>BLSH010064865.1:581779-630545 GCA_018402905.1 Glandirana rugosa
TATGTTTTTTAGGTAAAAAGAGAAGGCAAGTGACTGCCTGCGTCGGAAGAATACTGTGTACCCCTGCAGGGTTTCGACACGGTTAGTTCTCCCCACCCGTTTGGTATTGTTTACATGGGTTGTCTTTCTGCGGGAGAGTCCGCCGCGATTGGCGCGGATTTGACGACGAACATTATGGAACGCCGGTTTTCGTCGTAGGCTCCTACGATGTTGTAGTTGGAACATTTTGAATCATTTGCACACGTGACTCCGGGTTCATCGTCGGAACGTGTGGACCCTGTGGCTTCGGACCACAGATTTGCGGGTCCTACATGATTGACGGGACCACCTTACTCGGCACTGACCTTTGCCCCCTCAGTTTAGGCGCGGTTAGCGCCGCCTGAGAGGGCGTCTTTCTGTTGGGTACATTTGTTATGGTTTGCCCACCCCTCTTGATTGGCACAGCTTTGGGACGTCCCCATGTGTCATAAGAAGGCTGCGTCCGTCAGTGAACGGAAGAGAAAAATGGATTTTTTGTATAACTTACCGTAAAATCCTTTTCTCTGAGTTCACTGACAGACGCAGCACCCACCCCTCTGCGTTGGTTTTGTACAGCTTGTTACGAACTGATGTGCTATGCAGAGCAGGGGGATTATATGCTGAGGTGAGGACGGCCCCCTGGGAGGGGCCAACCTACGCTTTTGTTTGTTTTTGCCTAGTCTACTCCTAGTAGGATGAGCATAACCCCATGTGTCATAAGAAGGCTGCGTCTGTCAGTGAACTCAGAGAAAAGGATTTTATGGTAAGTTATACAAAAAATCCATTTTTCTTCACCCCTAGACAAAACAAGCAGCCACACTGCGTGGGAATGTTTTTGTGCCTAGAGTTGGGCTTTAACCACTAGCTTACTGAACACTTAAAACTCCCTCCTTCCCAGACCAAATTTCAGCGCTGTCGCATTTTGAATTACAATTGTGCGGTCGTGCAATGTTGTACCCAAACAAAATTTTTATCCTTTTTTTCCCAAAAATAGAGCTTTCTTTTGGTGATATTTGATCACCTCTGTTGTTTTTATTTTCTCTTTCGTTCATTGACGGATGCAGCATCTCCATTATGCCTGAGGTTATGCCACCTTTCACTAGGAGTGGACTAGGCAGAACTTCAGCTAAAAGCAGACCCAGCCCCTCCCAGGGGGCGGTCCTCCTTGGTATAACCCCCCACCAGCCAGCTCAGCCTAAAGTCTTTTTCTGCCTAGTGCAAGGAGTTGGACAGGCCCCATGCTGGGACCTGTGGTTCCACGATTTTTTTTTTTTTGAAAGAAGTTTTTCTTTTCTTCTGATGAAGACTGCGATCAAGTAGCTGACTGGGTGACAGCAGGGGCGTTGCTAGGTCTCCAAAAATCTGGGGCTAGAGCCCATAGCAGCGAAGTAAAGAGAGTCATATGCTTGAGTATATATGTATATATATATATATATAATATATGTATAAATATTGTTACATATCTGAGTGCGGATCCCCCTTACATCAGGGTCCCCAGAGAGCCCCCCACTTACATCAGGGTCCCCAGAGATCCTCCGCTTTGAATGCTGGGCAGGGAAGGAGTCGTGGCTGTGACGTCACTGGTTGCTAGACACTAGGCAACTCTAGCAACCAGTGACCAGGAGTAGAGTCAGATGTAGGTGAGGGCGGCGCCAGAGCCAGCGCTACAGCTGCTCAGTCTGCCCCTTGCATTCCGGACTGGGACATACCTGCTAATTGCAGAATTGCACCCACCCGGTAAGAGACTCGGGGCTATGGGCCCCAGACTCGGGGCTATAGCCCCAATAGCCACCCCCTAGCAATGCTCCTGAGTGACAGGCTGGATAAATATAGATCCAGGGAGTCTCCCCAGCTTGGCCAACGGATCGAGCCGACCATAGCTCCACACTGGGTCGGCCGTGTCAGGCCCCATTCCGTGCGGGGTGGCTTGCGGGTTAAATGTCCCGCCAGCACACTTAAGACCGTCCGCTTAATGGGTGTCGCTCGGCCGGCAGCTCCCCCTGTAGGAATAGACAGGGAGGCAGGTCTGTCTCGGGTGGGATACCCGCTCTGCCCGTCTGGATGGGTAAGTACTCCCCCCGTCCCTGGCCGGGGCACGGGGGGGGGCTGGCGGGTTCTCCCCCCACTCCCTGGGGTGTCTGGCGGTGCTCCCTCCTCCATCCCTATCCCCCCATCCTCCACCCTTATGCCTTGGTCTGCCTGCGCTGCACTGTGGTAAGGAAAAAAAAAGGGTGTTTTTTTTTTCCCCTGCAGGTGACCCCCTTCTGGGGGGCTGGTATCACCGCGGGGGGGCCTGGAAGGGTTTCCTACCTTCTCCCTCGGTCACTTTGGCGGCCGCTCTGTGCGGCGGTCTGCACCATTTTTTTGTGGCCCGGCCGCCATTTTCTTGAAGCCAGCTGCATGTTGCCATATGGCCGCCATTTTGTGGGAGTCGCCCACTCGTTTTGGCCTAGTGTGCACGGCGGCCATTTTTGAGTGGTTGGCCGTGCATTAAAGGCTATGGTGGGCGGTCCCTGAGCGCTTCCTGGTCTGAGAACATATGTAAAGACGACGGGCTCAGCAGCAGCAGCAACGCTTGCGGTTTGTACAGGCAGACTCAGCAGCTTGAGAGCGCTTCTCCTGGGGCAGGGTCCAGGCTACAGTGCGGTCCTCCCTGGGTGTAACTACAGGGGTCCCTGACCGGTGTGCCTGGGGTAGGGGGGCGCCTATTTCCGGTACCTAAAGCTTCTATTGGGTGTGAGTGGCGAAATGGTGGCTGAAGCTAGCACTTCTGTGGCAGGGACCTCCACTGGGACTGAGGGTGTGCTGGGTCCTGTGGTGCCTCTAGCTACTTTGACTCAGGTCCTGGAGTCCTTTATTTCCCAGGCAGAGCTGGGCCATGACCGCAGAGCGGACAAGAGGCGGCTGCCGCCTCCTCCTTCCCCTTCATCTGGGGATTCAGACCTTGAGGGGGGTCCACCAGAACGGGGACCCCCCTCAAGTTGTCGGATGGGGAGTTCCGGGTTTCCTCTGGTGGGGATTGGGCATGAAAAGGCTTTGGTGGGCTCCTTAATCTCATCTGTTCGTGAGACGCTAAAGCTGGTGGCAGCAGGTGACTCATGGGAGACGGCTGTGTCTTTGGATCGCATAGGCCGGTTCGCACCCCTAAGGTGTTCCCTTATGTACCTTTCTTTGATCAGTTTATGTACAAAGAGTGGCAGCGGCCACAGAGCTCACTGCCTCTACCAAGACAGTTTGCTGTATGTTATCCTTTTGAGGACTGTATGGCGCAGAAATGGGTCTCCCCCAAGGTAGACCCCCCTGTGTCCCGCCTGAGCAAGGCGACCACTATTCCGGTGGAGGGCACGCCGTCTTTTAAGGATCCGGCTGACAGGGGGGCCGAGGCAGTTGCCAAGGCCATGTTTGTCTTGACTGGGTTGGCCATGCAGCCGACGCTAGCATTGGTGCTTGTGGCACAAGCTCTGACCGAATGGGCTGTGATGTTGCATCGTGATTTGAGCGAGGCGCATGTCCCACCTGAAACCGTGGAGCTGGCTGAACAGTTCTCCCAGGGGCTCACGTATCTCTGTGATGCGGCACTGGACATAGCTCCCATACTGTCAAAACTGTCCGCCTTCGCAGTACTGATCAGGCGTGTACTCTGGTTGAAATGCTGGTCTGGCGACCATGCTTCGAAGGCGCTTGCTGACTTGCCCTTTCAGGGAGGGCACCTCTTCGGAGCTTCCTTTCTTCCCGAGCCTAAGAGGGGTAAGGAGCCTCGTCATAGGCCGGGCCCCTCGTTTTCTGGTCAGAAAATTTTTTTTGTGCCCCCCCCCTTCGGCGGGCAAGGGTGGTAAGCCCTCCAAGGCTGCTGCAGGAGGTCAGAAGCGACCGTGGCAGCATAAGCAAGAGAAGTCAGATGGGAAGCCCTCCTCCGCATGATGGGTTGCCCCCGCCCGTAGCTCGGGTGGGGGGTCGCCTGCTGGCGTTCGTGGAACAATGGACCTCTCGCATTTCAGATTCCTGGGTGTGCGAGATGGTCTCCGCGGGGTACAAGATAGAATTCCGTGCCATGCCTCCAGACAGGTTCTTTGCCTCCAATCTGAGGCTTCCCCCAGGGCGACGGTTGGCCCTGCTGGGGGCCATGCAGGATCTGCTCAACAAGGGGGTAGTTGTGCCGGTGTCGGCCACGGAACGTTTCCATGGTTTTTACTTCAACCTGTTTGTGGTCCCAAAGAAGGATGGGGTCAGGCCCATTCTGGATCTGAAGGCGCTCAACATTTATGTTCGGGTGCTCAAATTCAGGATGGAGTCAATCCGCTCTGTGGTAGCGGCTCTTCGCCAGGGGGACTTGCTAGCATCCTTGGATATCAAGGATGTGTATCTGCATGTCCCCATCTGTGTCTCACACCAACGTTTTCTACGTTTCATGGTGGGAGATCAACACTACCAGTTTGTGGCCTTACCGTTCAGCCTGGCCTTGGCCCCCAGGGTTTTCACCAAGCTCCTGGCCCCGGTGTTGGCTCTATTGCGACAGAGGGGCATTGCAGTTCTGGCATATTTGGACGACCTGCTTCTGAGGGCAGAGTCGGCCTCAGCTCTGAGGGAAAACATAGCCATCACACTGCACACCCTGCAGGAGTTCAGATGGGTGATCAATCGGCCGAAGTCGGTGTTGACTCCGTCACACCACCTGGAGTACCTGGGTTTGACCTTGGACTCGGTCAGGGCAAAGGTTTTTCTACCTTCAGGAAAACTGCAGATGCTGCAGCAGGCAGTGAGGTCTCTTCTGTCAGAGAAGTGGCCCTCTCTGAGGTTTTGCATGCGGGTCCTGGGGCTCATGGTGTCCACCTTCAAGGCGGTTCCGTATGCCCAGAGTCATACCCGGGCCCTGCAGAGCTTGATTCTGCTGCGGTGGGACAAATCTCCTCTATCCCTGGATCGCCTGGTCAAGCTGGACCGCGAGGCCAGGTCCTCTCTAATTTGGTGGTTAAGGGCCTCGGCCCTGAAGGAGGGGAAGTCCTTCCTCCCCTTGATGTGGTCCATAGTGACCACAGATGCCAGTCTAAGTGGCTGGGGGGAGTTCTGGGGTTGTTATCAACCCAGAGTCGTTGCTCTCGGGAGGAAAGTCGGCTCCCGATCAGTGTGCTGGGTACTTGGGCCATCAGGCATTGCCTCTCCCATTGGTCAGAAAGGCTGCGAGGGTTCCCTGTCAGAGTCCAGTCAGACAGTGCCACGGTCGTGGCATATGTGAACCATCAGGGCGTAACGAGAAGCTCGGCGGCAGCATTAGAGGCGGCTCACATTCTGCGGTGGGCAGAGCTTCATGTGCCGGCTCTCTCCGCCGTGTACATTCCGGGCATAGAAAATTGGCAGCGGATTACCTCAGCCGACAGAGGTTGGATCAGGGAGAGTGGTCCCTGCATCAGGATGTGTTCTGACAACTTTGCCAAAAATGGGGCACTCCACACGTAGATCTGCTGGCGTCCTGGCTCAATCAAAAGGTTCAGACCTTAATGAGCAGAGCAAGGGATCCGCTGGTGGACACAGCAGACGCCCTTGTAGCTCCATGGAGCCAGCATCGGCTCATTTATGCTTTCCCCCTCTCAAGCTGATTCCACATCTGTTGCGCAGGATAGAGGTGGAGGGGATTCCAGCCATTCTGGTGGCTCTGGATTGGCCTCGGCGTCCGTGGTACGCCTACGTGGTGAGTCCCAGGGCCCCATCTTGCACCCTGCTTTACCCTCTCTGGCTTTGATGGCCTGGCTATTGAATCCCAGGTCTTGAGAGATCGGGGGGTCTCCGCTTCGGTGATTCCCACTATGCTCAAGGCACGTAAGTGTACTTCTAGGAAGATCTACCATCGCACCTGGAGGGCGTATATAGCCTGGTGCGATGGGGTGGAACCCCCATTCCTTTTGGGTGTCCCGGGTGCTAGCTTTTCTTCAGCTAGGCCTGGACCGTAAACTGGCGTTGAGCACTATCAAGGGTCAGGTTTCTGCATTGGCTATCTTTTTTTCAGCGTCCTTTTGCAACGCATTCGTTGATTCGCACCTTTATTCAGGGGGTCCGACATGTCGCTCCCCAGGTGCGTACGCCTTTAGTGCCTTGGGACCTCGGGACCTCAATCTGGTCCTCTCTGGGCTTCAGAAGCCTCCCTTTGAAAATATCCTGGAAATTTCCTTACAACTGCTTTCGCAGAAGGTGGCTTTTCTGGTAGCCATCACTTCTGCCAGATGAGTGTCAGAGTTGGCGGCTCTGTCGTGTAGGTCTCCGTATCTGGTCCTACACAAGGATAAGGCAGTTTTACGCCTGTCACCTTCCTTCTTGCCGAAGGTGGTATCTTCTTTTCACATTAACGAGGACATTGTCCTTCCTTCGCTATGTCCGCGCCCATCCCATCCTAAGGAGATTGCCTTGCATTCCTTGGATGTGGTTAGGGCTTTGCGGGTGTACCTGGTGAACACGGCCTCTTGGGCCACCATTTCTCGATGGATTCAGCAGACTGTGACCCGTGCGTATGACTTGCGGGGTCTCAAGCCCCCCTTTCCGGTCACGGCTCACTCTACCAGGGCGATTAGCACTTCCTGGGCTTTCCGACATCAAGCGTTGGTTTCTCAAGTGTGCAGAGCAGCTACATGGTCCTCAGTCCACACCTTTACTAAGTTTTACAAAGTTGATGTTTCAGCATCCTCAGATGCTGCTTTCAGACGCAAGGTTTTGCAGGCCGCTGTGTGAGGTTCCTCCAAGTCTTTGTGGAGAGTTCCCCCATTGGGGTGAAATTTTGTTTTTGCATTACCCACCCCTCTTTTGACACTGCTTTGGGACGTTCCCAGGCGTAATGAAGAGATTCTGTATCCGTCAATGAACGAAAGAAAAAATAGGATTTTTTCAACTCACCGTAAAATCCTTTTCTCTGAGTTCATTGACGGATGCAGCACCCACCCCTTTGTTTGGTTCGAGCTTGCACTGCTTGTTACGGACTGAAGGCTGAGCTGGCTGGTGGGGGGGTTATACCAAGGGGGACCGCCCCCTGGGAGGGGCTGGGTCTGCTTTTAGCTGAACTGAAGTTCTGCCTAGTCCACTCCTAGTGAAAGGTGGCATAATCCCAGGCGTAATGAAGAGATGCTGCATCCGTCAAAGAACTCAGAGAAAAGGATTTTACGGTGAGTTAAAAAATCCTATTTTTTTGCGCTATAAACAAAGAGCAACGAGTTTGAAAAAACAATATTTTTTACTTTTTGCTATAATAAATATCCAAAAAAAAAAAATATAAAAAAAAATTATTCATCAGTTTTGGCCGATCTATATTCTTCTACATATTTTTGCTAAAAAAATCGCAATCGGCGTATATTGATTGGTTTGCGCAAAAGTTATCTCTACAAACTGAGAATTCATTTATGGCGTTTTTATTATTTTCTTTTTTAATAGTAAAGGCGGCGATCTGCGATTTTTATCGGGACTGCGACATTGCAGCGGACATGTTGGACATTTTTTACACTTTTTTGGGACCACTGACATTTATACAGCGGTAAGAAATGTAAATATCCACTGATTACAGTATAAATGTCACTGGCAGGGAAGGCGTTAACACTAATGGGGCAATCAAGGGGTTAATTGTGTTCCCTTTATGTGTTCTAACTGTATGGGGGGCTGAACTGGCAGGGACATAACAGATCTCACGGATCCCGATCACAGGGATCAGTAGATCTGTTATGCCCCCCCTCACAAAACGGAGAACCGCCGTGTTTACTTTGGTGGTTCCCCGTTCTCCAGCGGACATCAAGTGCGCCCGACCCGCGGGCACGCCCACGCAGCATGCTGCGGCCTCCAGAGCATGCCGCCGGCGGCTGTGAGTGCACACAGGTCCACCCGGCAATTCAGATTCAGCCGTCTTTCAGCTATAGTGCGAATCTGTAGAGGTTAAAGGAAAATCTAGAGTAGCATAGATGTCAAATGACTGCTTAAATGTCCGGGGCTGGCCAGCCTAGTAAATTCAGCACAAGAACTGACTTTTTAATGCTAAAAGACATTTCCAAGAACCTCACAATTTAATTGCAGGATCTGCAGGTAACTCTTGCAACAATTTGTGTCAAAGTGCATGCATCTACAATCAGAAAGAGATTGCACTAATTAAGCATGCATAGGAGGTATACAAGAAAAACCTTTGCTTTTGAAAAAGAATATACAATGGCCTGGCCAGACCAATTTTCAGCGCTGTCGCTTTTGAATTACAATTGTGCAGTCGTGCAATGTTGTACCCAAACAACATTTTTATCCTTTTTTTCCCAAAAATAGAGCTTTCTTTTGGTGGTATTTGATCACCTCTGCAGCATAAAGACAATGACCAGGCCTTTTGGAACAATGAGCTATGGACTGATGAATCAAAGATAGAGTTGTTTGGCCACAGTAAAAGTAGACATGTGCCTCACAAGCCACACACAGCATTTCTGGACCAGAACCTCATACCCACTATGAAGCATGGTGACAGGAGTGTTAGGATTTGGGTTGTTTTGCTGCTTGAGGGCCTAAGCAGCTTATTGTAATAAAGCCACCTATGAATCCTGCTTCATATCAAAGTGTACTTGGTGAGAATGTGAGGACACCTGTCCGAAGGTTGACGTGAAACTGGAAATCGATCATAGTCCAAAGCCCATGAAATTGTTAAAAAAATGAGACAAAAAAGGTTATTGACTGGCCTAGTCAAAGCCTTGATTTGAATGGCATTAAAATGTTGCAGGGAATTGAAACAGTCAGTTCATGCAAGTAAACCTGCAAACGTTCTCCTACTGAAGGATTTTTGCATGGTAGAGTGGTCAAAAGTGTCTGTCAGAGACTAATGGACACTTATAATTTCTGCTAAAAGGGACATTAGCAGCTTTTGAGGTAAAGATGTGTTTTCATTCTAGTAAATCACCTTTATCTGTAGGCTCTGTTTGAATGAAGATCTAATGTTTGCCTGTTGAAATACAGTATGTAGCAAGTGTCAACAAATTCACAGGGTGTATTAACGTTTTCACGTGACAATTTGTACTAAACTGGGTGCTAAATTTGTGTTCTCTGTTGGTTACCAATTTTTGTTGCTTTATTGACATTGTCTACTGGTATTCCAAAGAGCTTCTGTTCTTACCATTTGTCGAACAGTAGGAGGCAAATTTGAAGTGCTAAAATCTCTAAAAGCAATGGGCATTCTTTAATAGGATCATTATTAAAACATGTATATAGGTATTTTTCTAATACCATTCCATAACATTTATTAACACAATCTGTTTTTAAAGTTACAATGGTAGATTTGTTTATTTTATATAGTTTTTATCTTCATATGTTCTGTACACATTGTGATCCAACTCTGTTATATATTAATAAATATGCTTTTCTTTCTACAGAACAAAACTGGAATTGTATTTGAGGATGAAGTTACTTATTCCTGCAAACCTGGATATAAACTAGTCGGCAGCCCTAAAAGAGTATGTCAGTCTAACAAACAGTGGTACAGTGAGTCCACACCAAGCTGTGTTCTACTGAGCTGTGAAAAACCACCACCTGTTAAACATGGATATGTTAAAGGAGCAACTATCGATGTTGGTTCAAAAGTTGAATTTGCGTGCGATGAGGGATATGAACTTATTGGAGATACTAGTTGGACTTGCCAAAAAAATGGAAAGTGGGACAGAAAACAAGTGCCCACTTGTGTACCATCAAAATGTGAAGATCCACCATTGTTATTAAACCAGCTGGTCTTACAAGAAATAACAAGTGAAATAGGAGTTGTGAAATTTTCTTGTAGAGAGGGCTACGTTCTGCAGGGCTCCTCTGTGTTGCGGTGTTTGCCTTCTCAGCTCTGGAATGACACTTTTCCTGTGTGTAAACTTGTAGTCTGTCCCCAACCTCCAGACATTGATTTTGGAGACCCAAATTTTGAAGACCCTGAGTTAATGCCTACTTTTCATTACGGTAGCAAGGTGAATTATTCTTGTATGGATGGATTTTTACTTAAAGGTAAAGCTGAAATATCATGTAATGCAGATGGTATATGGAGTTCTGATCTTCCAAGCTGTGTTCCTGTAGAGTGTCCTCAACCAGATGAAATTCTCAATGGAATTGTTGATGTTCAAGGACTTACCTTTCTCAGCTCAGTTCATTATACTTGCAAACCTGGGTTTGAATTAATGGGAAACACCAAATTAATCTGTGGGGCAGATGGTCACTGGATTGGTGAGATACCAGTCTGTAAACCTATTAAATGCCCTCCAGCCAAAGAAATTCCAAATGGCAGAAGTTCCTCTCAAAGTCTTCATTTTGGACAAACTGTAACCTACTCATGTAACAAAGGATTTAGGCTTGAAGGACCGCATGTTCTTACTTGTTTGGAAACAGGAGCATGGGATGCTGTTACCCCTAATTGTAAAGAGATATCATGTGATCCTCCTGAAGCTATTGATAATGGATTTGTAGAAGGAGCTGACTATAGGTATGGCGCTGTTATTATTTATAGTTGTATGCCAGGATTTCAGCTGACTGGACCTGCCATACAAACTTGTGAAGACTTGGGCTGGTCCAGTTCTGCTCCAATGTGTGTGCATACAGACTGTGGTCTCCCACCTCATATTGACTTTGGTCAATATACTAAGGTTCAGGAATATATGTTGAATGAGGATTTAAAGAACAAAATGTTTAATGGTGCAGTAACTACCCAAACTCCAAATGGCAATCACTCGCTGATCAATGAAGTCTCTGATTTCTTATATGGGACTTATATCTTATATACTTGTTATCATGGGTATGAAATTTTGGGTATACCACTTTTAGCTTGTCAGGAAGATGGAACTTGGAATGGAAGTGCCCCTGTGTGTGCACCTATAGAATGCAGCATGCCAGTAGCTCCTGAAAATGGCATGGTACATTACACAGAAACAACACTTGATAGCACTGCACAATACAAATGCAATTCAGGGTATGAACTTGTTGGATCGGATAAGAGCACATGCTTGTCTAACAGAAAATGGAGTAATGAAATGCCTCAGTGTGCTATGATCTTATGTAAGGTACCCAACGTCATTTTAAATGGATACACAGAAGCGTTAAATTATTCATTTACGAGTGAAGTACATTATAAATGTGAGATGGGCTTTAAATTACATGGACAAAGCAAAAGAACATGCCAAGAAAATAAACAGTGGGATGGAGAGGAACCTATCTGCATTCCTGTTTCCTGTGGGCAGCCACAAGCACTGATAAATGGCCATGTTTTAGGAAAAGATTATAGTTATGGGAAAGATGTTGAATATGAGTGTCATGAAGGCTACATGCTTAAAGGAGACAAAAAGAGGACCTGTCTTGAAAATGGACACTGGAGTGGAATAATGCCATCCTGCACAGAGGTCATATGTGAAACGCCAAATGTTTTGGATAATGGAGAAATAACTGGAATGGAATATGGTGTTGGAAAACAAATACTTTTTAAATGCAATCAGGGGTATGACCTGAAAGGTGCATCATTGCTTACTTGTCAGGAAAATGGGACATGGGATGCGCAAGAACCCCTGTGTGAATCAATAGATTGCGGACCTCCAGAAGACATTTCACATGGTTTTCTTAACGGATCAAGCTTTAGTTACAATGAACAGGTTCACTATGCTTGTTTCCCTGGTTATGAGATACATGGAAGTGCAACACGACAGTGCTTAGCAAATGGTTTGTGGAGTGGAATTCCCCCAATTTGTCTACCTTGTGAATGCCCCAAACCTTCTATTCAAAATGCAGTGGTCATTGGAGAAGATTTTAGCTGTGGACAGTCAATCAGATTTAAATGTCAGGATGGATTCAAGCTGCTTGGACCTTCTGAACTCAGCTGTCACTCAGCTGGAAAGTGGAGCTCGGGTTTTCCAGTCTGTGGTAAGGTCTCTTGTGGTACGCCACCTATTATTTCTCATGCTTTTGTTAATGGAAGCAGCTTAATTGCTGAGAATGCCATCTCATACAGCTGCGAGACTGGATATGTAATGCAAGGATTATCAGATCTCATCTGCACAGAAGAAGGGCAATGGAATGTACCATATCCCAGCTGCCTGTTGCTATCTTGTGGACCACCACCTGAACTTCCCAATACTTTCACAACTGGTGATTCTTATACCTATGGCAGCATTATTGAATACTGGTAAGAATAGTTTATATAGATTATTTTTTATTCTCTCCACTATTTTTAATGCCAGAAGGTAAAAAAAAAATGCAGACTTTCCTTGCATATAAAAAATGATGGACTCATGTAAAGAGCAATGGCATGGCCACTAGGGCTGCTGTTAGAAATCACGGGACCCGATACAGCCTACCCGACATCCCCCCCCCCCCCCCCTTCCCCCTAGATTTATCAGTCCCTTTCTTTGCAGCCTCCGTTGCAGATGAGTGAATTGGAAGCACTCTGAAGCTTCTTGCTCATTCACAAGCTGAAGCATAGTAAACTTAGTTCACTATGCTTCAGTGATGATTGGACATAGGAATTATTGGTACCGATCACTCACTGTGTTCATTCAGAAACAGAAGGGGCCAATAAATGATATATTTACTGGCTCCTTCCCCTGCTATCTATCCATCCTGAAACATCCCCCTGTGTGCCCGCAGCAGCTGCCAGCAGGAGAGGAGGGAAGCCAGAAGCACTGCGGGGGGAAAGGGTCACACAGATTGGCCCAGACAGTAGATGGAAGGGGTTCATGTACTAGAACCACTCCCCTGCAGTGCAGCCAGAGAGAGAAGCTGGCAGCGTTGCAGAGGAAGAGGAGAGCTGCGGTTTATGTGTGCAGTCTTTTATGACCCATTTAAGTCCAGTAGTGTAAATATTAGAAACTGATCTCGAGAGTTTTCATTTTCATAACAGAAACATGCTTGGCAGGGCGTACCTAGATATTATGCTGCCCAAAGGAATACCTGATGAATAAGCACGTTTGCATATGCACTGCCTTATTGTATTGTGGAATAATTTTTTGTAAAAATAAATACTAAAACGTTCAAGAAAATGAAGCAGTGTATCTGCTTTAAATTCACAGCTAATTTTTAACTGCATGGAACAATAAATAAGAGACAAAAAAAGTTTTCATTTTTCTTGACCTGTAATAAGTAATATGTTCTATGTCAAACATCACCTGCATCCCCATGGTGTATATGCAAATAGCCTGATCATCAGCTGAATAACAGATTGGTTTTGGAATTGGGGTCCAGATTGGGCTGTTTGTGGCTAGCTTAACTTTTAGAGGTGGCACCATATAGAAACTAGGAGGCAACTCAAGCAGTCTCAGTGAAGGACAGCTTGCATTTTAGGTTTGGTACACATTTTACTTAAACACAACATGTTCAATGATTCTTGACCCTTTCTAAAAATGCTAGTTACCTGGCAGTTAGACTTAAAGCAAGAGAATGCAGACCGAGACTTCTGACCTTATTAGTTGTATGTTTGTCCCAGGTCAGTGAGTTGAATAGTAAAGATAGCGGATCATTATGACAGGTTAACAGGTAGACATCTGAGGTGTCACCAATCACAGCACGGTGTCTTGTACCATGACAAGCTACCTTTCATTTAACTAGAAAAAAAGGGGGTATATGGCACAATGGGCATTGTGTCTAAACTGATGATATGAGTTCAGCAAAAGGCCATAAGTTCAGTTGGAACACCCAAGGTGACTTCTTGCTGGCCTCAGACACTTGATGAAGCGCCTCCAACAGATCGAGAGAAAGGGGGCACAATCTAAGTGTAATATAAAACATATTTGTTGGAGTGAAAGGCAATTGGCAACTTACAAAGTTAAAAGAGATCGCTCATCACTTAGTTAGGGCCTCTGGTGGTAATCTTCAGCATAGCAGGATACTTTGGTACAAGCGACAACACTAATTGGGCTGGTGGGTAAGCTGTAGAGCCAAGAAGCCCCAGGGGACACCAGATTAAGTGCAGGCAGTATTAGGTGCATGTAAATTAGCAACTCACATTGTACATAAGAAATGGATAACATGGTACATAAGAAATGGCACTTTTATATCACAACAGTCTGCAGCTGGTTCTAGCATGTGGAGGAAATAGAAACCAAAAAGATGGCTCTGCATCCCAAAGGAGTCCGGCTGCCATCTTGTTGGTTTCTGCTTCCTTCATCACATCTTTTGGCCCTACCTGTGGACAAGGCTGCAGGTTTTCCAGATGGAACTCCATGCTCCACAGCCAGCTGCTGACTGTGGTGATATAACAAAGTGCCAAAATGTTTATGATCCTTCAGCTGCCACTCCTTCAAATACAGCTTTTCAAATGCATTAATACTTTAAGTATACCACATTATAACAACCCATATTTTATTGTGCAATATAAAATTACCTTTTGAACAAGATGACTCATGACCTGTCCTTGAAATGCGCCTTCCTAAGAAGAAGTTATAGATCTCACGGGCCTGCTGCATAAAATTAGGGTGTTGAGTATTAAAATGATGGTAGTGGTCTGTTCCATTTAGTGGAATTCATCTAGTTTAATCACAAAATGTGTGTATAGATTTTAGCTCAGCCAGCCTAAAACATTTATAATATGTCTTAAACTCTGTGATGAGAAAAGCCACAGATATTGCCTTAATGACTGCTAAGCTATTTATGACATGTCTTAATTGTTTTCTAAGCCAGGCCTGGATAAACAGGCGGGCATGGGGTATATGATAGGCCTGATTAGCAAATCCCTGTTTGTCAGTGGTCTGCTAAGTCATGTTATGGAAGAATTATTAATGGCCATTTCTGAGGTGAAACAGATGTTTTCAAATTTTCCAGACCCTCTGAGAAATGTTTAGTCAATTTAAATGGCATGTCGGTTGTAATTTCTCAGGATGTCTGTAGACCAGGGGTGTATGACTTGTGCCAATTCCTTGCTGACCCTACAGACAGATATTTTAATGAAACTTATGCTGCAAATTGGTGAATTTTAATTGAGTAAAGGTACTATTCAGTTTTCTTGTTCAGTTTTTTTGGAGTGTCTCGACCTCAATACTGTTACAATGATTACTGACTGTTTGCTATTTTGCCTCACTAAAGGGCAGCTCCACGTTTAAGTGCATATTAAACCTCAGGGAAGTAGAAAAAGGTGAGTGAATTGTGTATGCGTGTTCCCATTCCTCCAGTCTTAGAGGTTTGCCCATAAGTTTGTGTATTACTGAGAAACTATATATAAGGGACAATGAAGTAATCTCAGTGCATCTCAAAAGTGGAAGGTGTAAATACCTATAATAATTTTTGTACCCTGCAGCTAGATTTTGTTGACTATACAAGTGACTACATGTGGTATTATTTATATACAGTATTATTAGGATGTTTTTAATGCCTGTAATTCTTTAAGGTGCCAAGATGGCTATATAATGGATTCAAATACGGCAACAAAAACTTGTCTGGAAGATCGTTCTTGGTCAACAGAGGAAATTTTATGCATTCCCAGAAAATGTACACTACAGGCAAACACAGTAAAACTAAAGGCAGATTATGATATTAATAAAACCATAACTGTTGATTGCAAACCTGGCTATACATTATCAGGACCAAAAACCTCAACTTGTATGGTAAATTGTTTTTATTGCTTTAATGTTCAAAGTAATTGAAATAAAATTGTATTTCTCCTAATTATATCTATAAAATGCACAAATAATGTTAATAATTGTGAATTAAACCAAAATTTAATTTTTGTTGGTTATGATGCAGTAAACTTCTGTAGATGTTTAATTTTACTTCTGTGTAAAGCCATAAAAGTGTACACCCATTAATAAACAATGAGCAAGTCAGAGAAAGGTAAATTACTTTATATTACCTTGGAAATACACAGAATTTGTTTCTGTACTATAAAATTAAAAGGCAATGCACCCACACATTTTTCATAAAAAAAATTGTACTGATATTGCAATTATGTCTTATCTGTGTAACAAGTATGATAAACCTGACCCTGCGGTTACTTTAAAGGTCTGGGTCAACAGGCTTTGGGCTTGTGCCACTGGCATCAGTCCAGACGCTGCTGAGATCATTCAGGTGCATTAGAACTCCCTTTTATCATAAGAGTCACGCTACTTGATAATAATGAATAAATTAAAAAAAGACAATATTACTCATATAATACGTGCAATCGCCACCAATTGTGAGGGAACTCAAATTAATTACAAAGAAAATTTCAATTGCAAATACAGAGTTTGTGAAACTGAAAAACTGAAGAATGGATCCTCTTCCTAGAGGTGAGTGAGTGGAGCTCCCCGGAGCAAGGAAATGTAGTGTATAACTATGAGCACCCCAGACACGGACTCTTTTTTTTAAAGATCCGAACTGGATCACCACTGAACGGTGTCTAAACTGTCTGCCTCTGAGGGTAGTATTCAGAATTGCCTCTGGATGACCCTGGCCTGGTTGTGTGGCCACATGCTCTGCTGACCTCTTTAATTAGAGGGTCCTTTGTAGCTGGTAAGCCTACATTTCAGAGGTGGCAGTGTCACGGATTGCATTCCTTTCCGTGGTGATGGATGTCAATTGCATGCATGGATTGTTTTGATTAAGAGGATTCATTCTTCAGTTTCACAAACTCTGTATTTGCACTTGGGATTTTCTTTGTATTTAATTTGAGTTCCCTTTTTAATTGGGGATGACCTATTATACGAGTAATATTGTTTGTGTGTTTCTTTTTTTCAATACTATCAAGTAGCGTGACTCTTTTTATGATACATTTGATTTTACTGTGTTATCTCACGGATGAGTCTCTGCTTGTGTCACTATATCATTTCACTTTAATACTAACTTTTTTTCAGCAATTTTTCTCAAGCGTAGTTTCTTTCGAATTTTTAAAATTTGAACTCCCTTACCTGCGTTTAACCTGCTTTGAGCAGATTTTACATTCTTAGACTTATATTGGCATGAAAAACCACCTTGAAGTGAATAAAAGTCCATCTACATAAGCCCAAAGTGTTAAGTTGACATTAGTGATGGAATGCAGGCATACATGGGCTGGGGTAAGGTAGCACAACACACCCAGGATAGGCACCTAGATGAGGGAAGGCCTAAGAGGCAACAAACAGGAAAATAGTTTCCAGCAGTTTAGATGTCCGGAGGTTACACCAAACCGCTCCCACTCATATGGTCATACCAATATTGTCTTTTGTGTAGAATTCCTGCGTCCTGCAGAGGGGAGCGACAGATGTCTCCCTAAGAAGCCAGACGACATCTAGACTGCTGGAAACAATTTTCCTGATTGTTGCCTCTTAGGCCTTCACACATCTAGGTGCCTATCCTGGGTGTGTTGTGCTACCTTACACCAGCCCATGTATGCCTGGCTGGATATACCAATTAGGGAACCCCAGCATTAACAAACATTCATCCTATTCATGAGCTGGTACCACTTGGAAGTCAGTATCTATATACCCTGTGTGTCCCCACATCTGTCAGATGTATTCTGGGTTAATCTTGGATGGTGTGGAAACCTAGGTGGTTACCAGGGGGTCTGGCCAGGTCTCTGTTGGCGCAAAATTGTATGCTCCTGAGGAAGCGACTATGCCGCCGCGAAACATGTGGAGTGGTCAATTTCATTGCAAGACACTCGAGTGGAACCCCTACAGTGGGAGGCAATTTCTATGGACCAATGCATTCTAACTGTATAGTTTTGGATGGTATGATATCCCCCAAGGGGAACTACTTGCACTGTTTATGAAGTTTTTTTTCTAAACTTGTCATATTTGTGAATACTATTGAATGGTGATACCATTTCTAATGTAGACCAATAGGCTTTTATTTTATACAATTTTGTACGTGCCACTAAAGTCCATTGCTTTCAACCCAATTTCTAAACACTTTTTCCGGGGCGTGGCACAGTTCTTTACATTGGAGTCCTTATTGCCATCTAAGGGCACCACCATTTTTCCTCTAAATGTGCCAATTAGGTGCGGAGCCCATTCTGGTGGTCTTTTGGGGCTGAGGAGTTCTCAAACTAGATTGTAAGCACTAATGAGTAGGGCCCTCTGAGTCCTCCTGTATTTAATTGTATTGTAATTGTACTGTCTGCCCTAGTGTTGTAAAGTGCTCCGCAAACTGTTGGCGCTATATAAATCTTGTATAATAATAATTAGAAACATCAGAAACTCATGTGGTGCCCCAGAGCTGGTGTTTGGTTGCTGGAATCCATGATGCATGTGTTTTCTCTGCACACCTGAGATGGTGTTTGGTTGCTGGAGTCCATGATGCATGTGTTTCTCGGCACACCTGTGCTGAATCCTGGTGCTGGTGTCAGTGCTGCATTTTCTTCTCGCCTACAGGTATGTGCTATCCCTTTTTGTTTTCCTCCCTTTCCTCTAACTTCATTAGGCTTAAAATTTGATTGCAGATCTTCCTCTGTTGTTCTGTGCTGCATACACACCACAAGATCAGTTCTGTCCTTGTCAGTTTGTCACTTAAATTCAACCAATGGCCCCATGCACTATTATTGGTGAAATGTGTTTTATGATCACAAAACAAAGACACGAACGAGTTAACTGCTGAGATTTTAGTTCACAATTTTCAACTCATACTGCACATATTCCTTTAGATGGGGTCAGAATTTCCTTTCACATCTGTTTGAGAAAGATCACACCACACACTGTACAATTTTCACATAATCTCACAATGGGCTGGTGTGCTGGTACTAGTAATTAGTTTTTTTTTCTTTTGTCTGCAGTTTTTTCCTTTCATCTGTGGCTTTTCCTGTGACCAGTGTGCGTGTGTGAACCAGTCCAGGTCTTGTGGCTGATTCCGGTCTCAGGTGCCTGTATGATGAGTTTTTCCCTCTGACTAGAGGTTTTGACTATTTTAAGAGACTCACTGCCGCTCAACCCTGGATGTCCTCAGTTTGCTGTGCAGATGGATGGTGCTCGCAGTCGGCTCTTGATTGCCGTATAACAGTGTTTAAGTTTCATAGAGCGGCACACATCCTTGGAGTGTCGAACAAGCTTTATTGGCCCCATGTACATCCCAACGCTAAGCACTATTCCAGGAGCAAGCGCTGGTTAGTCTGGCCTTCCTCCTCATAGGAGGTTGAGTCTCTGGTGAGTTCTTTCTGCTAGATTGGTCCACTCAACATTCCAGGACTCAAGATCGTATTTCCAGAATGGAAAATTTCAAGAGCAAATGGAAGTGTGTGCAAGGGCACCTTTCTGAAGGATGCACAGCAATGGTACTTTTCAATCCCCTATAGGAGTCTAGTTGACCGGAACCCCCCCAGGCTTTTGCGGTGGGGACCAGGGTGGCTGAATGTGCGCACAGATAGTAAAGCCAATATTTTGTAATCCGTGGGTGCCATCTACAGAAAAAAATCTGTTACTTTTGGTGCTTCAGACATCACCCTCCAAACCATTTCTTCATCCTGACCAGAATAGCACATTCCGCTCAGGAGGCAGATGTCCACTCTGATTTCATCAATATTATACAACTGCAATGGGGAATGATTCTAAGTCCTACCTCAGAGAGATTTGCAGGTTTTTATTCTCCTCTTTGTCTCGTACAAAGACAGTGTTGAATTTTAAAGAAACTATGTCTCGGTGTAAGATAGACATTTCCAGTTCATGTGTCTTCCTTTCAGGGCTCTCCACCTCACCAATGACCTTTTATGGAGGTTCTAATCTCTGTGTAGTCCCTCTGAGGAAATGGGGGTGCTTCAAATCGATCATTACATGGATGGTATTCTATGGTTGGCTCAGAGTCCAGATGACTCGTTAGTTCAAAAGGGGATTCTTCTGGCCAGCCTGAAAAGTTTTGGCTCGATAGGAGGTGTCAAGACAGTTTTAGCAGACCGGACTAGTCATCGATAAGGAGGCCCAGTTCAATGCTCACGCAAGCACTTTTCTCCTCCTCCTTTAAATGGGCCAAGCAGTTGTCAGCTTCCCAATACAGGGGTATCCTGGAAACAATGATGTCTTGCATCATGCTACCCTGGGCACACTGGATTCTCTGGATGTTCCAAAGAATTTCCTGTTTGCAATACAGAAGGCAGCATTTGAGCCGATTTAAAGTGCTTCTCCCTTTATGTGCAGAAGCCTCTGGTGATGGGTATGCCAGGGGACCCTCCCTTGATCCCATCCGGTAGGTTCATTAACCCGGAACCATTGTCACCACTGATGCCAGTACTTGGTTCTCAATGAATGGGTCTTTAATTGGAAGATCATACCCATATCACTCAAGTACGGGGCGACCCTCAGCTGAGTCTGTTTACATCACCATCCATTCACAAAGTGCCTCTCTTTCCTACCCATACTGTTGTCTGAGGATCTCACTGTGATAGCAAGCATGCTGACTAGCCATGGAACCTAGTCAGGACCAAATGTAATGATATCACGTGCTGGACACACAAACTGCAGCCATTTTGACAAATCACTAAGGTGCCTGGGGTTACTAGCCAGGACTGGTCATAAACAAATAAACCAGATCCAGAGATAGAACAGGATGTCTTGAGATAATGAGTGTCATAAAAAAGAGGCATCCAAGCAGCTGTGACCTTCTCCGAGACCCCTAACCAATTTTAATCTTAGGAATTCACCCATGTTTCATTACTCCAGACAGGAACGTGACATCTTAATAAAAAGTACATGTTGAATGTGGAATTGGACACTGAACAAATTGAATCCAAACATCGATAAGTCTGATCATATGGGGGACCTCTGGTACTTTCTGTCCCTCCCAGAGTAATGGAATATTGACCACCTTTCATGTTTGGACTTATTTTAATGCAACTTTCATGCTGAGCTAAAATCCCTTAGTGTTGGGGCTGCACCCTGATCATATTCCGAGATATGATATTGATACAGAAACTTGCATCAGGGATGGTTGTTATTCCAAGGTCTGCCCCGGACAGCCCATGAACCCTCCTTACCCATGTGAGTGGTCAGGGGCATGTGGCCCAACCCCTTTGCTTCCAGAGAAAAAGAGAATAGACCGGACAGTTCTCACTTTACCATCAAAGAATGAACATCTGAGAACCTGTGGACTCATTGACAAATCTCTGGTCAATCACGGACATTTTCTGCAAGTATCTTTCTCCCTTCCATGGTGACAGCGGATGTTACAGGTGATTATTCTAAAATCATAAGTGGTGTTGCTAAGATCCGGGTCTTCTGGCTAGTATCCAGAGATGGTGGTAGTGAAAGGGTTAATTGCTTGAACTAGCCCAATAACAATCGCTCTCAGGCTGCTGGCACCTAGATGGTGGTCCTGCAAGCTAGAAAATCCTTGTGTTGGAAGCAGCTGAGAGTGGCATTGTTGCGTTAGTGACAAGTGTGGTGTGAGATTGGGCGGTCCTCGGTCACGAGTTAGCGAGGAGGGCAGGGATCTGATACCCGCCTTCGTCACACCAAGCACTTAAGCTACCAGTGTTCCCACAACACCTGTCCTACAATGGACTGCAAATTGACGGGGAAGGATTGGAGGACTTGGGCGGTCTCCTGGCAATGGTTCAATCCTGACAAGGTTGCAGAAAGGACGTCAACAAATGCTATTTACTCCAAAGTCTGGAACAGGTTCGCAGCCTGAGCAGAATTTTGATCCTCACAACTTGGAGGTTGCCGTGTTGCTATCATTTCCTCACATGGATCTGGATTTTGGGGCTCAGCCTAGTTCCGTAAGGGCTCAAATTTCAGCAATTTCAGCTTTCACCAGGTAAAATGGCCAGGTGATGAGCCAGGGGAATGCTTCACAAGGTCGGTTCTGAGACTATGCCTTGAGGAGGAATAACGTTCCCCAGTAGGTTTTTATTCTGGTCCTGAATTTCCTTGCCAGGGCCCTGTTTGCATCAGAAATCAGTCCTCAGTGGCACATCATTTGAGAGGCAGTGTCCTTCGATAGCTTCAAAAGGGTAGAGTATCGGCTCTGCAAGGTCTACAGAGTTCTACATCTTATTCCTTCTTGACAAGTTGGGGCCTATGACCCTTGAGCAACTTTGTTCCCAAGGTGGCTTCTGTTTTCATCTTCTGGCAGAGACAGTGACTAGCCTACACTGGATGTACCAAGTGTCTAAAATGCCTACCTTCAAGCAGCTTCCTAGTTAAAATCCTCCGGAAGGCTGTTTGTGTTTCCATCAGACAAGGAAAACCTTGTCATCTTAGAGAGCCAAGGTCATCCAGAAAGCTTAGTATGGCCAGGCAAGAGCCTCCAGAAGCGATCCAGGCTGATTCAGTTAGGTCCATTTTTACATCTCTAAATTCAGGCTTTTGCCTATGGAGACATCTGCAAATCAGCAGGCAATGCACCTGCCTCAGACACTACAGGGAAGATCCAGGGGCTTGTACGTCAAGGGGCTTCAATGGAATGATGGTCTAGGCTTCCATGGCCATTGTTAGAAAGCTTGATTGTACATTTTAGCCCTCCCTGTTTAGCTAGTTATTTATCATATGTATGCTGCGATGTTGGCGTCGTAAAAATGGAAAATTGTATCAAATACTTACTGCAATTTTCCTTTCCTGGCACCAATCCATGGCAGTATACAGTATGAACCCTCACTTTTTTGAACTTTACATTTTTATGGAGACTGGGGGAGGTTGCTCTCAGTCAGATTTTTATCAGTTTGGACAGGTCCTGTGGGTGGATATGGGGTGGAGCTATATCATATATATGCTGCCCTGGATTGGCATCAGGAAAGGAAAATTATAAGTATTTGATACAATTTTACGTTTTTTTTTCCCTTTTGTAGCCAGTGTCCACCTGGATCACCATAGAGAACATACTGTATTAGTGTGCTGATGATAAGCAGTCTACGTAAGGCAGAGATTTTGTGCAGAGATAGATATAGATTATATATTATACAATTATACACCTAAGGTATAGCTCAAAACATCTGAGTTCAGCTGACCAGAACACCATTTTTTTTCTTTGTTTAGACTGATGGTAACTGGTTACCTCCATTGAGTGATGACATATGCTCTCCAATATCATGTGAAAAGCCAGCAGCCCCAAACCATGGATCAGTGCTTGGAACACGATTCCTCTACCAAGACACAGTTTTGTACCAGTGTGATGCGGGATATGAAATAGAGGTAAATCATTATTTGACTTAATTGATAGTTCAGTCTGTAATTGCATTTTGTCTGGTTAAAGTGGATGTAAACCCGCACAGTATTAATGTATATATACATGCAAGCCTCCCGCATGTATCCCTACTTTTCAAATGTCACCCCCTTCAGCTGTAGCAGCCCCATCTGGAATCAGTGGGTAGGTCTCTGCTGGAGCTCGGTGGGTGAAGTCATGTCACAAAACTCTCCACCCACCTCTACACTCTAGTCCTGAGTTTTGAGAAACATCCTTTCAAAGCTCAGGAAAGTCACCACATGGCTTCAACATGCCCAATCATGCTGAGGTGTGGAGCAGCCAATCCTGCTAGAGCTGGAGAAGAAATGAGGGTGAGGGATGTGAAGCTCTGTATGCTCATGCATAAGATAAGGATATTATCTGTCAGTCACAACATAGGGGAGGAAACAGTCACATATTTCTGCATGTGTCTGTTTTTTCCTACTGAAAAAAGATAAGAGCATTGCTCAGAGCAGGATTAACACTTTGTGGCAAGACTGGGCACAGATGACATGACATCTTATACTCTACTAGGCAGAATTGTTAATAATTTTTTTTAAAGTTTGCATCCACTTCAAACACCTTCCTCCTCCAGAAAAAAAATCAGTTGATACTTTGGAGAAAAATGTATTTATATTGCAGAAAAGACCTAAATAAATGCTGTGTTTCATTTTACTTTAACGTGGTTGTTAACCCACTTGTATAAAAAGCTCCCATCCCCTCTGTATTAGAACAATAAGTTCCCCTGTGTCTGTTATATCATATATATGCTTATCAGTACTGATAACGCATGGCCTTCCTAACTGCAGTTGACGTCAGCCGAGGAGAGAGGAGAAACGGAGCTAAGGAGTCACATGATCGCAGGAAGGCGGTGTGTTATCAGTACAGATAGGCATATTTATGATAGAACACAGACACAGGTAAACTTCTTTTTCTAATACAGAGGGGAATGGGGGCTTTTAAAGTTAATTATGAGAGCAGAGCAGAGTGGAGAAGAGCAGAAAGGCTATGTATTGACAGGAGAGGGAGGGGGAGGAGGGGGGAGATGAAGACAGGCACAGGAGAATAGGAGAGCTGTGACTGATGCAGACATGCACAGACAACAGTCTCTCAGGCTTAGCAAATATGATATTGGGAGTCTGCACTCGGGGGGGAGTCAGGACCTGGCATTATCAAACAGGTATTGTAGGAGATACAGAGGAATAATTTAAAAAGTAAAAGCAGCATGCTTCTATTTGCACATTAAAGGGACAGGAGCAGCATTTTTGGGGTGGGTTAAACGCTTTAAGCATACATTCACTACTGTCAAACATGTAGACATTCTGCAGTGGTAATCCTGTTCTTGTAGAATGCATGATTCTGAAAAATCCGTATTTGCCCATATCACTGTACTCAGAAATGATATTTTCAATACTGGTAGATTTACAGAACCTGATGTGTCCTCTCTGTTATAATATAGACACACACACACAAGAGTTGCAGAACGCAAATGTATTTGTTTGTGAAAGACAGGTCACAACATTTAAGGTGCATTCTCAGATAAAGATAGTCATCACAGCTTCAGTTCAATACAAAGTGAAAATTCCCTTGCAAAGTGAACAGCCTATTTGTCTTCAGTAAATTAACCATTTTGTGTTTGAGAGTCATTTAGCATATTAACCCTGTTGTGTCTGAGAGTTATTCTTCATGAAAGGAGATATTAATATTGCCCCTGATTAGCAGTCATAGGAGTGCATTCTTACCTGTGAATGCACCCTGTCCGCCTACAATTAGACCCTTATTAGGTGGTAGAAGGCAATCCCATTGAAAGCAATGGGAGGTTGATGGCTCTTGCAGCTAATCACACCCACTCTTCTTTGAAGAATGAGTCTGACACAACAGAGTTAATGGCTTGTTCACACCATGTCCATTAAGCTGTTTTTTTTTCCCCGAACCCCACTGCACAGTTAAGGTGTGAACAGGGCACATTAAAAGAGTTACGGTTGTCTTAGCCTTTTTGTGACCAGAATTTATATGCCCAGACCAAGTTTAGCAGCATCGGTATGCATCAGTTAGTTTCACAGTAATCTCTATGGATAATTTTTCAGTTTAACATTGGGTCTGATAACTAGGAACTGTTAGGACTGCCAGGAACCCCAACTGTCACTCTGGATTCCTGACCAGTAGTCTTGTTAGTAACCAGCAAACAATCTGGTATAATAACAAGCAGGAACTTGAACCTATAGTAGGGCAGAGACAGGAAGGGGAAGTGAGGATTTATAGGGTACTAAAGGAGACTTCCTACAGCTGGCCACTGGCTGGAGCCAGAGTCCCAAATCATGAAACGGAAGAAACCCAGGGTTCTACCAAGACAAATCTCCCAGTGGCTCAGAAGCAGGAAACCCAACCCCAGAACACCAGGTCCTAGGATCGATTCCCAGTCAAGGTGTAACAGTACCCCCCACACAAAGATGCCCACAAAGAACAACCTGACCAGCTGTGGGGCATGCACATCATGAGCAGGTACCCAAGTCCTCTCAGCAATAGAGTAGCCCTTCCAGTCCACCAGATACTTGTCTACCCTTATGTTGGGAATCTAGAATCTTACTAATTTCATATTCTTGATGGTCATCAACCGAGACTGGAGAAGGATGTCTAGAGGGTAGAGAAAACCTATTCTTGTAAAAGGGAGACATGAAAGGTATTGGGGATGCGAAGATGTGGGGGCAAGCAAAGTTTATAGGTCACAGGGTTGACCTGATGAATAATGCGAAAATGTCCAACATATCCAGGACCTAATTTGGAAGAGGGTTGTCTCCATTTGAAGTTTTTAGTGGATCTCCATACTAGTTGATTGAGACGATAACGGGGGGCAGGTCTTCTGCGACGGTCCGCGTACCCCTTGTATTTGGAAACAGACTGAAGAAGAACCTTTATGTCTCTCGAGTGTTTGGTTAACCTGGGCACCATGTTGGCTGCCGCAGGTACCTCTACCAGAGAGGATTGGAAGGGAAGAACTTTGGGTTGATACCCAAAGGCAGCTTGGAACGGAGAACATTTAAAAGAGCCATGCACTAGTGAATTGTGAGCTAACTCAGCTACAGGTAGCATCTTACTCCAGTTGTCATGTTCAGCATTAACATAAGCCCTTAGGTAGATTTCCAAATCTTGATTAACCCTCTGTCTGCCCATTAGATTGGGGGTGGTATCCAGAAGACAGGGAATTCTTAATACCCAGATGTTTGCAAACAGCTCTCCAGAACGCAGATATGAATTGCGGTCATCTGTCGCTAACAATATCGACCGGAATCCAGTATCAATAAAGGAAAGGGCCAAGGTTGGGGCTTAAGGCAGGGCCGGCATAGGAACTCAGTGTGCCAACTTTGAAACCATGTCTACTATGACCCAGATGACGGTATTCCCTCTGGAGGCAGGCAAGTCCACAAT
This sequence comes from Glandirana rugosa, assembly GCA_018402905.1. Classification (NCBI taxonomy): domain Eukaryota; kingdom Metazoa; phylum Chordata; class Amphibia; order Anura; family Ranidae; genus Glandirana; species Glandirana rugosa. The sequence continues at coordinate 608,261 of BLSH010064865.1, forward strand.
AAAATCCATTTCTAATATGAGTCCAGGGAGCACGAGGAAAGGGTAAAGGTTGTAGCAGGCCTTGGGTAACAGATCTAGGCATCAAGATAGCCTCACAAATAGTTCAAGCTCTACCACAAGCTACAACAACTCTCTTCAGGGTAGGCCACCAAACCAGAGGCTTCAGGTGTAAGAAGGTTTGTTTGATACCAGGATGCCCGGAAGTCTTTTCTCCATGGGCCTAGTACAAAACTTGTTTATGTAATTCAGGAGGAACATACAATCTATTTGACGGAACCAAAATATTAGTAGGTGCCTGGGATTGAGCAGCCAACAAGCTCCTTTGTAAGGTAGTATCCAGTTGAGCAATAATTTGCTCAGGGGGAATGATATGCTCAGGAGGAGCTTGGTGACTCTCGCAAGGAAATTGCCTTTGGTGTTCTTATTACTCAGAAGGTAAGTTACCATGAAATTAAACCGAGTGAAAAATAATGCCCAGCAGGCTTGTCTGGAATTCAATCTTTGGGCCTTTTCCAAGTAGGTCAAGTTTTTATGGTTTGTTTGAACCACCCTTAATACTAAACCCTTAGCCATGCATCTGTCAGTCTGATGGGCACAGTGGCCAGAGAGGGTAAGAGTGCACTGCGGAAGGAGTGTCCAGTATGGACACTCTAACCTCAGTGCGGGTGCTGACAGAATCAGGTACATGAATCAGGTGCAAGCACCATCACTTTTAGTCCTGAGCCCTGACAGAATTATGACAACCTTTACTATTTCCAAAGAATGTCTCTGCTCCCCAAAAAAGTTTTGGCCAATACCATTCTCATCTTTTTTCACGTAGATCTGATATCTAACTTTAACATAAGTTATGGGATTCTGCCAGTGCAGTTCATTTGACAATCACCTTGTCTGTGGGTGCCTAAAAAAAAGGCATGAAAGCTTGAATTTTTACCATGATGTACATACAAACAATAACTTAGAAAGCTTTTGTCCTTAGTAAAAGGTAAGAGAGACTTAGACAGCTATTGGCCTTAGTACAGAGTGAGAGAGAGCTGAGATTGCTAGGTATGGGGGTGAGAGAATATCAACATTTACACTTTCTGATACCCCATGTGTGAAAACAAATGCTGCAGGCCAATATGTACTGCCAGCTGCAGTCAGCGTATACATTATTGTTGTCACCCACTGTCAGAGCCGGCCTAGACTGGTATAAATCCATTAGGTGAACTTACTGACTTGGAAAAAAAATAACTCTTTGAAGTAACACAGCTGGAAATATACCATGAGTAGTACATTATTTCTTGGGAACGTCAAACATCCAAGTGCTACATTATCCTTAACTTTGTTTTGGTAAGATAAGCAAACTCCACTGTGATCTAGCTGTAGATGTAAATCGGAGAAAAGCACAGATGGAAAGGTCTGAAAATCTATTTAGGAACATTTTATTGAAATGTGGCTAAAGCTGAATTATTTCATGTAGCTCTACTTTAATGTAAACTTGAAAACTTTTCTAGCATTTCCTCTCAGAGTGACTTGTTAACTTTAAAAAATGCTTTCTGCCCCTATCGCATTTTGAAGATTCATTTCAATTCACATATTTTAACAGAATGCATATAAAACCACCCAAGCACTGCCTAATTTACAGAAGCAGAAGTTCTGAAGTGAGTGCTAAACAAATACAGTAATTGATGATAAATTACTCTCATGCATATTTCAAAAGCTCCAAATGTTTTTTTTATGAACAGTCTGAATGCTTTTGACGTAGTGAATTAATAGTTTTACAAAACTGAGCAGCAAAAAGTTTTAACGTTATTTAAAGTGGCAGTATGGCCACGGTTGCAACTTAACAACCAGCAGGTCAATTTGCAAGCATTGCAGAACACAGATTAAAATGTTTTAAGTGTCGGGAATAGAATAGTAAAATCTAAAATTGTGAAATTAAAGTTCATCTCAAATTATACTTACCTATTACAGGTTTTGTTTTACTCTGTGGAGTTGATAATCTATTTGAGGGCTCATTCACACATATGGTACTACGGTGACTGGTGTTTTTCTGCATGGGATCAGCACAGGTCAGCGCTAGTATGATTATTATAATTATTATTATTATTATTATAATACAGGGCTTATATAGTGCCAACAGTTTGCACAGCGCTTTAACACGTGAGGGCAGACAGTACAGTTGCAATACAATTCAATACAGGAGGAATCGGAGGGCCCTGCTCGTTATAGCTTACAATCCAAAAGATGCACATTGTAGAAAAATGCAGACATGCTGCATTTTTCTGCAGCGTACTGCATGGCACCATAGCACAGGCCCCCGTGCTGCAGTGTGGAAACCAAAATAGAATGTGCATTTCATACACTTCCAATACCGTTAAAGTGATTGCAAACGTCAGACATGAAATATGAACAAAGCATATCCCTCTATAGTGTGTACCTTTCTCCATCCAGAGAACGAAGTGTAATTTATATTAGCTTCTTCATTCCTCTGCAATAGGCATATGTCAATTCTGACATGTTTTCCTGACACCAAGAGAAAAATGGTGACAGGGGAGGGAACTCCAGCAGATTGACAGCTTCAGCTCTGTTCCTGTGTGCTGTGTCAAGGGGGGTGGATGTCCCTTCCCTCCAATCAGCTCTCAGACCTCTCTTCACTGAGGTAGTTTCAGCTCTCTGCCCCCTGCTTTTCAGAGCTGTAGCGGAGTAGATAAAAGGGTACAATTTATGTAGGAGGATTTGTTTAATTTCTGTGTATCACCCGAGGCCAGTTACTTCACTGGGTATATGTAAGGGTTTACTACCACTTTAAAAAAGGTTAAACAGTGCCTTGTGTTGTAAGATGCAAAGCACTGCTCATACATATGCAGTTGACATGAACTACACGCCAATGGATTATTTTAGCATGCAGCTGGTGTGACTGTACCCTTAGAGTGCTTGGAAGATGCTGAAGATGCCAGTTTTATTCACCTGAAGCCATGGTCACACGACAAGCCTTCTATCTTTTTCTGTTTACTTGAGGTGTCCAAATGACTGTTTGCATGATTTGGACACCTCCTATTGGTAGAGGTGACACTTACAATGTCTGAGTCCTCTCTCATAGGCACCAGGGGCAGGGGAACTCACAGGGGTAGTGAAGGAACCAGTGCCCCACAAGATAACAAGCAAGGCAAGGGCAGGAAATTAGCTTGGCTCATAGAGGAAAGTTTGATTCAGATTCATCACACTGCAGAACATCTTGGGAAGAAGTGTTTGGAATCAAGTAAGGTAACGGCACAATGGACTAGTTACATTTCATTTTTGCCTGATGTTGGGTTTTAACCACTTCAGCCCCGGAAGGATTTCCAGCTTTAGGACCGGAGCCCTTTTTGCGATTCGGCGCTGCGTCGCTTTAACTGAAAACTGTGCGGTCGTGCGACGTTGTACCCAAACGAAATTTGTGTCCTTTTTTTCCCACAAACAGAGCTTTCTTTTGGTGGTATTTGATCACCTCTGCGTCATTTCTGATCGCCGCTATAAACAAAAGAAGAGCGACAATTTTGCAAAAAAACCCAAATTTCTTACTTTTTGCTAGAATACAAATCCAAAAAAAAATATAAAAAAACATTTTTTTTCACCGTTTTTGGCCGATTTATATTCTTCCTCATATTTGCGATAAAAAAAATCGCAATCGGCGTTTATTGATTGGTTTGCGCAAAAGTGGCCGCGTTTACGGATGATGAGAATTCATTTTTGGGGTTTTTATTTTTTTTTTATTTTTTACTAAAAATGGCGGTGATCTGCGATTTTTTGCGGTACTGCGATATTTCAGCGGACATGTCGGACCATTTTGACACTTTTTTGGGACCATTGGCATTTATACAGCGATCAGTGCTATAAAAATGCACTGATTACTGTGTAAATGCCATTGGCAGTGAAGGGGTTAACCTGCAGGGGGCGCGCTAAGGGTTAACTATGTTCCCTGGGCGTGTTCTAACTGTATGGGGGATGCCCTAACAGGGGAAGGGAAGTTATCACAGCCTTCACGTAAAGGAAGGCTGTGATCACAGCGCTTCCCCCTCACACAGAGCGGAGGTCCGTGTTTACATACACGGACCTCCGCTCACTCACTCCGGGGGGGCCATCGCGGGTAGCCGGCGGCAATCAAAGCCGCCGCACCCGCTCCCTGGCCCTCCCCGAACACAGTGAGCGTGCGGGCGCGCCTCCGGCGGCGCGCGCGCGCTCACAGTGCGCGTTATCGCAGCCGCCGTCGTATGACGGCGATTTGCGATAACGAACCACCTTGTCGCCGTCAACCTGCGGTTGGCGGTCGGCAAGTGGTTAAGTAACACTTACAGATCGTGTCCCTCCACCTCACCTGAAAGGAGAAGCAGTAGATGGGGATGGGCCCTGGTTCGAGTCGAATGCATGTTCGACTCGAACATTGGGGGTTCACCTGTTCGGCGCATCCCAAACATTATGGGGCATTCGCGAGAACTTTGAGCGCCCCATAATGCATTCCAATGGCGGGGGAAATGCCACTGATTGGCCAAAGCATCCACATGACCTACATGTTTTGGCCAATCACAGAGCGCTCTGCTGTGAGAGATATGATTGGCTAAAGGCTCAGCAGCCTCAATCCACGCCCCACACGATATAAAGCTGCTTGTACAGTGGCTCTATGTAGTGTGTTAAACGTGGAGATAGTGAGCTTAGGTAGCGACGTGCTGGCAGTTAAGTGTAGCTAGCTGTGAAGTGTGCATTGTGAAAAAACATATTAGATAGGGCAATCTATATACAGTCAGTTAGTGCAGGCAATTTAGTGTAGAGTGAAATCTATATTAGACAGGGTGATCTGTATACAGGCAGTGCAAGAATATATATATATATATATATATATATATATATATATATATATATATATATATATACACCGTCCTAGTGTGTGTGTGTGTGTATGTATATATGTGTGTGTGTATGTATGTATGTATGTATGTATGTATGTATGTATATATATATATATATATTCACAAAAGTGAGTACACCCCTCATCATTTTTGTAAATATTTTATTATATCTTTGCATGGGACAACACTGAACAAATGGCACTTTGCTACAATGTAAAGTAGTGAGTGTACAGCTTGTATAACAGTGTAAATTTGCTGTCCCCTCAAAATAACTCAACACACCGCCATTAACGTCTAAACTGCTGGCAACATAAGTGAGTACACCCCTAAGTGAAAATGTTCAAATTGGGCCCAAAGTGTCAATATTTTGTGTGGTCACCATTATTTTCCAGCACTGCATTAACCCTCTTGGGCATGGAGTTCACCACAGGTTGCCACTGGAGTCCTCTTCCACTCCTCCATGATGACATCACAGAGCTGGTGGATATTGGAGACCTTGCACTCCTCCACCTTCTGTTTGAGGATGATCCACAGATGCTCAATAGGGTTTAGGTCTGGAGACATGCTTGGCCAGTCCATCACCTTTACCCTGAGCTTCTTTAGCAAGGCAGTGGTCATCTTGGAGTTGTGTTTGGGGTCGTTACCATGTTGGAATACTGCCCTGCAGCCCAGTCTTTGAAGAGAGGGGATCATGCTCTGCTTCAGTATGTCACGGTACATGTTGACATTCATGGTTCCCTCAATGAACTGTAGCTCCCCAGTGCCGGCGGCACTCATGCAGCCCCAGACCATGACACTCCTACCACCATGCTTCACTGTAGGCAAGACACACTTGTGTTTGTACTCCTCACCCGGTTGCTGCCATACATGCTTGACACCATCTGAACCAAATAGGTTTATCTTGGTCTCATCAGACCACAGGACATGGTTCCAGTAATCCATGTCCTTAGTCTGCTTGTCTTTAGCAAACTATTTGCAGGCTTTCTTGTGCATCATCTTTAGAAGAGGCTTCCTTCTGGGGTGATAGCAATGCAGACCAATTTGATGCAGTGTGCGGCGTATGGTCTGAGCACTGACAGGCTGTCCTCCAACCCCACCAACCCCTTCAACCTCTGCAGCAATGCTGGAAGCACTCATACGTCTATTTCCCAAAGACAACCTCTAGATATGATGCTGAGCACGTGCACTCAACTTCTTTGGTTGACCATGGCGAGGCCTGTTCTAAGTGGAACCTGTCTTGTTAAAACGCTGTATGGTCTTGGCCACCATGCTGCAGCTCAGTTTCAGGGTCTTGGCAATCTTCTTATAGCCTAGGCCATCTTTATGTAGAGCAGTGGTTCTCAACTCCGGTCCTCGGGACCCCTCAACAGGCCAGGTTTGCAGGATAACTGAAATACATCCCAGGTGATATAATTTGCTGCTCAGTGATTGCAGTATGCTAGTCTGCATCTCCCCAAGGTAATACTTAAAATCTGGCCTGATGGTGGGTCCCGAGGACCGGAGTTGAGAACCACTGATGTAGAGCAACATTTCTTTTTTCAGATCCTCAGAGTTCTTTGCCATGAGGTGGCATGTTGAACTTCAAGTGACCAGTATAAGAGCATGAGAGCAATAACACCAAATTTAACACACCTGCTGCCCATTCACACCTGAGACCTTGTAACACTAAGTCACATAACACCGGGGAGGGAAAATGGCTAATTGTGCCCAATTTAGACATTTTCACTTAGGGGTGTACTCACTTATGTTGCCAGTGGTTTAACATTAATGGCAGTGTGTTGAGTGATTTTGAGGGGACAGCAAATTTACACTGTTATGCAAGCTGTACATTCACTATACATTGTAGCAAAGTGTAAATTCTTCAGTGTTGTCACATGAAAAGATATAATAGAATATTTACAAAAATGTGAGGGGTGTGCTCACTTTTGTGAGATGCTACATATACACAGGGGTCAAGTCCTGGGGAAAAAAAGTATGGGAACTCACCCAAGATCCCCGCCACCTCAAAAATAAAAGTGTGTGTGCCTGTGTGTGTATGTGTGTGTGTGTGTATAGAATATATATATACACACACAGATATATATACCTGCTGGGGGTACTGCCAGATGGTGCTGCTGGACTGTACTGCTGGCTGGTACTGCTGGGGGTACTGGTACTGCTGGGGGTACTGGTACTGCTGGATGGTACTGCTGGGGGTACGGGTACTGCTGGGGGTACTGGTGCTGCTGGGGGTACTGGTACTGCTGCATGGTATTGCTGGCTGGTACTGTTGGGGGTACTGGTACTGCTGGGGGCACTGGTACTGCTGGAGGTACTGGTACTGCTGGCAGGTACTGCTGGGGGCACTGGTACTGCTGGCTGGTACTGCTGTCCCAGTTCCCAACACGCCATTTCCGATCATCAGTGTGACAGGAGGAAGCATGCGGCTGCATAGAGAGCAGAGCCGATTCTTCCTGTATTTCTCATAGGGGGAGTACATTAGGTATCACTCCACCTATGACAGAAGCCGGCGCTATACAGGAAGCATCGGCTCTGCTTCCTCTAGCGCCGGCTCCCTCATTCAAGCTGATGCTTGGGGATGGCAGGTCGGGACCCGCGATCTGGGCTTGCCGACCCGCGATCACAGAGCAGGAGGTGGCGGGCCATATCACAGGGCGCCGCGGGCCACATGGAAGAGGAGACAGAGCAGACAGAGCTTCCTCGTCTCTCCTGCTGGTGGAGGGGGAGTGTGCTGAGTGCTGACTCAGGTATGCAGTCCTGCAGGATGCGGCTGTAATGGGAACATCATTCGTGCTGTAGAAAAAGTACAGGGGCGACGTTCCCTTGCGTTCCTGCAGGACTCGAGCCCTGTATATATAATGCAATGCCTTTATTGTAGAGACTATATACAGCTAATTCAGTGTATAGTATATAGCGTCCATTCAGGCAGTGAAAGAATACACACACACACACACACACACATATATATATATATATATATATATATATATATATACACACACACACAGCATATCGAGTGTACACTATATATCCGTGCATTTGGGGGTGTACGTACGGTATATAGTACACGTGATATGGTGTCTTAAAATATATACAGTCTAGTGTATGTATGTGTATATATATATATATATATATATATATATATATGTGTGTGTATATGTATACAGTGCATTAGGGGGTGTACGGTATATAGTACACTACTTGACGTGGTGTCTTAAAATATGTACAGTCTAGTGTGTGTGTGTGTGTGTATATGTGTGTGTGTGTGTGTGTGTATATATATATATATATATATATATATATATATATATACACACAGCGTATTGAGTGTACACTATATATTCGGGGGTTTACGGTATATAGTACACTACTTGTCATGGTGTATTAAGTCTAGTATATACAGTTGTGCTCATAAGTTTACATACCCTAGCAGAATTTGATTTCTTGGCCATTTTTCAGAGAATATGAATCATAGCACAAAAACTTTTCTTTCACTTATGGTTAGTGTTTGGCTGAAGCCATTTATTATCAATCAACAGTATTTACTCTTTTTAAATCATAATGACAACAGAAACTACTTAACCATTTCTTAACCACTATTGACAAATGACGGCCGGGCTCAGGATAACCCGCGATCGTGCGCCCAGAGGGCGCGCATCCCGGCGATCAGTGGTGCCGTGGGTCAGTGTGACCCACCGCATTACCGACTGAGGTAAAAGGCTTCCATTGGAAGCCTTTTACCATGTGATCAGACTTCACCAATCACGGCTGATCACAGTGTAAATAGGAAGAGCCGTTTATCGGCTTTTCCTCTGCTCAGGTCTGCAGGTCTGAGCAGTGGAGAGCCGATCGGCTGCTCTCCTGACGGGGGGCTGTGCTGAACTTTTATCAATGCAGCCCCCCTCAGGATTGCCACACTGGACCACCAGGGAGCCGACCAGAGCCACCAGGAAGCCCCCCCCCCCCCAGGGACACCATAAGGAGGCCGCCCAGGACCACCAAGGAGCCCCCACTAGACCACCAGGTAAGGGCAATACCATGCACTGTAGGGATGGCACTGTGCCCATATGTGATGCCTGCCAGTGCCATCCCTAACCGTCCTATATGCACCAGTACCCACCATTGCTATGTACCAGTGCCCACCCGTGCCGCCTATCAGTGCCCACCCGTGCCACCTATCATTGCCCACGCGTGCCACCTATCAGTGCCCAGCAGTGCCACCTATCAGTGCCCAGTGCCACATATCAGTGCCGCCTATGAGTGCCTATCAGTGCCCCTCTGTCTAGCCTCATCAGTGTAGCCACATCAGTGCCCGTCAGTGATGGAGAAATACCACTAAAAGATAGCTCTATTTGTGGGAACAAAATGATAAAAACTCTGTTTGGGAACAGCGTCGCACGACCGCGCAATTTTCATTCGAGGCGCAACAGCACTGAAAGCTGAAAATTGGTCTGGGCGGGAAGTGTTCTAAGTGCCCAGTATTGAAGTGGTTATTAAATTACTCTGATCAAAAGTTTACATACCCTGGTGATTTTTGCCTGATAACATGCACACAAGTTGACACAAAGGGGTTTGGATGGCTATTAAAGGTAGCCATCCTCACCTGTGATCTGTTGTCTTGTAAGAAGTGTGTGTATAAAAGGTAAATGTGTTTCTCCTGACTCCTGACAGACCCTTATTTCATCCAGTGCTGCACTGACAATTCTGGATTCTGAGTCATGGGAAAAGCAAAAGAATTGTTATAGGATCTGCGGGAAAAGGTAGTTGAACTGTATAAAACAGGAAAGAGGTATAAAAAGATATCAAAGGAATTAAGAATGCCAATCAACAGTGTTCAAACTCTAATCAAGAAGTGGAAAATGAGGGGTTCTGTTGAAACCAAACCACTGTCAGGTAGACCAACTAAGATTTCAGCAACTGCCAGGAAAATTGTTCGGGACGCAAAGAAAAACCCACAAATAACTTCAGGTGAAATACAGGACTCTCTGAAAACATGTGGTGTGGCTGTTTCAAGATGCACAATGAGGAGACACTTGAAGAAAGATGGGCTGCATGGTGGAGTCGCCAGAACAAAGCCATTACTATGCAAATACCACAAAGTACTTTGCTTGCAATATGCCAAACAGCACAGAGACAAGCCTCAAACCTTCTGGCACAAAGTCATTTGGAGTGATGAGACCAAAATTGAGCTTTTTGGCCACAAACATAAACGCTACATTTGGAGAGAAGTCAACAAGGCCTGTGAAGCATGGAGGTGGATCGCTGATGTTTTGGGGATGTGTGAGCTACAAAAGCACAGGAAATTTGGTCAAAATTGATGGCAAGATGAATGCAGTATGTTATCAAAAAATACTGGAGGAACATTTGGGACGTACCTGGATACTCCAACATGACAATGATCCAAAACACAAGGCCAAGTCAACCTGTCATTGGCCACAGCAGAATAAAGTGAAGGTTCTGGAGTGGCCATCTCAGTCTCCTGACCTCAGTATAATTGAGCCACTCTGGGGAGATATCAAACGTGCAGTTCATGCAAGACAGCCCAATAATTTCTAGGAACTTGAGGCTTTTTGCCAAGAGGAATGGGCAGCTTTACCATCTGAGAAGATAAAGAGCCCCATCCACAAATACCACAAAAAATTCAAGCTGTCATTGATGTTAAAGGGGGCAATACACGGTATTAAGAACTGGGATATGTAAACTTTTGATAAGCATCATTTGGGTAGTTTCTGTTGTCATTATGATTTAAAAAGAGTAAACACAGTTGATTGATAATAAATGGCTTCAGCCAAACACTAACCATGAGTGAAAGAAAAGTTTTTGTTATCATTCATATTCTCTGAAAAATGGCCAAGAAATCATAAATTCTGCCCAGGCATGTCAATTTATGAGCACAACTGTATATATACACACAGCGTATTGAGTGCACACTATATATCAGTGCCTTCGTGGGTGTACGTACAGTATATAGTACACTTGACGTGGTGTCTTAAAATATATACAGTCTAGTGCGTATATATATATATATATATATATATACACACACACACAGTGTATTGAGTGTACACTATATATCAGTACATTCGGGGGTATATAATACAGTGTAGTGAAGTGTCAAAACAATCCCCATCATGTTAGGAAGGCCACAAAGGAGAGGCAGACTCCCCCAGGCCACTAAAAGAGGGCAAGCAGCCTCTGTGTCTTCAGTGAAAAGTGGTGGTGGCAGACATGGTGCATCCTCTGCGGGCGGGCCACACTTGTCCTATTTTTCTGCTGTTGGCCGACCTATTGAGCCACAACATGCAGAAGAGTTGGTGGAATGGATAAATAAGCCATCCTCATCCTCTGTCACCCAGGTTAATACAAGTTTGCCTTCCAATGCAGCTGGCAAAGCGGCCTATTCCACCAGATCCTTGTCCACAGTTACTCCTTCTGTAGCCCCACCATCATGCATGGAGGAGTCACCAGAATTATTCAAACAAATTGTCGGTTACATTCTGATGGAGCATGCGCAGCAATTTGAAGGCTCCGATGTTGGTTCCCAGGTTGAGGAAGGGAGTAGGGTGAGCCTAGAGACAGGGGGTGCCGCAGAAGGACAAGAAACTAGCAGCCATGTTCCCACAGCTGCAGCATGCTGCCAAGTTTGCTCCAGTCACTAGGAGGGAGGGGATGATGAGGACACGGACTGTACTTGGATGCCTGAGAGAAGAGAGGAAAGTGAGGAGGAGGCACAACTCCAACGAGACAGGATGTCCTCCAGGGGCCAGCTTAAGGGCAGCCACCCAATTGCATCAGACCACAGAGCTCCACAGGTGCAGGGCACTGCTGGCTCCTCGCTGACTTTCAAAAGTTCTTTGGTGTGGGCATTTTTCAACATGTACAGTAGATCGCACCATTGCTATTTGCAATCTATGTCTGAAGCAAGTCAAGCATGGCCAGAACTCCAGCTGCTTGGGCACTACTGTCTTGACAAGACATATGACGACCAGCCTTGCAGTCCGTTTGCAACAGCACCTGAAAAACCCACACCAGAAAACAAGGCGGACTTCTCCTTGCTCCTCATCTGGGATCTCAACCCCTTCTATATCTCCAGTCCTCTTCAATACCTGCACTGAGAGGAATGAATGTCTAGCAATGCTTGCTACATGTACTTGCAGCCAATCTGCTAGCAGTACACCACCAGGTGAATTAAGCAGGCAAATATCCCTACCCCAGTTGCTGAACTGTAAAAATAAAAAAATACTGTCCCAGCCATCCACATGCTCAGCGTCTTAATGGTAGCTTGGCCAAATTGCTAGCTGCCTTTTCAGCTGGTAGACTCTGCCCCCTTTTGTGAATTTGTGGAATGTGCTGTCCCACAGTGGCAGGTTTCTTTTCATGGAAGGCCATTCCAGCTCTCTGCCGTCATGTGGAAGGCAATGTTTTGGCCTCGTTGGACAGGGCAGTCAGCAGCAGGGTTCATATTACCGCTGACTCAGGGTCCAGCAGGCACAGTCAGGGATTTTGCCTTTCCTTCACGGCGCACTGGGTAACTCTGCTGGCAGCTGGGAAGGATGCAGGGCAGGGTTCAGTGTTGGAGCTAGTTCCGCCACCATACCTCGAAAAAGCTGGTGGTGATTTTGCCACATCCACCTCCTCTTCTTCTACCTCTGTGACCTCTTCTGCAGAATTCCCTAGGCGTTCAAGGTGCTACGCAAGCAGTCAGGCTAAAAGATGCCATGAGGTGCTTGAGTTAGTCTGTCTTGGGGACAGGGGCCACACTGGGGCAGAGATTCTGTCAGCTCTGTGTGGGCAGGCTCAAAGGTGGTTGACGCCATGGCAGTTTGAGCCTGTGGTCATTTCCAACATGCATACAATGCCATTGCCCGGCTGTCTGACATTCAGCGGGAATTTAACCTGCCCACCAACCGCTTCATTTGTGACATGCCCACCAGGTGGAACTCAACATTGGCAATGCTGCAGCGGCTGCATGCACAGCAGAGGGCCATCAATGAGTACCTCTGTGAGCATGGCACCAGGACAATTTCAGGGGAGCTTGGCTTCTTTAAGCCATGTCAGTGGCTACTGATCAAGGATGCATGCACTGTCCTGTCACCATTTAAGGAGGCCACAAGGATGGTGAGCAGCGACAATGCATGCAACATTGACACTGTCCCTCTAATATTCCTTCTGGAGCACACGCTTCGTGGAATCATGGACAGGGCACTTGAGGCAGAACAGCGGGAGGAAGAGGAGGACTTCCTTTCCTCTCAAGGTCCCCTTTATGCAGAGAGCATTCCTGCACAGCCTGCAAACACAGGGTGAGGAAGATTGTGTCAGCATAGATGTGGAGGATAACACGCAGCAGTCTTCAAGGGATCATGGTTTTCAGTCCACAAAAACCCAAGGAGTTGAACGTGCCTGGGAGGAAGTAGTTCCTGATAATGTCATCCTCAGTGATGGCTGCTGGGATGTCTGCTGGGATGAGATCCTGGTCTGCCTGGCGGTGGTGGGCTGGGGGGGCGGCGTCGGTGGTTCCCGGCGTCTCCTCCTCTGGCTCCGGTTGGTTTTGGCGGGAACGACCGTTCGGTCGTCCTTTCGGTCCGTGCAGGGCAGATGCAGGTGGTCCTCTTGTCCAATGGGCAGCTGGAGACGGCGACGCGTTGCGGGGCTCAACCCCTTCTTCAGGCCGTAATTCAACCTGAAGAAATTCACGCCAAAACCAACCGGAGCCAGAGGAGGAGACGCCGGGAACCACCGACGCCGCCCCCCCAGCCCACCACCGCCAGGCAGACCAGGATCTCATCCCAGCAGACATCCCAGCAGCCATCCCAGACAGACCAAAGGACAACCATAGCCAGCAGTGGCTGACACTGCAATGCGCACCTGCATACTACCATTGTGAGTAGTTTTAATCTTGTTTAATAAAATTGTTTTTTTACACTACTGCACTTAGAGGCGCACCTTTCTTGTTGTTTGTTGTTTGTTGTTTGTATTTAGGGCACCACCAACACCCAAGGCCCAATTTGTCTGCACCTGGTTTACAAGGGCATGTCATCACAATTTTTTAACTAATTTACAACAGCAGGACCTTTTCCTGCACTCAACAAGAGTTCTGCAAGGAGTTAGTGTTCTGGCACCGCCAACACCCAAGGCCCAATTTTTCAGCACCTGTTTGAATGGGGCATGTCAGCACAATTTACTAATTTACAGCAGCAGGGCCCGCACCAAAATTTGAAAAAAAAAAAAAAAATTGCCTGGGGACCCCCCACAAAATCCAAACCAGGCCCTTCAAATCTGGTATGGATTTTAAGGGGAACCGCACGCCAAAATTAAAAAGAAATTATGTGGGTGTCCCCCCCCCAAAATACAAACCAGGCCCTTCAGGTCTGGTATGGATTTTAAGGGGATCCCCCTCCAAACCATACCAGGCCACATGCCCTCAACATGGATAGGGTGCTTTGAGGTCCCGATACACCTTGTCCTCATGTGTGAATGTATTTTGGGGTGTCTTTTTTGCTATGTACATGCTATGTGTTGGAAATATCTTATAAATGGACAACTTTGAGAAGGGCCTCATCCCCACAACCCTGGCCAGTGTTTGTGGGGGTGTGCGAACGGGGGGCTTATCAGAATTTGGAAGCCCCCTTCAATAAGGGGGCCCAAAGAACCTGACCCCCCCCCCCATGTGAATGGGTATGGGGTACATTGTACTCCTACCCATTAACCAAGAAAAGAGTGTAGTGGTACAAAAAGCAAGAGGCAGTTTTTGACAAGTCCTTTATTGCATAAAATAGCTTTTCTTCCTCCATCTTCTCCTGTCCCACTCCTTCTTCTGGTCTTTTGCTTCTTCTTTCGGTTTTCTTCCTTCCGCTCCATCTTCACACTTCATCTTCTTCTTCCTTCTTCTTTCACCACCCCCCGCTCCCGCTACCACAGCCATGCAGTCCAGAGGAGTCTCTCAGAATGGGCGGTCTGCAGTCTGACCTTTATTTTATACGTAAGGGCGGGGCCACCCAGTGACCTAACCGAGTGACCCCACCCCTTCTGTCGACATTCATTGTCAAAGGGGTGGGTCACCCATTTATGTCACCTGGTGGCCCCGCCCCTTCTTATAAAAAAAATGTCAAACTGAAGACCACCCATTCTGGGAGACGCCTCTGGACAGCATGGCTGCGGCAGCGGGAGAGCGGTGGTGGTGAAGAAAGAAGAAGATGAAGATTGAAGACAGAGACATGAAGAAGACTGAAAGAAGAAGCAGAAGACCAGAAGAAGGACCGGGGCAGGAGAAGATGGAGGAAGAAAGGAGAAAGAAGAGCTATTTTACACAATAAAGGACTTGTCAAAAACGACCTCTTGTTTTCTGTACCACTATACTCCTTTTTTGGTGAATGGGTAGGGGTACAACTGTACCCCATACCTACTCATATGAGGGGGTCAGGATCTGGGGGCCCCCTTAAAGGGGGCTTCCAGATTCTGATAAGCCTCCTGCCCGCAGACCCCCACAACCACTAGTGAGGGTTATTGGGATGAGGCCCTTCTCCCTATCAACATGGGAACAACGTGCTTTGGGGGGGACCTCAAAGCACCCTCCCCATGTTGAGGGCATGGGGCCTGGTATGGTTCAGAGGGGGGAGGGCGCTCGCTCGTCCCCACCCCCTCCTGCCGTGCCAGGGCTGCGTGCTCGGATAAGGATCTGGTTTGGATTTTGGGGGACCCCTACGCTATTTTTAAAAAAAATTTGGCTCAGGTTCCCCTTAAAATCCATACCAGACCTGAACAGCAACGCAATGCTTTTTCAGTGATTTTATCTATATTGCCGGGAATTGGCAATACATTACAGCGGCGAGTGGTTTTAAATGACAATTTTTCCTGTACAAATGTAATTTTGCTCTGGCACTGTTCTAAACATCACATTGGTGACCCTTTTACAGGCAGACTAAGGGGACCCCTCCCCCAGGCACAATATTAGGAATATTTCATTTTTATTGTTTCACTTTAAGCATTATTATTATCACTGCTCCTGAAAAAACAATCGATTTTAAAAACTTTTTTTTGCATTGATACATGTCCCCTAGGGCAGGACCCGGGTCCCCCCATACACTTTTTTAGGGCAATAACTTACATTTAACCTTCAAAAATGAGCACTTTTGATTTTTCATGTTCGAGTCTCATTGATTTTAACAGCGTTCGCAGAAATTTTTAGCCTGTTCGCAAGTTCTGGTGCGAACCGAACTGGGGGGGTGCTCGGCCCATCCCTAGCAGCAGACTGATTAGCTCATCTCTCTGCTTTCTCCTTTTGGGTCCTTTCACACATGGCATGTCTGTTTACACAGACTCTGCTAGCTCAACAGGGATCGATCTGTTGATTCCTGCTGAGGCAGCGGATGACAGGTCCGTCTCTGCTCACTGCAGAGACGGACCTGTCTGAGCCCCGCTGTCCTCTATGGGAGATCGGATGAAAACGGATCCGCCTTTCCGTGTTCACCCGATTCTATCTGATCCGCCAGACGGATGAAAAAAGAGAAGTTTTCTATCTGTCTGGATTTAGCGGACCGGATAGCGGTGGATGACAGTGGACATGCCACCGCTGACATCCGTTGCTCCATAGAGGTGAATGGAGTGTCCGATCAGGTCCTCCTGAAAAACGGACAGGCAGACCTGATCGGACAGCATGTGTTAAAGGGGCCTTTATCAGCATTGCTAGCACATAAGCACTGCTATGCAGATGATTGGCTCCTTGTGCTGCTTTTCCCTCTTCCATACTAGCTTCACTGTACAGTTAAACGCAAGAGGCTGATACCAAGTTAAATTTGGGTGCTAACACTACTTTTATAAAAAAAAATACATTAAATGATGTATTATTGATTACAAAACTTCTTATTAATGTGTCTTTTATATGCTTGGAGTTCAGCTTTAGATCTCCATGACTTTATTGATTAAATGTTGATGATGTCTTGAAGTTTCTGGACTTGCACACCTTTTGTGCCTATTATGAGACATTTCTATCCAACCTGTTAGATTTATTATTTATCTTATGTTATTGAGAATGTGACAGGATGAGCTGGAACACACACAAGGTGACATCCAAAACCTTGAGGTAGACTGGAACAGGGTAGGAAAATATTAAAGAGAAATCTAGTTGGAATATTCTAGGCAATAAAAAAAGCTGTGAGAGGGGTTAACCCTTCCAGATTCACCAATACCTAAAACAGAAATTCCTACACAACAGTTGACCAAGATTGTTAATATATAATCACAAAACTATAGAGATGATCAGGTGCAGTGTTTGTACCTACTAGTGTAGACATTTATGAGAGCCTGTATATTTGCATGTTATTGATTCCTACTTTTGTTTCTTTCAGGGACCAACTGAAAGAGTTTGTGAAGCTAACAAATCATGGAGTGGAGTAGAACCTCAGTGCAAAAGTGAGATATTTTGCTTAGTAACAAAAACAGTAGCTTATTAAATTTGCAGCATTCATTAACATCTAATGATCCTGCCATAAAGGTCCTTGCTTAGGCACTTGCTATTATGCAGTGACAATGATCTCCAAACTATGTTCCTGAATTGTACTCGGAATCACCAAGCGTTTACCATATGAAAAGAGTGCTGTGAGTAAGGTGACCTGCGGTGTGCCCTGGTCACGTGTACAGTATGCCTGAAGTGGGCATACCCAAGATAAGGAAAAGGAAACTTCTGAAAAATGGGAATAGGGAGGATGGGACCACCAAAATGCGCCGTACTGCAGGTAGGGGGAGGCTGGCTTAAGTATGCCAGACTCCTCCTACAAATTCAGGCCGACCTATGGTCGGCCTTCTTACTTGTACTCGGAGTCACCAAGCGTTTACCGTATGAAAAGAGTGCTGTGAGTAAGGTGACCTGCGGTGTGCCCTGGTCTTGTGTACAGTATGCCTGAAGTGGGCATACCCAAGATAAGGAAAAGGAAACTTCTGAAAAATGGGAATAGGGAGGGTGGGACCACCAGAATGCGCCGTACTGCAGGTAGGAGGAGGCTGGCTTAAGTATGCCAGACTCCTCCTACAAATTCAGGCCGACCTATGGTCGGCCTTCTTACTTGTACTCGGAGTCACCAAGCGTTTACCGTATGAAAAGAATGCTGTGAGTAAGGTGACCTGCCGTGTGCCCTGGTCACGTGTACAGTATGCCTGAAGTGGGCAAAAAGACACTGCTAGGATGCAAGCAAGGAATTTATTGAAAGTACATGACAAATCATTCAACCAAATGAGAAAAAGCCCTGGCCATTTCAAAGTGTGGTTCTGGGATATATCTCATATAGCATGCAGATTTCCACCTGCCCAACTTCCTGATATGTACTGGGACGCCTTGCCGGGATGCCGCTGATGCGGCCCCAATCCTGAAAGAATGACCCGTGTATTGTTTGGGGTTGACACCACACCTACCAAGCAGTATGCGTATATGCTTGATAAATTGAGGTGTCGTGAGATGCGTGCCCTGAAAAGGCAGCAACGGACCTTCTCTGTGAGCCCCTTGTAATTGAGCCTGTAATGCTTCCAAGACTTTGAAGGGACACCACGCATTATCAGTCTGAAAATATGTTTGTTTGCTTTTTGCATGATCCCAACCTAAGCTGAAAATGGTCTTGGTGTTTGGTGAGTTGTTTGACAGCTAACAGGCGACATGTCCTGCCTGTGACAGAGAACTCACTGGGTCTCAGGAAACCGTAGAAGGCCAGATACATAGCCGCTTTGATTATCAGACTGACTTTGGAGCCAAAAGGACGATTGTCTTGAATGATCGATAATTGCTGGAACAAGGTACCTGTGATAGGAAGTCTGGTGGTAGGTACCAGTGGACTAACCTTCTGTATGCCTTTCAACATAGCCCTGATGGGGTGAGCAGAGAACCATGAAGGTCTGTATGGAAATATTAATACCGCAAAATGTTGTACTCCGACCAGGTACGTTTTAATGGTAGCATGCGATAAAAGCAGCTGTGAGTGGCAAAAAGAGACGAAGGCCAAGAGATACTCAATGCTGTACCAATCCACTGTTGGATGTAGGGTCAAGAACGATTGAAAGGCCCCCCAGGCTGTGTGATAGGCCCTCCTAGTATTTGCAGAGAGAGAAGCCTCGATCAGACCCCTAGCACTGGATAGTAAGGTGTTTAATCCATCTCGAGCTGGGGGTATTCAGGGCATGGGGTGGGCAGAATGTCTGCCTCTGGAACCTGCTGAAAAAAAGAAGAGAAATTGAAGCGAGATAAGGCATCCGCAGCTGTGTTCTCTGTGTCGGGTAAGAAAATGCAATGAATGTGACAGTTCAATTGGAGCGAAAGTCAGATTAACCTGCGCAAGAAGGACATAACTGCTAAGGAACTGGACCTGCCTTTATTGATCTCTACCAAGGCCTGATTGTCTGAGTAAAATACCACGGTATGTCCGGACCACATGTGACCCCAGGCTTGAGCTGCGGCAACGATGGGGTAGATCTCGAATAATGAGGAAGAGCTGTGAAAACCTGGAATTGCGTTAACCTCCTCAGGCCAGGGGCCGGCGAGCCAATGGCTATTGAAAATGGCCCCGTAACCTTTGGTAGCGGCTGCGTCGGATGTCACCCTAGGAGACCTATCCGAAGCCGCTGGAATAAACATGGCCACCCGTTCCAGTGCTGCAAGAACTGGTCCCACATGCCAAGATCAGCTAAGGCGGCGGCATCCAGCCTGACCGGCTGGATGGAGTCTGGTGCCAGGGGCAGAAGAGCCAGCAATCTGGACACGAAGGACCTGCCCCGAGGGATGATCCTCATAGCAAAGTTCAACATGCCCAATAGCGACTGGAGCTCCACCCTAGTACAAACCTGGGAAATGGTAAATGCATGAATCCTGCTCCTGGCCTGCATCAGTTGTGTGTCTAGCTTGACCCCTAGGAAAACCAAAACTTTGGATGGCCCTTCCACCTTCTTATTGGAGAGAGGAATGTTGAGGATAGAAAATAGGGCAGTTAACTTCCATAGATCAGCGGGGACCTGACTGCCACTCTCCAATAACAAGAAATCATCGAGAGTGTATGACCTCCTGACACTCTTCCTTGAATGATAGGATCCAGCATAGGGCTTGCGCAAAAGTATCAAAAAGCCAAGGGCTGCTCTTGGAACCAACCGTAAGCTTGGTTGCGAAATAATAAGCTCCCCGCCATTTGTTGCCATGCCATTGCCACAAGGAAGGTTTGATGGGTAGTAGTTTAAAAGCATCCGTAATGTCAGCTTTTGAAAGCCAAGTGCCCGCCCCGAATCTGATGATGCTTTGTATGGCCTGGTCCACCGAAGCATATTTGAGGGAAAATTCTTCGGATGGAATGAGGCAATTTATACTGGGTACCCTGGAGGAATGAGGTGCAGACAAGTCATATATCAACCTTAGTTTATTTGAAAATTTGCCTTGAACAATGCCAATGGGGCTGACTCTCCATGCGTCAAAAGGGGGAGCGGAAAACGGGCCAATGATGAAGCCTTTGGAGAGTTCTGCTTGTAGCAAGCAATCCATGGCTTCCGAATGTGTAGTAGCCGATAGTAAGTTACTGCACTCAAAAGAACCCTGGGGAATGGTTATGAGCCCTGTGTGAAAACCCCTAGAAAATCCCTCTACCAGAAATGCGACGGTTGCCTTGGACGGATGACCCACCAAAAGTTGCTGTAAGGACTGCACATTCACTTGACTTAGTCATGACCCCTTGGACTGTTTTGACAGACAAGCTGACTTGGAGTGGGCCCTGAAACAATCCGAGCAAACATGTAGCAACCTGCACTGGTTGTAATTGCAGGAACCCTGGTTGAAATTGTTACAAATTTGTGACTTTCCCAAAAACCGAATGGGCCGACCCAGCTTGTCCCGAGGGTCACTGCTAGCTGAAGCAGAGGAAATGCTCGGACCTGGCCTGTTGCTGCCTGGCATGGTAGCTGGTTCGACATTGGGACACCAATATGTGGTGTGCGTAGAAGATTGGCAGGTACCGCAAACGGGAGCTCTGAGTCCTGCAAAGTGTCTGCAGAATAGCTCCGTGTCCACCGACCCCCTGGAAATGGTAATGTGGTGCTGCAAGAAAATGGCTGCAGCTTTGGCAGAAAACGATCGGTGGTAGTCATAGAATGCAGACCCGCCATACTTGTGCCCTAACTCCACCACGGCGTAGAGGTAAAGGTCCAGCTCTTGCCTCCTGTTGGGCTGAGCCGAGCAGATGACATCTCTGAACGTGCTAAAAGCGAGCACAAATTCAGGAATGGTCAGCTTACGGTTCAGTCTGTGGTCCCTGGTTTTGACCACTATGGACACATCCCCACAGGCATAGGACCTGTTGTCAGCCACGTCATGTGCCGCAATTAATAGGGAAGCAAGATTGACATCTTTCCCTTCCAGGATATCCTTCCTCAAATTAGTTGGAATAAAATGGGCTGGTGTGATGGAAATAGCCGAACTGCCCTCCCCGGGTGGGGGGGGGGGGGGAAGGCTTGCCTGCCCCGGCACCAGTGGAGCAGAAACGGCCCGGTTCTCCAACGCCTCCACTCTGGACCTGAGCTCTAGCCCTGATGACAACAGGGAGTCCAACTTGGCATTGATCTGTGAAAGGGATGAGAGGCGACTGAACGCAAAGTGACCTGCTCAGGGTCAGAACCAGAGGCTGGCGGGAACAATAGTTTGAACAGCTCGGCCTTCCGAGCCAACGCTATCGCTGGATATGAAATGCCCCTGCATTGTAATTCTGCCATTAATTTTGGGATCGTCCATGTTCTGAGAGATGGTGAACCTCCCTGAATCGAGCTTCTGGCCGGTGACGGAGGTACCGATGGAAATTCCCCGATGTCTTCCGCCTGAGACATGACCTGACGAGCAAAGAGAGCCTGATGAGGCTGTGCACCCGTAACAGAAATGGCCGACACCCTCTGATCCGTGACCTGACCCACACCCTAGCTGATGTATGTGAAATGGCATGCCCTTGCATGTTGGGTCGTGACATGGGCCCACCGGAAAGTGGACCCATGAGTCTGAGTGAAAGGTGCCAGACCCAGAAATGTGTAGTGTGAGCTTGCCACTCTGACCGCACCCTGTGAGAAATACGGATCATACTGACCTGCTCGTGACAGATCGAACAAGGTCACCTTCGAAGTCTTGACCCTGAGCGGAGAAATGAAAGTACGTACTAAATCGACTGCCAACCAGACATAAACAGGGAACACCTGTCAATCCCTATTAACTTACCTCTATCTGAATCCACTGGAGCGCCTAACGACCTCCCTTGACTTCCTACACCCGGTTGTACGACCACACTGGGAAGAAAATATGAAACTGCAAACAGACTGGGTATAGAAATGAAGCCGTAATAGAAATGACTCCTGCCCTCCACCGTGGCCCAACGTGGGCATGGAGGCAGAAAGAAATGATAGCCCCCGCCCTGAAATCGAGA
>BLSH010064865.1:638160-651769 GCA_018402905.1 Glandirana rugosa
CCCCCCCCCCCCCCCAACTCGACAAACGTCTTCCAAAGAAAAAATAGAATTACGTATCTTATGTAATTTCATTTTTTTGGAGACGGAAATCTCAGTGAAAGTGAGACGTAGAATGGATTTAACAACGAAATAGACTGTTACAGTTACCTTCTGCAAACAGCTCAACCCCCCCCCCCCCTCCCCAGCCCCCTCAAATACTTACCTGAGACCAATCTTCCTCCAGTGATGTGCAGGAGAGCAGAGGCTTTCTCTCTCCAACTCTCCTTATTGGCTCAGACACAGCAAGGGGAGCCTTTGGCTCCCGCTGTTGTCAATCTCAGCCAGTGAGGAGGGAGCAGGGGGCAGGGCCGATGGGTCTTTTTAAAACACAGAGCTTGCTTGGGAGCAAGCACTCACAAGTGCCCCCATAGAAATCAGCTTGCTATGGGGGCACTTGGCAAGGGGGAGGAGCCAGGAGCACTGGCAGGGGACCTCAGAAGAGGACGATTGAGGCTGCTCTGGGCGAAACTAGGGCACAGAGCAGATAAGTATAACCCTTTTGTCATTTTTAAAAATTAAAAACTGTGCTTTCACAATCAATTGAAGGCTCATTTACTAAGCTCTAGAGTGCACAGTCTATTTGCCTTTAGTAAATTAACCCCTATGTAGGCAAAATAATATGCAGGCAACAAATGGTCAGACTTTACAATATGTCAGTGAAGAATGGGAAATCATAGTAACATGCAGGCAATAAAGGGGCAATAATTAAAAAAGGCGGGTACTCATGGCATTACGTAGGCAACAAACAAGCAATTATGACAATATTCAGGCAACAAATGCGCAATTGTTACAATATGTGGGTAACAAATGGGCAGGCATCACAATACACTGGGAAAAAAGTTGTGACAATACGTAGGCACCAAATGAACAATCATGAAAATAGGCAGGCAATAAATAGACAAATGTATTTTAATGGGATTTTATGTGGAAGGAAAATAATAAATGGTTTTCAAAATGTTTTACAAATAAATATCTGAAAAGTGTGGCATGCATTTGTATTCAGTCCCCCCTGAGTCAATACTTTGTAGAATCACCTTTCACTGCAATTACAACTGCAAGTCTTTTTGGGGATGTCTCTATCAGCTTTGCACAACTAGAGAGTGACATTTTATCCATTCTTCTGTGCAAAATAGCTCAAGCTCTGGCAGATTGGATGGAGAGGGTCTGTGAACACCAATTTTCAAATCTTGCCATGGATTCACAATTGGATTTAGGTGTGGACTTTGACTGGACCATTCTAACACATTGATATGCTTTGATTTAAACCATTCCATTGTAGCTCTGGCTGTATGTTTAGGGTCATTGTCCTGCTGCAAGGTGAACCCCAGCCTCAAGTATTTTGCAGACTCGAACAGGTTTTCCTCTAAGATTGCCCTGTATTTGGCTCCATCCATCTTCCCCTAAACTCTGACCAGCTTCCCTGTCCCTGCTGAAGAAAAGCATCCCCACAACATCATGCTGCCACCGCCATGTTTCACAGTGGGGATAGTGTGTTCAGGGTGATGTGCAGTGTTAGTTTTCCGCCACACATAGCGTTTTGCTTTTAGGCCAAAAAGGTCCATTTTGGTCTCATCTGACCAGAGCACCTTCTTCCACATGTATGTGTCATCCCCCACATGGCTTCTCGCAAACTGCAAACAGGGCTTCTTATGGCTTTCTTTCAACAATGGTTTTCTTCTTGCTGTTCTTCCATAAAGACCAGATTTGTGGAGTGCACGACTAATAGTTGTCCTGTGGACAGATTCTCCCTCCTGAGCTGTGGATCTCTGCAGCTCCTCCAGAGTTACCATGAGCCTCTTGGCTGCTTCTCTGATTAATGCTCTCCTTGTCCGGCCTTACATGTCTTGGTAGGTTTGCAGCTGTGCCATACAGGCGGTGCCCAGGTTACAAACAAGGTAGGGACTGTAGGTTTGTTAAGTTGAATTTGTAAGTGGGAACAGGTACATTTTTTAAGTGTAGCTTCAGCCAAAAAAACTATTGTTAAGCTTTTTGGATAGCATAGGGAAGGGTTAATACCCTTGTAATGTTTGTATTGCTGTCTATGTTTCTGTTCAGAAGATTTCACCTCACTTCCTGTCCCAAAGATAATTGGATTTTGCAAATGTTGGGTTGTTGTGGAAACAAACCTTGGTGATAAAGCATCAATGGAGACACCTTTTCCCCATAATAACTCTTACAGGAGTGAATTTCCCTTCCTAGGGCTAGATTTCCTCTCGCATTCTGTTGTCTCCCTCCGTTTCAAAGTACGAGTCATTTGTAAGTCGGATGTTTGTAATTAGGGGACCACCTGTACTCTTTCCATTTTCGGATGATGGATTGAACAGTACTTTGTAAGATGTTCAAAGCTTAGGATACTTTTTTATAACCTAGCCCTGCTTTAAACTTCTCCACAACGTTATCCCTGACTGGTCTGGTGTGTTCTCTGGCTTTCACAATGCTGTTTGCTCACTAAGGTTCTCTACCAAACCTCTGAGGGCTTCACGGAACAGCTGTGTTGATACTGAGATTAAATTACACACATGTGGACTCTGTTTACTAATTAGATGACTTCTGAAGGCAATTGGTTCCACTAGATTTTAGTTAGGGGTGTCAGAGTAAAGGGGGCTGAATATAAATGCACATCACACTTTTTTCAGATATTTATTTTAACCATTTATCATTTTCCTTCCAATTCACAACTATGTGCCACTTTGTGTTGGTCGATCACATAAAATCCCAATAAAATACATTTAGGTTTTTGATTGTAACATGACAAAATGTGGAAAATTTCAAGGGGTATGAATACTTTTTCAAGGCACTGTATTTAACCCTATGACTACTTTTCTTGTATGCCAAAGCATTGCATGTGCTTCAAAATCTAAGCCTATTTGTTGAGAAAAATTGTATTAAAATGAGTAACCCCTTAAAAAAAGGAATCGCCAATATAGATAATTCCCTGTATGATAGTGGCAACTGAAAAAGCATGTAATCAGAAAAAGATATGTATCAGTTTTCAGTAGGGCACCCTTAAAATATAGACATCAGAAAATAGCCACCAAGTAAAAAAGAATTATGCAGCAAGCGAAGCTTACTTTTTGTCTTTAATTAAATAAGGTGTTTTTGTTTAGGAATTTTCTGCAACCCTCCAGAACCATTGGAGAATGGGATTATCCAAGGCATAAACTATTTTTATGAAGACGAACTTCACTATAGCTGCAATCAAGGTTTTGAACTTCTTGGACCAAGTCGAAGGATCTGTCAGGTGGATAAACAGTGGCGCCCCTCTACCCCTCCTACGTGTGTGAGTAAGTAACTACAGATCATTTTATGTGAAAAGAAATGGCATTTCCCAAACTTTATTATTTACTTCAAGAGATCATATTTGTGTTATCTTTGGGCTTATACTTTATATAATTATCTATGCTTCTAGCTAATTGGGCACTTTATATAGGAATTACTTATTTTTTGCAGTGGGTAACATAATTGTGCAGCAGCTGTCAGTAGATTACTTATCCCCCATTTGAAGAAAACACAGGAAAATAGGAGAAATTACTCCATGAGTGAGTCAGCTCTTATTGAATGTATTTATTACATTTAACCTTGAAGCCTGATTTGGTGCTAAAGCTCTAAATTCCCCTGCCTAAATCTCAAAACATGAGAGTTTGGAAATATCAGAGTTCATTGTGTCATCTGGAAAGGCTGTTGATTCCTGCTTGATTTTAGAGTAATGCCTCCCATCACTCAATGACATGGCCCACTTATCTGTCAAACAAGAAAGATACCAAGAGCTAGAGTGATATACTGTATTAGGAGCAAGCGAACTGCAAGAAAAAAGGTTGGAAGGGTGAAGGAAAATTGAGTGGGGCATGATGAAATAAGACTTTATGATTGGTGAAGTCCTTTTTCTGTTATCTGTTATTTGGTGTGACATGAATGCCTACAGTGATAGCAGTTGTGGTGGAAGATGTCATTTTGAACAGTTTTCCTTTCTTAAGGATGGATATTAATTGTTTTTGTGAGTTATTTTTATCAGTAGTATATATCCTAAATGTGGCTGTATAAGCAGAATACATATACAGTATGCATAATTGGATCATTTTTGCATTGAATAGTTGAAGCCCTTTTCTGTTCAGTCCTCTTAGTCTTGCTGTAAAAAAAAAAAAAGTTTAGGTTGGTAAATAAAAGATTCAGTTCAGAAAGCTATAATATTTGTGGCTGAATTACTAAAAGTATAAATTCTGTGTACTTGGCAAAGTAAATTTTTGCAAGATAATTTCCCTTTAGCTCATGAATGTGTTGACCATTCAATTCCAAATACGTGTGAGGTACAGTAATAAAACAGGATGTTTGCTGCACCTGATTAGGTGATGAAGGGCAGGACAGCTTCACCTCATTCACTAAGCTAAGTGAGTGGTGCCTTGCAAAGTGAAAATTCAGTGGTGAAAGTGAACAGGCTTTACACTTTTAGCATTATTTTCAGCATTTAGAGCCAATTAGAGCTTAAAGAAGAACTACCATTACATTGTTTTACATTGTTCTGTCCCCATGTAACAAAATGTGTAGTACTTTGTTCCATGTTGTTAGATGCTTACTAAAGCTGGGTACACACAGATTGAAATTCAGTGATTCAGCAGAAACTAGCTGGATTTCGATCTGTGTGTAGCCCTCTTTGTTTGACAGAAGCCGATTGTTAGATCAGCTTTTGTCAAATGGTCCTGCTGGAAAACCTGCATTCGATTAGCACTAATTGACGTATTCTGACAAGGGTGGAGTCCCCGTAGTGGGAAAGATTCCTGCATCCACCTCCCTTGTGTGGATGCAGGAATCTGAGTGTTTTTTTCATTCAGACTGTGTACTGAACAAAAAAAAAAAGCTCAGTGTGTACCCAGCTGAAAGCAGTAGTTTACCCTAAAACTAAAATCTGTAAATATACTTGCATCCACAATCTAGGGCCAATCAATCTAGCCCTGTAAAGAAGAAATTGCTATACATACCTTTTCTGAAGCTGCTCCGGTCTGGTCCCACACGGTGGCTTCTCTGTGGAGGTGGGTGCAGAGGAGGCAGCCGACAATGGAAGCCCCGTAGTAATTCTATGGGTGATGTCACTACCCAGGCATTTCACAGCTGTTGGCTCCTTCCACTGTTGGAGACTGGTAAAGCAATTTCTTCTTTATAGGGCTAGATAGGTTAGTCTTAGATTGTAGATACCAGTAGATTTACAGATTTTAGTTTTAGGGTTAACTTCTACTTTAAATCTATTTATGAAGTCTGACCTGACCCCCCCCCCCATTGTAAATCTGACAACATCTAGGGAGGAGATGGATCCATCATAGCAGCAGCTAGTCTCAGCTCAGAGTACTTTCCCCAGACAAGCCGTGGTAAGAAGAATGCAGGGAGACAGGAGACTGACCCCCCCTCATTCCTTGTGCCTCAGGAAAGTGCTTTGAGCCGAGACAATCTGTCATTATGATGTAACCTTCTCTTCCAAGAAGTTGTTGATCAGTCTCGGGATGGAGGGGGGGGGGTGCTATGTCAGACCTCATAGGGGGCTAATAATTAAAAGTGTTTCAACTATTGCAAGACCTGGTGTTGCCAACATCCCTGATGAATATAGACAAAAGACTCAATTCCCCCTAGAATATGATATGGGACTTTAAAAGGCAGCCAGTACACCAGAAATAGTTCGTTTTTTTTTTTTTAATGAATTTATTTTGTTGCATATTAAAAAGATTCCAAAAATATGAGAACAAGAAATAAATTAAAATACACAGCCTTGTATACAAACATCATATGCATGAATACATGTAACTAGTGTTTTTTTGTCTCCAATAAACCCAACGCGTTTCAGGTCAGCGCCTTTTTTCGGGGGTATTTTACAGGAGATGCATCTGTTCAATATGATTCTATCAAATAGAAAAACAAAATTGTAATAATGGTACAGGCAGGTAAATATTCTGACCTCATTACCTACCACCAAGCTGATCAAAGTATAGTGTGGCTGTGTAGAAGCTAAAAGGAGTCACTGCTCTTGCCTGGATGACAGAACTAAAAAGGCGCTAGCGCCACCAGGCCCCGGTTTCCTCACAGAAGTCCCCACAAAAGGGGTCGCTGGTGTCCAGGCACCCCAAGGAGGATTAATGCTATGATAAAATAAGCAGTGGAGTATTCCTTGTATATTGCACAACATGTAGTTGAAAAGCTGGCTCCTCTGTAGGAGCCTGCCGCCTTTCCCCACATCAAAAAGAGCAGCCCAATATCATAGAAAGGTTTGCCATTTACCTGTGTGGTTATATAATATGGATAGAACCACACTGGGTAATTTTACACTGTGGAACAAATACACACAGCAACCACGGGGGGCTAATAATTAAATGGGACTAATACTACATGTACTTTGTCCCACAGTAGGCAGAACAATGTTTAAAAAATGTAAGGATATTTCTTCTGTAAAATATCAGCCATATGGCTGAAACAAATGCTTATATTGGCAGATTATACTTGCCGTACTGTTTTTCTCAAAATACACCTCACTTAAACTCATTGGCTTTAGGTTATGACCATCTTGTAGTTCTATAT
Organism: Glandirana rugosa; assembly: GCA_018402905.1. Classification (NCBI taxonomy): domain Eukaryota; kingdom Metazoa; phylum Chordata; class Amphibia; order Anura; family Ranidae; genus Glandirana; species Glandirana rugosa. The sequence goes on from BLSH010064865.1 coordinate 644,755, forward strand.
AAATAGCAGTATTTTGAAGAGTGATTACAAATGCAATATCCTTTGTAAACTAACTTGTACAGTCGAACCAATGAAATAATGTACACAGATGGATCATTCAGTTACACACGTGATGAAAAATCAGCAAAAACACACAGCAATATAAATATGCATACATTAATATTTTGTTAATTTGAGCCTTATAGGGGTCCTCACTTTATATTATGAAATACTCTGTAATGTTCTCTTATAATTGCTTAAGCTACAAAAAAAAATTAACTTGCTTTGTTACTTTCTCTACTTAGGTGTAACCTGTGAGCCTTACCCAGTTATAGAGAATGCAATTTCTGTTTCAAGAGAAAATACATATAGTAGTAATGTTACCTACATATGCAGTCCTGGTTATCATCTTGTTGGGCCAGAGAATATAACATGTCTTGCTGACGGAACATGGAGTCAACCTCTCCCATCTTGCAAGGGTAAGTGTTGATGTTCAGGCCAGTCCTGGAAATTGAGGTCACAGCCAAAGGAGGAAATGATTCTACACCTAATGTTCTTGTTACCATATTGCATTTTTTATTTGAGCCTCGTTGCACCACACTGTACAGCATCATTTATGTATAACAGCAGGTCCATTCACTAATCTTATTTCTTGTGTTGTCTTTGAGATTTCTTTTCCCACACATCTGCTGTTCCCATTACAAGGTAGCCTTATGGCCCGTACACACAATCCGGAAATCGGACGAAAAATATTGCTTATGATGCGATCGTACGATAATCGGATCGTTAGTACACAGCTTACGAGAGCCAATCAGGACAGTTCATCCGATATTATTCAATCGGACATGCATGAAAATTTTGATCGCATGTTAACACATTGAACCATTTTCGTTTAATCAATACAGTTGTCGTCCGAAAATACAATACAATTACACTACAACACATGACATCACTTCCGATTTTTTTAATTCTGTCGTACGAGAATTTTTGTGACTTTAGATAACTCTTCCGATTTGGTCTGAGATTAGCATGCAAAAAAAAAAAACGGATGAGCTGTCGTCCGATTTTTCGGATCATGTATACAGGGCATAAATCTCCCTTTTGGATCTTTAATTTGTTAAACATGATAAAGAATGGAGTGGTAGGTGATGGAGTTAGAAATTCTGTAACAGTAATATTGTGCTTGAGCTAAAATAATTATCTGGTTAATTTAAAGGCTATCTGTAATTAAGTATAATTATTCTTAAAGTTACCCCTACTCCCAGCACCCCACAAAGTATTAGCCTGACTGTGGGGTGCCATGTGGACTGCACAGAGTAGACCTTGCAGTAGGCAGATGCGAGTACAATTTTGGGTTGGTGGATGAGGGCAACTTAAAAGAGAATTATATTATACAAGTAAAAGTAAGTAAGGTTTAAATAAACACCCTTTAAAATAGAGTTACTCTTTAACCCACCGAAGCTCATGTATAATTAAGCTTGCATAAAGGGTATAAAAGAGTTTGGCAGCAAAGGTTCAGGGGTCATAGGCACGGCACGGCAACATCAGCGTTCCAGGAAACAAAAATAACCACCAGTAAAAAGCAAATATTATACTAGCCAAACTGATTCCTAGCTACAAGGCTGTGTTGTGTAGTATTTTACTCTTCCTTACTGAATCTGCTTAATGGTATACACAATGCAAGCATTACTGATCTTTATCAAGCCAAACATTTGGGTATGTCTCAAAATATATAGAAAAATAACATGAAATGTTTCATTGATACAAATATACATACAGTATATATGGTCTAATCAACATGTTCTTTTTTTCAGACACAAGATGTGAAACCCCAAGTCAGTTAGATAATGGATATACTGAATATGACAATGTCACTGTTGGAAGCAAAGTAAAATACCATTGTCTTGATGGATATAGCCTGGATGGTGAACATCTAGCAGAGTGTACAGGAAATGGAATATGGAGCTATCCCACACCTGTCTGTAAACGTGTGTGTTTATTTAAATCTTACATACCTATATTTGTACAGTAGAAACACCCTTTACATTTTCACAGAGCGCTAATGACAGTCCTTGTATCGTAAAACTAAGTTAGTCAGTAGCATGTTTATCTATCTGCGGTTACCTTTGTGTAAACCGGTTCACACAGGGGCGATCTGACTGCAGGCGTAACTTTGTTAGGCGATTTCAACGCAACTTCAACGAGACTTCGGGCGACTTACAATGCAACTTAAAGCGACCTCCATGCCAGGCGACTTTGCTGTGGCCAATCAGAGAATATAGCTCTTCTGACATCATTCCTTTTACCTGGGTAAATTCTTTTCTTTTTCCTGACACTTCAGTATAGCTGGGGAATCCGACTTGGAGGCGACTTCCATTGAATTCTATGGGCACAAGTCGGATAGAAGTCGCCTTGAAGTGGTACAGGAACCTTTTCTGAAGTTGGAGCGACTTCAGTAGTGTACATTAAGACGGCTCCCATTCACTTCAATGTGATTTCTGATGTCAACCGACTTGGGGTGACACAAGTCGGATCCCAAGTCGCTGTACTGTGAACCGAGCCTAAGACCCCATTCACACCTGAGCATTTTGTAGCTTGAAGCCTCAAGCTACAAAATGCTGGAGGGGAAAAAAAACAATGATTCTCTATGGACATGGTTCACATCTCCACTCAAAAACGCCTGAAGCCAAAAGTCTTAAAATGCCTGAAGCTCAAACAAGTTCTGGAGGTATTTTTTAAGGCAGATTATGGTGTTTTTCTGCTTTTTACATTGGTGACCTTTTGACCTGTACAAAATCGCGGTAAAATCGCGCTCAGGTGTGAATGTAGTCTTAGGGTATATGCTATAAATCCTGTAACTCTGTTGCAACAACTTAGTAACAAGTATCAGCGCCCTGGATAAATCACTTCACAAAGTTGTAAGCAAAAATAATTAACTTGTAGCTGCTACTTATAAATATCAATAATCAAAAAGCAACATGGTAATCAAAATAAATGAGGAGAGAGCGTGGAGCCAGAAGGTGGGCGTTAGGTGGCTCAGGCAGGGCCTCCTTTGTCATGAATGAAGCCTGTACATTCCAGACAAGCAGGAAGATAATCATAGTCCATCTTGGCATAATTTACTGCAGCTTATTAAGGGAAACCTGACCACGCATGCACTGACGATTTAAAGAGGTGGAATAACAGAGGAAGTGCTGTTGGAGATTACTCCGTGAGCCTGATCACTACCATCTACCGATTGAGTCCCAGTTACACACTGATTCAGGATTTGGATGGGTGTCCATTGAAGGAGAGGTGAACGCCATATAACCTGAACGCGAGTTATCCAGTGATATCTGGTGAGTTTTTCTACGTTGGGGGGCTCTCCCTCCCAGTATTTTGATACGAGGTGTGGTGGTGGCCAGGACTTCAAAATATCATAATTTGAGTGGATGGACAGTGCTTTCATCTATTGATGAAGATTATATAGTGCAAAGGACTATTCAAGCGCTGCTTGCAATTTGCTAGTCATAATTTATTTATTTTGATTACCATGTTGCTTTTTGATTAGTCTTAGGGTATAGTAAAGTGATTTGATGTAAAAATTCCAGCCCTATGAATGTTACACTTATGTCATCCTCTTGAGGTGCTCTATTGTAATCAACCCTATACAAAGTGAAATTGTTGTGCTATAACTTCACTATTACTACCGCTAACTATCACATGATGCTTTGTGTGTATTGGCAGTTTTAAATTCAAATTATTAAAGTATTACTAAAGGCAACACTTTTTTAAAGTTGCTTTAAACCCAAAAGGAAACATTTATTGTATTGCGGCTTACCATTTCTTAGATGTGATGCCTGCATTAATTTTCTTTTTCAGGCTTTTTTTCTTCTATTTTCATCTGGTGATCCAGCCAGTAAGCCTGCTGCTTTTCACAAGCTCTCCAGCAGAATGTATTAGTTTACATGGATGAGACAAACCACTTAACACTGGCACGGGGATGATAAAAAAAAGACCAGCGTCTGTTTATCCACGCAAAATCTTTATCCCAAAAGGAAATAAAAATGTTTACTCTAACTGAATATAAAGTGTGAGCTGAAGTTTAGTGTATCTAAATCTGCTAATAAGTTTAACACTACCCTCTCCCCCAGATTGATAATGCTGCTGTCTGCTGTGCCCCCCTATGTTCATTTATCCAGAGTTGTACCTCAGTACTACAGGAGGTGTGTTACTGGCCAGATCACCAGGTGAAAACAGAGGGAAAAGGCCATAAACTCACCTTATGCTCCGCTCATGCTTTACTCTCCTGTACCCAGTGCTTAAAGAGAAGCTGCAGTCAGTTATAAAAAATATTAAAAGTCAGCAGCTGCAAATACTTCCTGAAAAAAGAAAACCCTCCACAACTGGTGGAGGAGGAAATGAGAAGGAGGATAAGCAGAACTTACCTTTTTGGGTGAAGTTCCACTTTAAAGCAAACGTGGCAAAGTGGGAAAGAGGTAAAAGGGACATATAGATCAATCTAAAAAACTCTGAATGTGCATATGCAGAGGTAAAGATTGGTGAAAGTTCCAAAACAGTTGTTAAAAAAGATGGCTAATTTGCATTGTGATCTCTTTACAGGATCACTAAAATCGAAATAATGAATATGCATACTGCTTATGGTTCCACAATATATAGCAGGAAATCAGAATTTGTGTATTGGAAAGTTTTGCTCCACTACATTACCTTCCCTTAAACGGAACCTAAAATGAGAAAAAATTATATTATGTTAAAAATCGAATGGTATCTACTATTATTTATGTAAATCTACCCACTGTATAGTAGATGAGATAGTTAATATATATACTTTTTGTTAACTTCCATGATAGGCCAAAAGAGCAACAAAATGGTGGTAGCTTTCCTCTTAGGAGGAGAAATATTGAAAATATTGTTTCCCTATACTTCCCATTTTTAAAATATCTCTTAAATTCTTAAATATTCTTTTTATATGCTTTTTGGTAATATTGGTAAACTCTGAGGGCCCATTCACACCTGGGCGTTTTGTAGCTTGAAGCCTGAAGCTACAAAACGCTGGAGGGAAAAAAAAAAAATCAATGATTCTCTATGGAGATGGTTCACACCTCTCCACTCAAAAACGCCTGAGGCTGAAACAAGTTCCGGAGGTATTTTTGATGCACGAATCGGGCAGATTTGGCCATTTGTATTCCCATAGAAATGAATGTAAATGCGCGATTCGGGCGTTTTTGCGTGATTTTCAGCTGAAATAAAAGCTAAAATAAGCTGAACTACCTAGCAAGAAATGATGCAATAGAGATAAAGTATTCTCTATTGGCTAATACAAAAATGCCAAAGCCCAAAAACGCTGCATACAAACTCGCAAAAATGAGCCAAAGTCAAAACACCGGAAAAAAGCTCAGACGTGACGCTCAGGTGTGAATGCAACCTGAGAGTATTTTTTCCAGTGACTTTACTTAAAGCAACTTAATGAGCCATTAGAGCGCTAATTCTTCTGTTTCCAAGTTCTCAGTAACCACCCCTACAAAGATCAGGACTTGGTGAATACACAAAAATGTTTCTTGCAAATATTCAGCTTTTTTTTTTTTTTTTTGAACAGCAAATCCTTGTCCTGTGCCATTTGTTATCCCAGAGAATGCAGTTGTGACAGAGACAGAGTTTTACGTTGGCCAGAAATTGTATATAAAATGTAGAAAGGGCTATCGACTTGTGGGCCAAGATGTTATGACGTGCGATGCTGAAGAAACCTGGACAGACGCAAATGCCATATGTGAAAGTAAGCTTCTCATTGTTGACTATAAATTTGCTGCTATTCCACTAGAAGGATCGCAAACTGAATAATTCTATTAGAAAAGGCTATTCAATAACTTTATGCATTTGATAGATTAATAAAAATATGAGATTTAAATCTTTATACATACTGTATGGCTGTTTAGAACTTCTGTACCTGTGGCCAGAGGCGTAACTAGAACCTTCAGGGCCCCGGTGCAAGAAATTATGAAGGGCCCCCTGACCCCTGGCCAGGGCCCTTCCCTCTTCCCACTGATCCAGGGGCCCTTTACGCCTATTGTGGGTCCCTTTATTACGGTACTGCAGTGGGGCCCTTTCACAAGTTCTGCAGCAGGCCCCAGGGGGACCAGGGAAGCACACAGTGGCCCTGGGAACAGCAGAAGACAAGAAACCTGGATAGAGGAAAATGGAGGAGATTGGGTCCTCTAAATGCCACCCCCGCCATCCCTCCTATTCAGGTGTACAAGGGAGGCACATGGGCCCCCTGGACCATGGGGCCCGGTTGCAATTGCAACCCCTGCAACCCCTATCGTTACGCCCCTGCCTGTGGCATAAATTGGGATGAACTAAAAAAAAAAAAAGAGCAAGCACTATATAATTCACCATTATAGCAATTATAATAAATGTGATTTTATAGTCAGTGATGTAAGCAGGGAACCCTGGTATAACATCCAGAAAATGCATCGAAGAACTAAATTCCCTATACTTTTATGGAAGTAAAGGAAATGCTTTACTTGTCTGTGATGTGCCTTAAAGAAAACTATACAAAAAAATGTTGGGTACTTTTTGGTGCATTCAAAACAACTTATATGTTCGTTTCGGGAGATCCAATATTAGTCTTTAACCACTTGACAACTGGGCACTTAAACCCCCTTCCTAACCAGACCAATTTTCAGCTTTCAGCGCTCTCACACTTTGAATGACAATTACTCAGTCATGCAACATTACTAATTTATGGTGGTTTTCTTTCGAGATAAACACACTTTTTTTCCTGCGTTTAAAGTATACCCATGTTACAACGTACTGACTCATTAACAGTAAGTTTCACACTCTCGCGACTTTCGACTTTTAACCAGACCAATCCTTCCCCCAAATTCACGGGTCAACAGTTCACCAATTTCTGATTATAACCTAGAGGGCTTTGCTTGTATATTCAACAAAACTTACGTGGTTTTTCATGGGTTGTAAAAAAACATATCAAAAGAAATTCCGTGTAGTGTCTGTTCATTTCGTAAAGGAAATGAAGGTA
>BLSH010064865.1:653583-673273 GCA_018402905.1 Glandirana rugosa
GGGTGGATGGCTGGGTGGGTGCTTGATGGATGGTGGGGGTTGCTGTCATTTAGCAGTGCTGTGGGCATTACACATTGCCCACAGCACTGCACAGGTCTTTCCTCCCCCTCTCTCCTCTCACACTGCACCGATCGGTGCGGAGAGGAGAGAGAAAAGCCGGCGGAAGCGCCGGCTTGTTGACATGTGATCGCGCCGTCATTGGACGGCGCGATCACGTGGTGAAAGGCCGCTCACAGCGGCCATTCGCCGCGATCCGTGATCTGTCGGGTCCCCCGGACCCGACGGTCACGGATGTTCCCGTGTGCGCGCCCCAGGGGGCGCGCGGGAAGCGATATTCTGGAGGACGTCCATGGACGTCCTGTTAGAATAACCCGACCGCGCTGTGGACGTCTTTTGTCTATAGCGCGGTCGGGAAGTGGTTAAATAACGCACATTGCCATTCCTGTTGATTGAGAAGTTATAGTATTATTGCTTAGGTTCTATACTGATAAGCATATCAATGGCATACTCTTTTTATTGGCATGCCTGTGAATTGTAACCTTGTTCTACTATACGCTGTGATATGAAAGATTGTGTGCACCATTTTTTTTTCCACATAAGTAAACAATTTACCTGATAAAATTATTGTAGAATTGTAGAATTATTTATTTTCTATTAGAGTGTTCTTGTGGACCTATAATTAATGTGCTATTCATTAATACACAATGTTTTTACTATTTTTGTATTTTTTTTCTTTCTTAGAAATTTCTTGTGGACCTCCAATTCATGTGCCAAATGCAATGGTGCGTGGACTATTCCACCATTATGGAGACATGGTGACATATTCTTGTTACAGTGGATATATGTTGGAGGGATCAATTAGGAGTGTTTGCTTGGAAAATCAGACATGGACAACACCACCATCTTGTAAAGGTAATACTGATTATTAATTTATATTTACATTTTATACTTCCCAAACAAATCAATTAGACTGGATAGTTGTTTAACACCTGACTGGTTTGCCGTGTAACTTAAAGTGGTCGTAAAGGCTGAAGGTTTTTTAACCACTTCACGCAAATCGCCGTATACACATGGCGGTCGGGAGAAGTGGAATATCGGGGCGTAGCCTGCAGCTACAAGCTATACCCCGGTACCATTTTTTAGAGCGGTTTGTCGGCTATTCAGTGATAATGGCTGATCCAGCTCTGGAGCCGCTCACCCGTTATCCCAGGCAACGGGAGGAGACCACCCTCCTCCCACCCCCATCCGTTGCTCTTCCCCGGCTTCCCGTCCCACTGGGAGACCGGAGCATCCATCCAGCATGTCCGCCGGCTGTGTGGAGTTCTGATAAAAGCAAGTATCGGCATACATAAGTCGCACCCGCATATGAAAACTGCATACAAATCACATGTGAGGTATCGCCGCGATCGTTAGAGCGAGAGCAATATTTCTAGCACTAGACCTCCTCTGTGACTCTAAACATGTAACCTGTAAACATTTTTAAACGTCGTCAATGGAGATTTTTAAGTGCCAAAGTTTGTCCATTCCACGAGCAGGCGCAATTTGGAAACGTAACATGTTCAGTATCAATTTACTCAGCGTAACATTATCTTTCACAATATGTAAAAAAATTGGGCTAACTTTACTGTTGTGTTATTTTTTAACTCAAAGTTAATTTAAAAAAAAAAAAATGGTGCTTATAAGACCGCTGCCAAATACGATACGGTGCAACAAAAAGTATTGCGACAACCACCATTTTATTCTTTAGGGTGTTAGAAAAAAAATATAAGATTTAGGGGTTCTAAGTAATTTTCTAGCAAAAAATACTGATTTTAACTTGTAAACAGCAAGTGTCAAAAATGGCTCCAGGGCTGAAGTGGTTAAAAACCACCTGGGTGCAGCAGCCTCCCCAGCCCTTCCTAATATTTACCTGAGCTAATCTTGATCCAGCGATGTGCACGGGAACCTCAACTCTCCAGGGACTCTCCCTCCTCATCAGCTGAGACAGCAGCGGGAGCCATTGGCTGCTGTCAATTACAGCCAGTGAGCCAATGAGGAGAGAGAGAGGGTGGGGCCAAGCTGCAGCTTTGTGTGTGATTGGACACAGAGCAGCAGCTCAGGAGCCAAACTGCTTGGGTGCCCCAATAGCAAGATGTTCTCGGGGCAACAGGGAGGGGCCAGGAGTGCTGGTCAGGAACCTAGAAGAGGCGGATCAGGGCTGCTCTGTGCAAAGCAAAAAAAAAATTGCCGTTCATATCACTTTAAATGTCTGAAATGTTCTTCAGTTTAAGTTACATTTTATGAAGAGGCAAAAGAACCTTTATAGAAACAAATGATTTAATATACTGGCACCTTTTACATGTAATTGATAAAAGGGGGTGTCTGGTGCCAGCACTCACCAAGCACCCCCTTGGTGCTGAGGCTAGAAGGGTGCGTTATATAGAATGGATTTGTTCACCAAATTGGAGCAGATAATTTGTTTTCAATGTACTAAAATGGCTTGTCTCTGTAGCTTATACAAGGCTTTGACTTTGCAGCACCAGTGCACCCAAATAGCTTCTTTGGGGGAGCTCACACTTCAGAGGGTGAGACTAAAATTATTTAAATATTACACATACATTTTGGATTTACTAGGTGGCATGATCTCCCCTCAGTAATTGGCAGCAGTGCCCTCTTAGCACCTATTAAAGGTGTCACTTCTTGCAGCTGGGTTGTTCCACAATTCACTTGTTTTACATTACTGAAAAATAATTTGGGAAGTGTGACGACATCAGTTGATCAAGGCTGTGAAATAGGACTGAAAATTAAGGTGCAAGTGAACCTGTGGAGCGGTGAAACTGTAATGAAGATATCTCACCATTGGGTTCCTTGAAAGATATAGGAAGCCAACAGATTTAACAGGTTTGAACAAACTAAAATAGAAATCTACATTTTAGGCAGAGGTGGTGATTATATTTATTATATTGTAATCAGGTTTGCTCTGTCTTGAGGAAGAAAATACTGGGGTCTTGTTAACCCTATAATGTAATCAGACTTATGATTACAGCTTGATTGCATTTACTTTTATGAATTGCAGCCTTGTGAAAATGAGCATTTCCAAAAATAGGCTTACCTCAACAGACATGAAAAATATGGCCCTGTTCTATTTTTCCTCAGTAACCTGAAATATGATGGGTTGCAGTGGACTACTGTGCTTTGCTCATTACCATTGCTTTTTGCCTGCTGTTATTAAGTGAGCCTATTATAAGCAGTCCCCGGGTTACAAACAAGATCGGGGCTGTAGGTTTGTTCTTAAGTTGAATTTGTATGAGTAGAAGTCAGAACAGGTACACAAAGTGTAGCTGCAAAAATATAATTTTTAGGCCTCATACACACGGGCGTATTAAAAAAAAAAAAAAAAAAAAAAAAAGCAAAAACGTCGGGCCCGATGTCAGGGAAAAATCGGCGTCAAAAATGCGATTTTCCAAGCGTTTTGCATCGGCGTTAGTGAGCGTCAGCGTCAACAGGCGTTTTGTTTGAAAGAACATTCCTCTATTTTTTAACCTGAAAACACCGGAGCTAAAAAAGCTGGTACGGCGTTAATGCGCGTTAGTGAGCGTTTTGCCAGCTACAGCCTCGGAACATACTGGCCGTGGGTTCTACTTTGAGCTCACTAACGCCGACGCCATCTACAGCTCAAAAACGTCTGCATTTTTATGGGGCCATTGAATAACATGGAGAGCTGAAAAAAACGCTAAAAAACAGTAAAGTCCGTGTGTATGAGGCCTTACGTTTTTTTTGAAAGCATAGGGAAGGGTTAACAGCGCTGTAACATTAGTTTTGCTGTCTATGCCCCTGTTCAGAAGATTTCACCTCACTTTCTGTCCATATGACAGTTGGATTTTGAAAATTTTGTTATGGAAACAAGGATTGGTGATAAAGCGTAAGTGGAGACACCTTTTCCCCATAATAACTCTTACAGGAGTGAATTTCCCTTCCTAGGGGTAGATTTTCTCTCACTTCCTGTTCTCTCCCTCCGTTTGTAAGTAGGAGTCATTTGTAAGTCAGATGTTTGTAATTCGAGGACCTCCTGTAAATAGTATGTGCTGCATTACAGTAACTTTCTAACAGATATGATTCCCAGAAATGACTGATGATTATGACTGGGCTTGGAGTAGGTATCTTACTATTTGATTTTTATGACTAGTTTGTGTGTTTGCTTCTAAGAAAATAACTAATACTAGAAAATTTAATCTCTTGCTGTGCAAATGTAATAAATACCATTCAATAAAAATGATAAGTGCACAATATCAAAACCCATTTCCGTTACAGATAAAAGAATGTGAATGTGATAGACCAACACAAAGTGGCACGTAATTGTGAAGTGGAAGGAAAATGGTTTTCAAGTTTTTTTACAAATCAATATCTGAAAAGTGTGGCATGCATTTGTATTCAGTCCTCTTTACTCTGATACCCCTAACTAAAATCTAGTGGAACCGATTGCCTTCAGAAGTCACCGAATTAGTAAATAAAGTCTACCTGTGTGTAATTTAATCTCCGTATAAATACAGCTGTTCTGTGAAGCCTTCAAAGGTGTTTCAGAGAATTTTAGTGAACAAACCGCATCATGAAATTCAAGGAACACACCGACAGGTCAGGGATAAAGTTGTGGAGAAGTTTAAAGCAGGGTTAGGTTATAAAAAATATCCCAAGCTTTGAACATCTCACGGAGCACTGTTCAATCCATCATCCGAAAATGGAAAGAGTATGGCACAACTGTAAACCTACCAAGATATGGCCATCCACCTAAACTGACAGGCTGGGCAAGGAGAGCATTAATCAGAGAAGCAGCCAAGAGGCCCATGGTAACTCTGGAGGAGCTGCAGAGATCAACAGCTCAGGTGGGAGAATCTGCCCACAGGACAACTATTAGTCATGCACTCCACAAATCTGGCCTTTATGGAAGAGTGGCAAGAAGAAAGCCATTGTTGAAAAAAAGCCAAAAAAAGTCCAGGTTGCAAGAAGCCATGTGGGGACACAGCAAACATGTGGAAGAAGTTGTCTGGTCAGATGGGAATAAAAACAGAACATTTTGGCCTAAAAGCAAAACGTTATGTGTGGCGACAAACTAACACAGCACATCACCCTGAACACACCATCCCCACTGTGAAACATGGTAGTGACAGTGTCATGTTGTTGGGATGCTTTTCTTAAGCAGGGACAGGGAAGCTGGTCAGAGTTGATTGGCAGATGGATATAGCCAAATACAGGGCAACTTTAGAAGAAAACCTGTTAGAGACTACAAAAGACTTGAGACTGGGGCAGAGGTTCACCTTCCAGCAGGACATTGACCCTAAACACACAGCCAGAGCTACAATGGAATGGTTTAGATCAAAGCATATTCATGTGTTAGAATGGCCCAGAGTCCAGACCTAAATCCAATTGAGAATCTATGGCAAGACTTGAAAATTGCTGTTCACAGACGCTCTCCATCCAATCTGACAGAGCTTGAGCTATTTTGCAAAGAAGAATGGGCAAACATTTCACGCTCTAGATGTGCAAAGCTGGTAGAGAAATCCCTAAAAAGACTTGCAGCTATAATTGCAGCAAAAGGCAGTTCTACAAAGTATTGACTCAGTGGGGCTTAATCAGTTTTGCCAACCGCCAGTAATTTAACTGACAGTTTGTAAAAATCAGTGATTTTTACAACTGTCTATAAGTATCAGGGTCTGATAATTTGTCATGCTGTGCTGACTTTTTAAGTGTAAACTGGGCAAACTACTTGATATGGGTATTGTTAGTGTTTCCATGTTGTGTTTAAATATCATTTGTCTTAGTTTTTAATAGGAGTTCAGTTATTTTTCAGGTTGCCAGTAAAAAATGTGCTCCGCCAGTAAATTTTCCATGTTTTGCCAGTAAAAAACGCTGCGGGAGGTTTGCAACACTGGGCTGAATACAAATGCATTCCACACTTTTTAGATTTTTTTTTTGTAAAAAATGTTGAAAACCATTTATCGTTTTCCTTCCAAATCACAATTATGTGACACTTTGTGTTGGTCTATCACATAAAAGCCCAATAAAATACATTTACGTTTTTGGTTGTGACATGACAAAATGTGGAAAATTTCAAGGGCTGTAAATACTTTAAGGCACTGTATCATCGTGCATGTATATTATAAAGACAGTCTTAAAAGTTGGTATTACCTGCAGGCTGAGGGACTCTGCTGAGAGTTGACAATATAGCTGTATGTGAGTGACTTTTAATTTGCGTCCTCCAAGCAGTATGGCTCAGGTTTTAGTTTATTGCACTGATATTCTAAGGATAGTAATTTATATGGATCCTCCTGCCAAATATGTTTCTATCAGTCTAAGAGTTTGAAGATATCAGAAACATCTGGAGCTATGGGCAAAATCAAAAAAATGACACCACTAGCATTAACACAGTGGGGTATATTTACTAAAGCTAGAGAGGGCAAAATTAGTCACAATTCTGCAGAGAAACCAGCTTCTAACCTCAACTTATTTAATTAAGCTTTAGCAATAAAACCTGGAAGCTGATTGGTTTCACTGCAGAATTGTGACTAATTTTGTTAACCCTATAATGTAATTATGATTACAGCTTGATTGCATTTAATGGTATGAATTGCAGCCTTGTGAAAATGAGCATTTCCAAAAATAGGCTTACCTCAACTGACATGAAAAATATGGCCCTGTTCTATTTTTCCTCAGTAACCTGAAATATGATGGGTTGCTGTGGGCTACTGTGCTTTGATCATTACCATTGCTTTTTGCCTGCGGTTATTAAGTGAGCCTATTAAATAGTATGTGCTGCATTAGAGTAACTTTCTAACAGATATGATTCCCAGAAATGACTGATGATTCTAATTGGGCTTGGAGCAGGTAACTTACTATTTTATTTTTATGACTAGTTTTACATGTGTGTTTGCTTCTAAGAAAATGACTAATACAAGGGAATTTAATCCCTTGTAAATCATGCAGTAAAAATCTCCTCTGCAAATGTAATAAATACCATTCAATAAAAATGATAAGTGCACAATATAAAAACCCATTTCCCTTACAGATAAAAGAATATGTTACATTACCAAAAGGGAGCGGCAAGGGATAAATATTCATCTTAAGAGAGTAATTCAATGTGTATCATTGTGCATGTATAATATAAAGACAGTCTTAAAAGTCTTTATTACCTGCAGGCTGAGGGATTCTGCAGAGAGTTGGCAATATAGCTGTATGTGAGTGACTTTTAATTTGCGTCCTCCAAGCAGTATGGCTCATGTTTTAGTTTATTACACTGATATTCTAAGGGCATTAATTTATATGGATCCTCCTGCCGAATATGTTTCCATCAGTCTAAGAGTTTGAAGATATCAGAAACACTTGGAGCTATGGGCAAAATAAAAAATAACACCACTACCACTAGCATTAAAGTGGTTGTAAAGTCGGAAGTTTTTTTTTTTTTATATCTTAATGCATTCTATGCACTATGCATTAAGATAAAAAACCTGTGTGCAGCAGCCACCCTCAGCCCCATTAATACTTACCTGAGCCCCCTCTCTATCCAGCAATGTCCACGAGTGCCTTGGCCATCCGGGACTCTCCTCCTGATTGGCTGAGACACAGCAATAGCTCCATTGGCTCCCACTGCTGTCAATCAAATTCAGTTAGCCAATCAGGAGAGAGAGGGGGCAGCGCCGAACCAGGGCTCCATGCCTGAATGGACACACGGAGCTGCAGCTTGGCTCGGCTGCCCCCATAGCAAGCTTCTTGGGGCAAGGAGCACCAAAGAGGGGCCTGAGAAGAGGAGGATCTGGGCTGCTCTTTGAAAAACCACTGCACAAAGCAGCGAAATATACGAGTATTTATTATTTTTATAAAAAATAACAAGACTTTACAATCACTTTAACACAGTGTTGCTGTATTTCATGGGACTGGTATATGCCATGTTTCATGGGACTGGTATATGGCTGTATTTCATGGGACTGGTATATGCTGTATTTCATGGGACTGATATATATATTTTTTGTTTCCCTGAGTCCCCCATAACACAGTTATATTATCTGTTGAACCTGACAAGAACTGTGAATTTTCAGCTTTCTATAACAAACCAAGCTGTACAGCAAAAGTTGCAGCCAGAGGGTCGAGACAAATCATTTAATACTGACAGGGGTGCTTGTAATGGTCAGATTTTATTCAGTTATGTAAAACCTTTATCCCAAAAGGGAAAAAAGTATTCTGTGACTCCTTAAAAAGTAAGTGTAGATAGAATGGAGGGGTGAATGTAGCCACCCCAGCAAACAGGAAGTTTGTTACAGTTCTGGGAATGATGGATGTTTGTGTACAGCCATCTGTACAACTCAATGACAGGCTGTGGCTGTATGCACACCTCCCAGCTCTCTGAGATTGGAAAGAGGGACACCTTTTAGCAGAAAGTATGTAAGCACGAGGACACAAATCCACACCTCCTGCCACACCCAAGTGGCCCATGTAGAATTAATAAGCAAAAAATAATTGGCTAGGTCCAAAAGTGCTTTTTTACATCACTACATTTTTCTTTATTCTTTAAACAATCATATGATCATGAAAACAATTCTGTGTGATCGGTTTATTCTATAACATTTTTGGGTAGTTAAGTATTGCATTTATTATGAAAACCTACACATCTGTCCAAAAAGGACAATTGTGAAGGAAAGATAGACAGATGGATTTCGTTCAAAATGAGTGACAGTCCCTCCAAATCAGGAGGTATGTGTATGCATGTCACCAAACTGCCTGCATCCAGAGCCACTAATCCATACCTGTTTGCATGCAAATGTTTGGATGTGCATTGAAACGTGTACATTGATTTGTACAGGAGCTGTACACAAACAGCATTCACTCGGACACCTCCTGGACGCTTAAACACATGCCACTTCATGCTGCATGGCCCTCTGTGCCCATGTGAATGTGGCCTAAATGTGCATACTATAACACAGCCTTTTTTAACCAGGGTGCCTTCAAGTTTTTTCAGGGGTGCTTTCCCAAAAGTTATATACAAGCCAGTGTGTGGATCAAGCCTGCCTTTTAGTTACACTAAGCCAAAGATTTTCATTGTGCACTATTAAAATCTTCTAGCCACCAGTGTCGTAACAACCAATTATGTCAGTTGCCTGCACAGCATCCTTGTTTGCCCTGCTCTGTCAGCATTGGGGTCACATTAGCTGAGTGAGTGGAGAAAAAAAACACTGGAATACTAGTCAGCACCAGTGTGCAAAGGTGTGCTTTCTTTGGAAAAATAATACACCTCTAATGTTGGGTGTCCAACATGGTTTGAATGCTTCTTTGTTACATAAAACTATTAGTTTAGTTTGTTACATATTAATTAAAATGGGGTGCCTCGAGATTGTGCAGAATTTTAAATGGTGCCTTGACGGAAAAAAAGTTTGCGATACCCTGCTATAAAAGACAATATAATATACAATGTCACAACCACCTACAGTGCTCACTCTAAAAGTTGATTGATTTTAAAATGGCCAACTTGCTTTTAGGGCCAGTTCACACCACAATTTCTGCATTCCCAATGTGTTTGTGCATGTGCATTTTTAATGTGTTCCAGTGCGTTTTTTCCCCCTTTTTTTTCTTTATCTCATTTCAGGACTTGTGTGTTCTGTGCATATTTAATGCATTCCGGTGTGTTTTTGATGATGCACTTTGCAGCATCCCCAGATGTGTGCCATGCAGGAAAAGTGCAGCATGTTCTGTTTGTTGATTGCACTGGAATGCACTGCATTAGTGTGAGCTAGGGTCATTGGAATACATGGAAAACACTGTGCATGCATTTTTGGTGCAGATTAAAAATCCACTGCATCTGGTGTGAACCAGCCCTCACTCCTCGCGTCCTTATCAGTCAATAAACAGTTAATTAGCTAATGTAAGCAATTTAGGATGTTTCAGTACCAGTCAATCATCAATAGCTACAGTATATAAGTGTCAAAACAAGCCATTGATTATCTTAGCAGTTTAACTCTTCGAGACTTGATAACACAGTCTTTATGTCGCATCTAATGCATATGTCAATTGTGGCCAACGTTGTTCTTCCTCCAGCAAATGACAGTGTCACCCTTTCATAGCAGCTGCTTGTCGATGACTCAACTCAGGTTAACCCCTTAGCACTTCCAGGTTGCAGGTCCCATGGCAATTCACAGGAACATACCTGTACCTATAGCTATAATACATAAGAGGAACCCCACCTCCCTGACATAGACTTTTGTCAAGCAAATTAAAAATGAACCAATGATGCATATACAGGTAGGAAATTACATAATCAAATAATCAGAAATTAATCTAAATAGCTTTCTCATCTAAGATACTGGACCAATCTATAAAAAAAGTGTTTTGGAGTTCTAAGTAATTCTCTAGCAAACGCAGATTTTAACATGTATGTGGGAAATGCCATAATTGGCCTGGGCAGCAAGTGGTTAAGTACATAGCCCAGTGTCCTATGCTGAGAGGATAGTAAGTGACATTGCAAATAAGCAAACATGAGATGAAAAAAACTTCAGGATCAAGGGTGTCCACAGTCCTTAGTGACACAAGACATAAAAAGGGCAAGCACAAGTAAATTCACTAACCGTATCAAAAGACTATCTTTGCTTGTCATTATCATATATTTTTTTTTTTTTTTTTTTTTTTTTTTTTTTTGCACTGTAAGTGACTTTCTCTTGGAAAAACATTTCTACAGATCCTTCAGGTGCCTCCTGGACAGGTATTTTGTTGTAATCGGACCCTTAGGCACAGAATGGTTTAGAGCAGTCTTTCCACCATTGGTGGCACAATAAACTACACTAAAGGTCCTTACAAATGGTCCAATTATCGGCTTAAAAGTTTCGTACAAAAGCTAGTTGTCCGATAATCTGACCGTTAGTATGCTACATTCGACAGCCTGTTTTCATTTATTGTACAACAAAAGCTGGATGAGCCGACTAGAAAATTTTTGTCTTCCATCAAGGCCAGGTTATGTAAACACGACATTAGCGAAAGGGGCCCAAAGGGTGACGCACGAAAACTGAACTTCCTCTTTATATGTTCGTAGCACGTCACTACATTCGCTTTTGTCGAACGATAATTTTACTAACAGTACGCTAGACAACATCATGGACAGCCGATTTTGGGGAAAATTGAACGTGCGGTCGTACAACAATCACAGCGTGTGTACGAGGCTTAAGGCTATGTAAACACAGATGTTTTTATTTGACAGCAGCTAAACCCCAGTAATTTGTACTTGATAAAATTGAAATATTTTCGGCAGCTAGTTGCAGTTTGTAAATGAGTTTAGGTGTGTTTAGCATTTAGGTGTGTCAGCGTTTTTAGCTGTTCTTTCAGTACTCCATTCTTGGGGATGTTTTACTCCAGACATCTCATCTTCCACTTAGTTGGTAGTTTTCTGAGCAAGAAGATAGAGCTGTGTAATTGAAATTGAGTGCAGAGCAAAGCTGATGCTTACTATTGTGTGACTGCTTGAGAAGAGAAGGAGAGTGAAGGCTGGTTCACACGCACGGCACTACCTTTAAAAACACACTGCACTAAACTGCATTGTAGTACTACAGTAACATGTGGTTTGATGCTCGCAAATGCACTGCATTGTGATCTGCTTTTGGGGTGCAGTTTTGGCATCTGCATGCAGATGACAAGGTCACCTGCAGTGTGGGAAACGCTCAAAGAACGCGCCTTTCCCAAACTGCATTTTGGTGTGAACTGGCCCTAAGGCAGAGAGAGAGGCAAATGAAGTGAAGATGGGTACATCCCCTACCATCTCTGCATCTAACAAGGGGATATTTTGTCCTGATGTATGAGGAAATTAGAACCTATCCTGATAAATTTTACAACTTTACCAGAATGCCAGTGTCCACCTTTAAAAGCTTACTAACTATTGTTAGACCACATTTGCAAAGAATAAAGATATACATGAATGTATGAGAACCAAGATGGGAAGGAATACCAATATTTCAGGAATAAAAGCGGAAGGATGTCATTTTCTGCTGCTAAATACATTGCAGTTACACTATATTGGCAAAAGAATTGGGATGCCTGTCTTTACACACACATGAACTTTAAAGCGTAATTAAAGTCTGCTGTATTTTTTTTTTTTTCCAAGTCCCCCCAGGTGGGTTATGCCATAATGTACTAGTATGCACAGCATATTAGTGCATTATGGCAGACTTACCTGTCATATGGTGTCCTTCCAGCACAGTGCTGGGACCACTTCTGTCTTCGCCCGGTCTTCCTTCCAGGTCCTGTGCCTTTGCATGGGAGTCACATTATCGTGGCATGGATCGGAGGCTGATCAGGGCCGTGAATGTTCGCTGAGCTGAGATTAGCTGCACATGCGTGACTCAGTGAACATGACAGCAGACAGGCAGTAGGATGCGTTTATGGCAGAAGAGACCAATAGGGTCTCTTCTGTCATAAATACCCTGCCTGTCAGCCATTTAAATAAAAAACAAGTTTATTTCCTCTTTAACGGCATCCCAATCTTAGCCCATAGGGTTCGATGTTGAGTTGGCCCACCCTTTGCAGCTATAACGGCTTCACCTCTTCTGGGAAGGCTGTCCACAAGGTTTAGGAGTGTGTCTATGGGAGTTTTTGACCATTCTTCCAGAAGCACATTTGTGAGGTCAGGCAATGATGTTGGATGAGAAGGCCTGGCTCGCAGTCTCCACTCTAATTCATCCCTAGTTCAGAACTCTAGTTCGTGTGTGTGTGTGTGTGTGTGTGTGTGTGTGTGTGTGTGTGTGTATAAAAAGACAGTTGTCCCAATACTTTTGGCAATATAGTGTATCTGCAGCCAAACACATATAGCTTCAGATAGGTGACCCTGAACACTGCAACTAAACATTGCTAATTGTTATGTATGAATATTATTCAGCTGTCAAGCTGCTTTTATTTTTCTTCCAAACACAGTGAGTCTAGTTAATTCAAAAGAGCTCAGTTTTGGTCTCATCTGACCACAGCACTTTCTCCCAATCCTCCTCCATTTAGATGTTCATTGGCTGAAGTTTGCCTTTTTGAGGAGGGGGACCCGCCGTGTTTGGAGGAAGAAAAATGCTTACTGTGACCCTAAGAACACCATCCCTATAGTCAAGCACAGAGGTGGAAATATTATGCTTTTGGGGCTGTTTCTCTGCTAAAGGTACAAGCCGACTTTACAGCATTGAGGGGCCAATGGACGGGGCCATGTATTGTAAATTCTTGGATGAGAACCTTCTTCCCTTAGCCAGAACACTGAAGATGGGTCGTGGATGGGTCTTGTAGCAACACAATGACCCAAAACATACCGCCAAGGCAACAAAGGAGTGGCCCAAGAAGAAGCACATTAAAGTCCTGGAGTGGCCTAGCCAATCTCTAAACCTTAATCCTATAGAAAACGTATGGAGAGAGCTGAAACCTGGCTGAGTTGCCAAGCGACAGCCAACAAACATTAAGGATTTAGAGAAGATCTGTAAAGTGTGGACCAAATTCCCTCTTGAGATGTGTGCAAACCTGGTAACCAACTACAAGAAACATCTTACCTCTGTGCTTGCCAACAAGGATTTCTCCGCCAAATACTAATTCAGGTCTTGCTTGGGAATCAAATACCTATTTTACTCACTTAACTGCAACTCAATTTATAGCATTTGTATCATGTGTTTTGTTTCCAGACTTTTGTTTGATATTCTGTCTCTATCATTTAAAATACACCTGTGATAAAAATTATAGACCTTCATTTCTTTGTAAGTGGGCAAACTTACAAAATCTGCAGGATATCAAATAATCATTTTCCCCACTGTATGTACACATATACACACTTAAATAATAAAATATGGAGGCAGTGGCAATAACAGATACACCATAAACTTGTTAATAAAAGCCATATCGAGGAAGGAAATGATTAATTTAGTTTTTTTATGTATATCAGGACATTTCTGGGACACTTCCTCCTAAGTGTTTTTGTGTCTATACGAATGCACTTGAGTACATGTGTCACTGAAATGTCCTCATATGAGTAAAAAGCTAAACCTGAGGTCTCCTGAGAAAATAGCAAACCTTCTCTTTTCCCAACAAAGCGGATGTTCACTGCATACTGTAGAGCTTTCTCCTTTTTTTTTTTTCTCTGGAGAAGAGAAATTCAGATGTTGCTAAATGCACTCTCCTCTGAGAGCTTTAATGGTGAATAGCCTTAATGTATACTGTATAGGCAGAGCAGACTGCTGCTTCTTAAAGAGACTGTATATTGTGGTAGACAGCTACATTCCAAAAGATACACTACTTGCACAAAATTGCACATTATATATTGCTTTAGTTAATATTCTTTTAAAGTGGTTAATTAACAAAATCTTTTGTTTAGTTTACCCTCTTTCTTGCTATTAGCACAAGCCATACTTACTACAATGATAAAAACATTTTAAAATCACCAAATCAATTTCTCTGTATCCTTTCTACTTATATAACTTTGTATAATTCTGTTCTTGATTGTAAGTTTCCTCCAAATAGTGGCAATTCTGCTAAAGCTTTTTTTTAAGATCCTATTGCCCTGTAAACATGCCAAATTGCTGCTTTAAAAGCCCCCCCAAGGAAAATGGCTCTTATATAAACACTCTTCCACTTTCTTAACTTAATAGCTTAAAATAAAACTATTATATAGTATACCTGGTAAAATACCCTTTCCTTCTATTAAAAGTTTAAAAATGCATTTGCTTCATAATGTGCACAGAGATCCAGCGCACAACAGAAAAAAAGCATTTGACACTTGGCAGTTTCACTCTTACAATATTCTTGCCTTACTTGCTACAATGTAATGATGTCACCGACTCTGCCCTACATGTTAAATCACGGTCATGTTCCTTCTTCAAAGGATTGGAACTCAGTGCCTGCCGGCCAGTTATATGCTCGCCCATTGTTTATTACATTGCCACAATGACCACTCTCTAACATATGCAAGTTATAAACCACATATTAAAGCTGTGTATTACTACCATCCTTAGAAATTACTAATAAAACCCACCCCTTACATAAAAACAGTACATTTAATGAATCTACTTAAAGAATATAGAGCCCCAGTATTATCTTAAAAGGAACAAATACGAACTCCATTGCCATTTAGTGTACACAATATAAAATGCACTACTATAAATAAATACCAAAAACTCACTGATAAAACAATCCAAGTCAAAATCTACATCTAAACCATTTGGCACCAATGTTTGCATCTCATCGATCCCCCCCCCCCCCCCAATATCTTTTATATCTCTCACTACCCCAAAATAATAAACCTGTAGGAACTTTATTATGGTAAGTAGCAAAGTGCTTAGACAAATTATGTGTTTAAAAACCAACAGAGCTGTAATAAATATGTTCTTGAACTCTTTTAGGTGAGGCCCATTTTGTGTAACCAATATATTGTAACCTGCAAGGGCACTGCTTGGCAAAAATGATGGCTTCTGTATGACCTTTTATGCAGTCCTTGATATTCTATTCTCTACCTGTGACAACGAGCACAAATGATTTCTTCCTTTTAACATTGTTCCTGACTCTACTGCATCTGTAACACCTAAAAAAATGAATTTCTTTCAGTGAAGCTAATAAATGTTTTACTATAGAATTCCGTAATGTTTGTGCCATTTTGTAAATTAATTTGGGCTTATTCGAGAGTATACTTCCAAGGTGCTTGTCTGGCTTTCAATATGGGCCAGTGTCTCTTGATTATATTTCCCCCCTTGGGTATTGTTTATTATAATCCAAAATTATGGCTAGTGAATGTTCTTAATAAACACCTCTCCTATTTTATATGGTTATTTTATAATAATCCCCTTTTTCCGTACAATTCCTTCTTAGTCTCAACAATTGTCCCTTAGTTTAATTTGCCCAGACTCATAATGACAACTGTTGTTAGGGATATAGCTGTTTCTGTCGGTTTAAAAGAGGTTTTTATACTTATACTACTCTTTCCAACCAAAATTTTCATATCCAGGAAGTTTTTTTCTTTTTTTTAAGCTTTACCATACATTTTTTTTTCTTCATCGCCATTCCATACAATCAAAATCTGGTTTATAAATCCTTGGTACTATACATAAATTAGCTGGGCGCAAACATAGTGCCCATTGCTATTCTGGTCTTGCCTATAATCCTTCTCACTGTACCAGAAGTAATTATAATTCAAAAAAAAATCTAAGCACTCCAGGAGGAGGCACTTTGAATTCTATCTCCATATTTTTTTTCTATGCCCAATTAACTGACCTTACTGCTTCCAGGTGATTTATTATAGTATACAGAGAGCCTACATCTGCTGTGACCAATAGTATGTTATTTGTTGTTCCTATTTCCTGTAATAATTGTGGTAGGTGTTTAGTGCCTCTCAAATATGCTGTAGTTTCTTATACTATGGGTTGTAGAAATCTATCAATAGATTGTCCTATTCTAGCACTAATTGATTCAATGCCATTTACTATGGGGCATCCAGGAGGATGCTTCCTATTTTTGTGTATTTTAGACACACTGTATATCGCAGGTATTGTACATAAGGAAGGGACCAAATACTTTTCTTCCTTTTTATTCTTATTTATCCTGTAAATTGCCATGAGATCTACAACCTAGTGCTAAGGGATTAACTTGTGTGAATGAATGCTGTGAAGGAAGGAGTGAAGTTGCAGTCTCCTCTCTCCCTGCATTCACAGGGCAGAGAGGCAGCAGTGGGAGCCATTGGCTCCTGCTGATTAAAATCAAATCCTGTGAGCAGAGAGCAGAGGGTGGGGCTGAGCCACACTGTGTGTGTCTATGGACAGACACAGCCTAGCTCGGAAGCGAGCCCACACATGCACCCCCTCAGGAAGCTGCTTGGTGGCGCACAGAGAAGGGGAAGAGCCAAAAGTGTTGTTGGGGACCCCAGAAGGGGAGGTTCGGGGCCATTCTGTGCAGTACCATGCACAGGACAGGTAAGTGTAACATGTTTGTTTATAAAAATATAGTTTAGCCTTTGCAACTGCTTTAAGTCTCTGAAGAATTAAACTGACCATATAAGCAATGTGTGTGTGGCTTGCTGTGACTGGTGTTTAATAGTAATTAATAGATAACTGACTAGTAACTAAAATTGCCTGAATTGTTTACATCAACTGATGTGTACAATCAACTGTTTGGTGATGGGGATATAAGGAGTGAAAGCAAACTGGCTGTTTGAAGACTGGTGAACCTTTTGGGTGAACACTGTAGGTGGTTGTTACTGTCTGTGATTGTTGTATAGAGAACTGTACTGTTCCCTTCCATGTAAAAAGACGTTAGCTGATTTCTAGTACCGCCACCCTAGGACAGTGTTATTCACCGGACTAGACACCCAAGAAGTAGCCAGCAACAGTGATTATTGTATTCTGATGGGGGGGGGGGGAACCTCCCGCTGTCAGAATACAATATTGCAGTGGGAGGAATCCCCCCCCATCAACACAGTCAGTCGAGCAATTGTATTTCCTGTGGTAGGAGAGAAAATTGCATAATTTATGGCCACTTCTACTCTGGGGGCCGCAGCCTGTCAATCGTGATCTACCAGTCGACCGCAGGCAGGTGACAGGTAGTTAACGAACAGGTCCCTATTTTGTCGACCCCTGCCACATAGACCCCTTTCACACTGGGTCGTTTTTCAGGTGCTGCCTGTACAGCACCTGAAAAACTCCATCCCCATTCTCCCCAGTGTGAAAGCCCGAGTGCTTTCACACTGGGGCGGTGAGCTTGCAGGACGAGAATAAAAGTCCTGCAAGCAGCATCTTCGGGGTGGTGCACCTCCCCCTCCATTGTAATCAATGGACGGCGCTCCTGGAGCAGCTGTACACCGCCTCGCAAGCACCAGCGTTTTTGACCCCTTGTTAAACCCCCCCTGGGGGTTAAAAGCGCCCCGCTCCCAACTGCATAGCGGCACCATAGTGTCGCTATAATAGCAGTATATACCCTGCTAATTAGAGGCGCTTTACCACTACCACACCTCCCCGTCCCAGTGTGAAAGTGCCCTTAGGTGCTGCCCACCCTCCTCTGCCACTCTCATCCTCATGGTATCGCGGAGAGTGGGAGGCAGCATAGCTCAGGATGGAGGGCAGAACCAAGAGCTGGCCAAGTTAACTTTTGAAGTTATCCAGCAGGTTGTTGGTTGCCAGGACACAGGATGGTCCTAGCAACCAATCACCTGCTTGTTAATATGAAAAGCTAACTCTGGCAGTTCCCGCCCTCCGCCCTGACCTATGCTGCCCTAAACTCTCTCCTCTGTGTATACGTGAAGATAGGACACTGCCTTATGCTTGTGTGGGAGGTGATGCATAAGGGACAGAGGACACTGCTATGGGGGGGTCAGAGGACACTGCTATGGGGGGGTCGGAGGACACTGCTATGGGGGGGTCGGAGGACACTGCTATGGGGGGGTCGGAGGACACTGCTATGGGGGGGTCGGAGGACACTGCTATGGGGGGGTCGGAGGACACTGCTATGGGGGGGTCGCAGGACACTCCTATCAGGGGGGTCGGAGGACACTGCTATGGGGGGGGTCAGAGGACACTGCTATGGGGGGAGGCAGAAGACACTGCTATGGGGGGAGGCAGAAGACACCGCTATGGGGAGGAAGGGGGGTAGAAGACACTGATTTGGGGGGAAGGGGCACAGAGAACACTGTAAGGGGGGAAGGGGGAGGCAGAGGACACTACTGTGGGGTGGTTATGTGAAGGACGGTAGAGGACATTGTTATGGGGGGGCAGAGGACAATACTGTGGGGGGGTGATGTGAAGGGAGCAGAGGACACTGCTATGGGGGGGGGCAAAGAACACTGCTATGGGGGAAGGGGGGAGGACACAATCAACCGGGGAAGGGGGGCAGAGGACACTGGTATGGGGGAAAGGGGGGGAGCAGAGTACACTACTGTGGGAGAGTAATCTGAAGGGCGGCAGAGGACACTGCTATGGGCCGGGCTGGCACCAGCATAAGGCTGCTTAGGGTGCCAGGGTAGGGGGTGACAAAATCTGAATGCCCAGCCACTTGCTTGGAATTCTGATTTTTAAAATGCCTGTCTTCCAAAGACCCTCTGTATTTTCCTCCTGCAGCAGCCGAAAGCCAATATCGCCTCTCCCTCCTAACGGCATTCAGCTGTTGCAGAGCAAAATCGAGGGAATTGGATCCAGTAAATGCCTCTCTGGCTGCCCCTGTAAAAAATATAAAAATAATAATGTAAAAATTAATAAAAACTAACAACATCATCCACTGCACTACTGACATTGTCCTCTGCCCTACTGATACTGTCCACTGCTCTACTGACATCTTCTGCCCTACTGGCACCAATGTCTGCCTTACTGACACCATCCAATGCTCTGCTGACATTGTCTTCTGCCCTACTGACACCGCCCACTGCTTTACTGACAGCAATATCTGCCCTACTGACATAGTCCACTACTTTACTGACGCTGTTTACACACTGTTCACTGCCCTACTGACACTGTCCGCTGTTCTACTGGCTGACACTGTCCAATTTTAAGGTAAGCTAAATTTATATTTTTACAGTGACATTTGTTTTATTATATTTTTGTACGTTTTCCTTACTATTTAGTTAGACCTTGCTAGTTTATTTAAACAGTGCTAAACCTTTCATCCAAATTCTAAATTGTTGCATTTGTAAATTTCAAAAGCCAGTATAAAAAAACAAATTTATTTGATCGTTCCAGATTGATTTATCATTCCTTTT
>BLSH010064865.1:687265-707801 GCA_018402905.1 Glandirana rugosa
AACCGTCAATCATTGCACATCTTTTATTCACACTTCTTTTTAAAATGTGTGTATCACTTTAAATGAAACTGTCAAACATTGCACATCTCTTCTGCACAATTATTTCAAGTGTGTGTGTCACTTTAAATCAAACCGTCAATCATTCCACATCTTTTATTCACACTTCTTTTTAAAATGTGTGTATCACTTTAAATGAAAACGTCAGTCATTGCACATCTGCTATTCACACACATGTGTTCTGCACCAGAACAGATGTTCTTCACACATTAAATCTTTTCTTCATACATCTGGAAATAGAATAGAACACTTTACCTAAAACCGGGGAGAAACCATATACATGCACTTGAAACATCTGGATAGTGTGTTTGAAAATACAGCATAGAGAAGAGCATGCATCTGGTTTCGCTCTTCACACAGTTTCCAGATGTTTTCAGAACAGTGATATGATATCAGAAGAACACTTCTTTTTATTCTGTCGCTTTGTATATTGCCGTTAATGCTTGCACATCTGCTATTCACACACATGTGTTCTGCAATGTGTGTGAATAGCAGATGGGCAAGCATTAACGGCAATATGAAAAGCGACAGAATAAAAAGAAGTGTTCTTCTTTGAAGAACACTTCTTTTTATTCTGTCGCTTTTCATATTGCCGCTAATGCTTGCACATCTGCTATTCACACACATGTGTTCTGCACCAGAACAGATGTTCTTCACACATTACATCTTTTCTTCATACATCTGGAAATAGAATAGAACACTTTACCTAAAACCGGGGAGAAACCATATACATGCACTTGAAACATCTATTCTATTTCCAGATGTATGAAGAAAAGATTTAATGTGTGAAGAACATCTGTTCTGGTGCAGAACACATGTGTGTGAATAGCAGATGTGGAATGACTGACGTTTTCATTTAAAGTGATACACACATTTTAAAAAAGTGTGAATAAAAGATGTGGAATGATTGACGGTTTGATTTAAATTGACATACACACTTGAAATAATTGTGCAGAAGAGATGTGCAATGTTTGACATTTTCATTTAAAGTGATACACACATTTTAAAAAGAAGTGGGAATAAAAGATGTGCAATGATTGATGGTTTGATTTAAAGTGATACACACATTTTGCAGAACAGTGATATGGGTACTCCGGGCTTATTTATACTTTTTGGACGCAGTTTGAAGATGATTTTAGAACAGTTCTATGGCCTCTAATGTTAATTAATTCTTTTCAGACCCATTTTGAAGATGATCTCCATTTTTGCATTTTTATGTTTTTATTTTTTTTTTAATATTTAAAGTGATTTCCCTGTCCCCATTTCTTTGTAGGGCACTTGTCCCTCCCTTACCCACATTTTCCTTCCTTTTGCAGACCTCTAGGACCTTCCTGGGCTTTTTTACAGCATTTTTAAGATTTTCCATTAAAATTACCAGAACACCGGACCCGAACCCGGACTTTTTTTGAAAAGTCCGGGTCCAGGTCCCGGACACCCCAAAGTTCGGTACGGACCCGAACTTTACAGTCCGGGTTCGCTCAACTCTAGATAAGAGTCAGCACAGGCAGAGAGCACAGAAAGTTTAGCTATCAAAATTTCTGACATGATCGAAAGATATTATTTTTTACCTATCAAACAGATATACTGTAACAAAGCGCTTTCAAAGGTTATTTAATAGACCAAAAAGGTGCAAATATAAAAGTGATATTAAAGGACAATTTTTTGTGTCATAAAATAAAAAAATATGTTATACTTACCAGGTGATATTGCACAGAGTAATCCCTTGCTATCGCATTGGAAATCCCCCACCGGCG
Source organism: Glandirana rugosa (assembly GCA_018402905.1). Lineage (NCBI taxonomy): Eukaryota > Metazoa > Chordata > Amphibia > Anura > Ranidae > Glandirana > Glandirana rugosa. Next base: position 689,077 of record BLSH010064865.1, read on the forward strand.
CTCTCTGCTTCTCCCTGCTCCTTAGCAAACTAGGTGCTCAGGGGGAACCTGTGCATGTATGCTGCTGAACGGGATTGACACAAAGTGCCAGTAAGCTACAGTCTGCTCCCTCCTCCCATTACTCAGTATCTTCTGTGAGACCAGGAAGTGGGAGGAGCAGTGCTGCAGGCAGGATAGCACCGGAGCAGTCAGGGGAGTCAAGTAAGTGTTTAGGGATGGGGGAAGAGGGGGTAGAATAGGTAGTGGGGCGTTTTTTACCGTAATACAGGGAGTACATTAAGGTATAAAAAAAGTTTGAGTTTAGAGACACTTTTTAAATTTTTGTTTTTGGTTTAGAGACACTTTACATAACTGCATATACATTTTTTAAAGTAGAAATAATAAATCATCCAAAACAATGTTTTAATGCATAAAGGCTACAGATAACAAATGAGAAGTACAATAGCAGCAAAAGGTAAAACTTTAATAGTACTGTAGCATTCCAAGGCGTTCTTTTCAAATTCTAAATTTTTCCCCAATTATAATTCCTCCCACGGGCACAAACCATGTAAAATGAAATTATATCAATAATATAAATCCTCGCCTTCAAAAGCACAAGAGAGAGAAAGCTAGATTTGGGGAAGATATTTATGAGATGTTGGAACTATTAATAAAAAGCAGATCCAGTTTTAAAGACAATGCAATACTGTAATGTTCAAGGATGCTTTTTTCCTATTCTCTAGGAGAGACAATGCGGTAAGAACAAGGTAATACAATTGAAAAAAGTTTTGCCAAAAGTAGTTACATTCATTAAAACGATCACAATTTTAAACTTGCACTAACTTTCTTTCTTTTAATTTTTGTATAAGTTAAATCAGTGCTGAATTTCAGGGAGATCTACACACATTACAAATCACATCTGTATTGTCAATAACGAATGACTTTGTATTGTGGAAAGATATGTTGAAGGACATAGCGGCAATGTATTTTACAGCTATAAACTGCTCAGTTGCATCATTTCTTAGCAATGATTTAAGCATGAAGTGACATATCGCAAAGGTTGCAGTAAACTATTTTAGAAGTGATACTTCATGAGAAGGGAGCTACAAACGATTTGGAAACAGGCAAATCAATGACTGCAGTACAAATTTCAGATTTATTGCAAGTGAAGGCTTAAAACTCAACATTACTGGAATTTACTGAAGCAAAAATCTCACTTATTTATGAATGTTTGTGTTTATTTTTTCCATTAACTGAATGTAAAATCTATAAATGAAGTTTATAATGTGCTTATACGTTGTATATTAGCAGCTATCTAGTACTCTTGTAAAAAATGGGGTTTCTTATATATTCAGGCTGAGACTATAAAGATAAAGGTACCAAAGGCTCCATCCTACAATCCCTTATCCCCATGCTTTCTACATTCTCAACTGACAATGTTGTTATAGCTGGGGACTTCAACATGCCTTTGAACCAGTCTCTCGATAGGCTGGCCCCCGGTGGTGCCGCGGACTCCAGTCTATCCAAATGGGTGTCCCTGTATGGTATGGTGGATGTTTGGCGGTGGAGGCACCCTGATGAACATGCCTTTACCTGCCACTCGGCCTCCTACAATACGCTGTCCCGTATTGATTTATTTTATGCAAGTCCTGGGCTGATATCTAGGGTTAGAGAGGTTGACATCCTTCCAAGGGGCACATCAGATCATGCCCCTGTGCTTTGTTGCTTCCAAGCTGTGATGTCCCCGGGTGAACAGCTATGGCGACTTTCACTTTACTGAGTCTCCAACCCCACAATAGAAATTGAGATGGCTAAACACGTGACGAAGTACTGGGCAGTGAACGACTGCTCCGCAAACCCTGATCTTGTATGGGATGCCTTTAAGGCGTATATTAGGGGGTGCTATCAGTCCTCCATTTCCTGAGCTAGACACGAGGCAACAATAACTATCAAGGAAGCTGAAGCCAAGGCTTCGACTTTAGAATTTTTAGTATGCCCTCTCTAGGAACCCTATCACAGGGTTTGCAAAAAGAGACAATTGGCACAGACTCCATGCATCTTTGAACAGGGGAGAAACTGGGGAGACTACTAGCCTGGTTGTCTAAGGAACAACAACCTATTACCAGTATAGCCTGTATTAAGGACAACAGTGGGAATATTCTGGTAGACCCCTTGGCTATTAATGCCCGGTTTGCCGCCTACTACGGGGACTTATATTGCTCTCGGGCAACATATTCGGTGCCGGAGTTGGAATCATACCTGAACCAAATCTCTTTTCCGACCCTCTCTGTACTGGAGCGGGAGTGCTTGGATGCCCCTATTTCCCTCAAGGAAGAACAGCAGGCCCTCGGAACCTTGCAGGCGGGAAAGACTCCGGGGGTTGATGGCCTTCCCCTGGAGTTCTACAAACAGTATGAGGAACAGTTGTTGCCCAAGATACACAGGATGTTGCAGGAGACCCTGGAGGAGGGCAATCTACCAGCCTCCATGGCTGGAGCGATTATGGTGATCCCCAAGCCAGATAAGGATCCTGATTTCTGTGCCTCATACCGCCCCATATCCCTACTTAATTCAGACGCTAAGGTACTAGCTAAAGTTCTGGCTGGCCAAGTGAATGAGGTTATCCTTAGCTTGATACATGGAGATCAGACTGGGTTCATGCCGGATAAGGGGATGGATGTCAACCTCAGGAGACTGTATACAGTATTGACCTCGACTGATTCCCTTACCCCGTTCAACATAGTGGCCTCCCTAGACGCGGAAAAAGCGTTTGATTCAGTAGAATGGAACTACATTTGGGAGGTCCTACGTCGATTTGGCTTTGGCCCGCAATTTATTTAGTGGGTGAAGGCCCTATACAGGTCCCCTACGGCTAGGGTGTGCACCAGATCAACACTTTTCTCTCCCTGCACATAGGCACCAGACAGGGATGCCCCTTATCGCCAGCCCTTTTTGCGTTGGCAATCGAGCCAATGGCGATTGTGTTACGGAATTCCCCGTCGGTCGGTGGCATTACCGTGGGCCCTGTACAGGAAAAAGTTTCACTATATGCCGATGATACCTTGCTGTATCTGAGGAATGACAACTCTTTACAAGCGGCGCTATCCATTATCGACACTCTCGGTAGATACTCTGGCATATGTTCCAACTGGGGGAAATCGGTCCTCTTCCCCTGCATGATGCAGCAGTGGTGGAGCTAAACGGTAGGCGTGTGACACTGGTGTCCCAGTTTAAATACTTGGGTATTGTAATCCATAGGGATCTCTAGCAGTTTATTACACTTAACTTGACCCCAGTGGTCTCCCTCCTGTCTCGAAGATGCACTGCATGGAAAACACTGCCCATATCCCTGGTTGGCCGAGTGAATTTAATGAAAATGTCTGTCCTTCCCACGTTTCTGTACATTTTTAGGCAAACTTCAGTTCCTATACCAAATGCTTTCTTTGCAAAACTAGATAGTATAGTCTTCTCATTTATTTGGAGCGATGGGGCCCCCAGAATAGCCATAATGACCCTTCAACTTCCCAGTACACTAGGTGGCCTTGCCTTGCCCAGCTTTATTAAGTACTACTGGGCGGCCGTGCTGGTAACCATTCACTGGTGGCTCTCAAGGAGCCGGCCAACCCTGCTTCCACACTAGAGGTGGCATTATTGGGCTCCTACACTGAGCTCCGGAACTTGATCTACAGGGGCCCCCGCTCTAACCCATGTATTACTTCTCCAATGCGTACCACTCAGAGTATGGGATACTGTACGGGCTAAATTTGGGAAACCCAACCAATGGTCTCCGAACACCCCCCTGTGGGGCAATCCGAGACTGCTGCATTTCCAAACAATCTTTGACCCGATAGTCTGGGCCCAATTCGAGATCAGCACCCTGGGAGACATAGTGTCAGATGGGAAGCTACTTAACATTTATAAGCTTAAACACACACGTACATTACCCATTTGCATGTTTTTCAGATACCTGCAGCTGAGGCGTGCTTATCGGGCCCAATTCCCCCAACCTATACTGCTGGAGGCCCTATCTGTGGAAACAATGTTGTGAGCGCTGGATGAGGCTAAGCCTTTATCTACTACATACGCCATCTTGATTGGATCTGACACCTCCAAGGTTTCCCTTGTTTTCGGCCTGGCAATAGGACATCCCAACGCTGGCCGATGACTATTGGGAAGAGGGTATCCAGCAGTATCTCACCTTTATGATCTCCACGAGGGATACATTTACGCAACTTAAATTTTTACACAGGGCCTACTACTCCCCCCAACGCTTGGCCAAAATATACCCTGACAGAAGCCCTTTCTTTCATGTTGTATGGACATGCCCACAAATCCAATTATTTAGGGAAGGGGTGGTAACAACTATTAATTCTATAGGTCGGCTCAGGGTTCCCTACGACCCTATACCACTATTGCTGGGGATCTGTGACACATTGGAGGTCCCTCGCTCTAAAAAAAGGTTGTATTTTACGTGGCTTTTTATGCAAGGAAAGCTATTCTCCTGCAATGGAACAAGCCCCTTCCACCAACGACCCATCAGTGGCAGGCACTTGTGGACTCAGCTCTACCTTTTGACATATATGGGCCGGAACTGCCACAAAAAATTGGATAAGCTTTGGGCGGCCTGGGTCCGTGAACGAAGACTGGCGCTGGAGTAGGGTTCGGAGTAAGACGCATGTTGAGGTTGAAGGAGAAGACATAACAATGTATGAATATGACTATCAACTGCTGGGTTGGCTGTATGGTTCAATGGCAGCATCTCCTACTCTCCTCCCCCTTCAGCAGAACCCCCTCCCTTTTCCCTTGCCAGCACCCCTGGCCTTTCCTGACATCTCCTGCACTTAAATAGCCATGCTTCTGATACTGTAACTGCATTTGATTCAACCTGTCCCTGTGTGCTCATATGTGCACTACACCTAAAGTCAATGAAGCTTTGTACAGTCTAATGTAAGATGAAATGTGGATAATCTGTGAAAATGTACTACTGCTTTTTGTTGTCTACATTGAAAAAAAAAAAAAAAAGGTACAAAAGGGGTATTATCACTGGGCTTACCAATATAGGGGGCTCATTGGTAATCGCTTAGTGAAATCTGGGTTGGTGTGGGTAGAAAAGATTTGTTATTGTAGCTCCAACTGGTGGCAGCAAGGATAATCCAGTGGGAAGAACTGTTCTATGTTTCAGTTCCTTTTAGGAAGTAGGTACTTTGACAGAAGAAGATTTTTTTTTTTTCAATACATTTTTATAGATTTTTCCAAATTTTAACAAACAAGGGAATAAACACAGTTGTGGCAACATACATTTGGTCATAACGTGGTCATCAGGGATGGGCCAAACACCCCCCTGTTCGGTTCGCAGCAGAACTCCCTAACAGGGGAAATGTTCTAACCTGAACAGCGAACCACATTGAATTCTATGGGAGCCCAACAGGAGAAATCACAAGTGCCCATTTTGAAGTTTTATATGCAAGTAATTGGTTATAAAAGGGGTATGGGGGTCTATATCTTTTCATGTGACAACACTGAAGAAATTACATTTTGCTACAATGTAAAGTACTGAGTGCACAGCTTGTATAACAGTGTAAATTTGCTGTCCCCTCAAAATAACTCAACACACAGCCATTAATGTCTAAACCACTGGTAACAAAAGTGAGTACACCGTTATGTGAAAATGTCCAAATTGGGCCCAAAGTGTCAATATTTTGTGTGGCCACCATTATTTTCCAGCACTGCCTTAACCCTCTTGGGCATGGAGTTCACCAGAGCTTCACAGGTCGTCCTCTTTCACTCCTCCATGACGACATCACGGAGCTGGTGGATGTTAGAGACCTTGTGCTCCATCATCCATTTGAGGATGCCCCATAGATGCTCAATAGTGTTTAGGTCTGGAGATCTGGAGACATGCTTGGCCAGTCCATCACCTTTACCCTCAGCTTCTTTAGCAAGGCAGTGGTCATCTTGGAGATGTGTTGGGGTCGTTATGTTGGAATATTGGCCTGCAGCCCAGTCTCGGAAGGGAGGGGATCATGCTCTGCCTCACTATGTCACAGTACATGTTGGCATTCATGGTTCCCTCAATGAACTGTAGCTCCCCAGAGCCGGCAGCACTCATGCAACCTCAGACCATGACACTCCCACCACAATGCTTGACTGTAGGCAAGACTTTGTCTTTGTACTGTGGGAAAAAAAGGACGCAAATTTTGTTTGGGTACAACGTCGCACGACCGCGCAATTGTCAGTTAAAACGACGCAGTGCCGAATCGCATAAGTGCTCTGGTCATAAAGTGTGAAATCCTTCCGGGGCTGAAGTGGTTGATAAAGGATTTGTCAAAAACTGTCTCCCGTTTTTCATACTTTTTGACACTTTTTTTGGTGTATGGGTATCATGTACCCAATACCCATTCACATGGGGGGGCAGGATCCGGGGGCTCCCTTGTTAATAATTGTTGATAAGCCCCCCACCCACAGACCATGACAACCACAGCCCAGGATTTTCATGAAGATGCCTCCGTCAACATCAACATGGGGACAAGGTGCTTAGGGGGGTTACAGAGCCCCCCTGCCCCAAAGCACCTACCCCCCCATGTTGAGGGCATGTGGCCTAGTATGGTTCAGGAGTAGGGGGTGCTCGCTCACCCCCCCAGCTTTTCCTCACCTGCCAGGCTGCATGCTCGGATAAGGTCCCGTATGGATTTTGGGGGAACCCACGCCGTTCGTTTTTTTTTTTTTCATTTTGCTTTTACTAGCCGGGTGCCGGCAATTGTAACCGCGAGTAATTTTAAATAGGATTTTTTCTTTGGAAATGTCAGTTTTGCTGTAGCATGTTCTGTATATGCTACAAGTGCGCCACTTTACAGACACTTTACGGGGGCCCCCAGGCACGATATTTAAAGGGATTTTTCATTTTCATTGTTGCACTTTAAGCGTCATTAAAATCACTGCTGCTGAAAAAAACAATGTTTTTTTTTTTGTTTTTTTTTAAATGTTTTTGATACATATCCCCCAATGCAGTACCCAGACCCCCATACCCCTTTTATCACCAATTCCTTAGATATAATACCATTTTTTTCTTTATTTTTTAACCGGCACTTTTTTTTTTATTCAGCTGTCAGCGGAGAAACCGATTGACAGCTGATGACTATGACACTCCGCCCTGATTAGACAATTGTGCAGTGCTCAGTGCATTGCAGGGTGTTCGTCGGGGTGAACACCCTGCAAGTTCGGGTGTTCGGTGAACAGCCAGTAAGCATTCAAGGGTATAATTTCTTTGGACTAGCATTGTCACATCTGAGATATTGAGGATTGAGCGTCTTTCCAGTTACGGAGTACCAGAGTGCGAGCGGCTAATAACACATAGGAAATAACCGGTTTAAAATTGGTGGGGAAGTTTTCTATGCCTATATGGATGAGTATTATTAGTGCAGGCTTGGGGGGCGTTAATACTCCTGTAAGCGAGGAAATTAATTGGAATACCTGGTTCCAAAAGCTTGTTAAGCTTGGGCATTCCCAAAAAGTGTGTAGGAGATGTCCTGTTTGGCCGCAGTTCCGCCAGCAGAAAGATGATGTAGCAGGAAAATAAACAGAAGAAGAATTATGGAGAACTGAGATCAGCTTTGTTTTTTCTTAGAAAATTCTCATTGAGTAGTTTCCCGATTTGATTCTCCACATGCATTTTGTGTTCAGATGCTGGCTCAATACTTATACCCAGGACCAGAAATCTTAATGTGTCTCAGCTTCCACTCCTAGTTACACCTCAATTTCATGTATGGATTTTTTTGCATGGTTACATTGGTCCAGCGTGGACCAGTGGGAGTATGCATACTCATACCTGTGGAATTACTGTTGAAGTTGAAAAAATACTGTAGTTGTTGCTGCTACTTCAGTGATCGTCTTCCTGGTCCAGAAGCGGAAAAAGTCTTCCTGGTCTGGAAGCAGCTGCCCTACTGTATAGTAACCACAGGGGGTCACATAGCGTTCTCTGATTGAGCAATGTGGAGATTGTGGCATCACCACTTTGTTTCTCCACCTAGGCCAATAACCGAACGTCTTCCATACACCAAGAGAAATGCAGTGGTACCCGTGCAGGACCCCTTGTGGTTACTATGCAGCAGGCCAGTGTTTGGCATGGGACCCAGAAGACCGCTGCGGTTATTGTAGTTCTGGCAAATACTAATGTTATTCTCTGCCTTTGCAGCAGACACACAGGTATGGCAGATGCACACTTACATTGGTCCAAGCTGGAAATATTTAACTATGCAACAAAATCCATACATGAATTTCAACTTTAACTAAGAGTCCCTGAAATCCAAAGACTAGTAGATCTTAAAGCAAAGATAATGAAAATGATCTGTAAATTCAATAATTCATTTTAATCTAGACAGTTCTACCTAGGGATCCAATAAAAGTTTGCAGTTCAGCAATGAGCAAATTTCATAATTATTGAATTTGATAACTTCCTTGTAAGAATTTTGTACTTGGTATATTCTCTTGATGCTACCATAGAATAAAAGTATCCATTAAACAAAAAAGCTTGTGAAATTTGCTAAGCAAAATATACTAAATGACATACGTGTAATTTAAGAGAAAACATGTTTTGAACCTTTTCTAGTGTATTCCACCATTTAAGGCAGCTTGACGTTTTACAAATTGTATGTAATATGATGGATTCCCGAATTCTTAAAGCAATAGTAAACCCAAAACCAAAAATGTATTCTATTGCAGCTTACCAATCATTAGATGTGATGGCTGCTTCAGTTTTCTTTTTTTTGTCATTGTTCTCTCTGTTTTCACCTGGTGATCTGGCCAGTAACACACGTTCTTTATTAGTGAGACGCAACTCTGAAGATTGAGCATAGGAGGTACAGCAGACATCAGCATTGTTGGTCAAAGGTGGAGGGGAGTGTTAAATGCAGGGCCGTCTTTAAGGCAGGGCAAAAGGGGCAGCTGCCCTGGGCCCTGTCATTGTTGTGGGGCCCAAAGCAGCTGCCTCATATTTGTTAACTATCCTGGTTTAAATTCCCTTGTCCCTTGAAGTTTTAGACCTGTGCTGTGTCCCGACATCTCAGTGCTGCTACTAAAGCTGCCCAACTCTGCCCTATGGTTGTGTACAGATGACTCACCTGCAGACCCTATATTTACATGTAAATTACCGACATTGATATGTAAATAACGGCAGCATTCATACGTAAATGGTGGCAGCCAGCTGCGCTGATATGTAAACAAAGGTGGCATTCATATGTATATCATGCCCCCTCCCCCGAGGTAATACTCACCATCACCTATACTGGATGCTGCCCACTGGAGAGAAATAGGCATGCTTGAAATTCCACAACACATGTCAGCAGATGCGTGAGGGTGTCATTAATAATTGATGCCACTGCTGTGTATTTGCTAAAGGACAGCTCATTTCTGTGGTGTCAGGAAAGCAACTTTGCACTCCCCAGTCCATGGTGTTCAGGCAGTGAGGAGATGATGTGCTGTAAACTCTAGCAACCAATCTGTGGGCAGTAATGATGTGCAGTAACCTCTAGCAACCAATCAGTGAGCAGTATTGATGTACAGTAATCTCTAGCAACCAAACAAGCAGAAAGCATGTGCTGTAACTTCTAGCAACTAATCAGTGAGCCGTAATGTGTGCTGTAACCTCTAGCAACCAGTCAGTAACTGGTAATGATATGCTGTAACCTTTGGCAACCAATCCAAATCACTGCTGATCTGATTTAGTAAACTGATTTTGAGTCTAGTTGCTATTTATTGTATGTCTCAGAGCAGGTGGAGAGTGAAATTGCATGGGGGGGGGGGGGGCAATAAATATTTGCCCAGGGTCAAATCAATACTAAAGATGGCCCTGGTTAAATGTATTAGCAGATTTAAAGCCACTAACAAATTGAAGCCAAACTCCAGCACACACCTTATAATCAGTTGCAGCAAACTGTTTTTTGTTTTCCTTTTTAGGAGAAAGCTTTTTCATGAATAAATAAAAGCTGATCATTTTAATTACCCCTGCCAATGTTAAGTGGTTTGTTTCATCCATGTAAACTGATAGTCTGCTGGAGAGCTTGTGCTGTGAAATACAATATACTTGGTTGGATTACCAGTTGAAAATAGAAGAAAGGAAGCCTATAAAAAAGGAAACTAATACAGCCATTCTATGCTCGAGGGTAAAAAAAAATTCTGGGTGTAGCTCCCCCCCCTTATACTTACCTGTGCCCAATCTCAATCCAGTGATGTGCATGAGAGCAGCTGGTCTCTTTCTCCTTATTGGCTCATACAGCAGTGGGAGCCATTGGCTTCTGCTGCTGTCAGTCACAACGATTGAGCCAATGAGGAGAGAGTAGGCTGCGGGGCCAAGCCTCACTCTGTGTGTGAATGGACACACAGAGTGCAGCTCAGGGGCAAGCCTGCTTGAGTGCCCTCATATCAAAAGGCTTGCTAATGAGGGCAGGACCCAGGACCACCAGTGGGGGACCCAAAAAGTAGAGGATCAGGGCTGCTCTGTGCAAAACCATTGCACGGAGCAGGTAAGTATAACATGTTTGTTGTTTTTTAATTAAAAAAAAATATTTCCTTTAGAATCACTTTACATTCCCTATAGACATTTTTTAGAGAATGATGTATCATTAAATTATTTGCACTCATAACAACATAGGAGCTATATGATCTTCTATATTGTCATCAAAATGTGTGATTAGTGCATGTGGTAAATTATTCCAAAGGGATAATGGGGTAAAAGACTTTTCATTATGATGAAAAGAACCGTGATTGGCATATGGTTGGAAAATGTTAGGCTTTGTTTCTTGGCTTCTATAAATGGAATGGAATGGTCAACAAATGATTTAGAATCACTTTAGGACATACCATTGTTCATGAAAAGACTAAGGACTTTTAATGGATACTACTTTTTAAAAAGCAATTTCACTTAGAATTATGGCTTCCTCAGAAGAACTTTAATAACAGCATCATTTTCACAAGGTTCCTGGTACCAAAAACAAATCTATTGTAACAGGAAAATAGCTTACACACTTCTAATTGAAATTTTGCAGTTTTATTTCTGGTGCATACAATACTGAGATTTTAAAACCTTTATTGGTTCAAGCAGATCATAGCAGAGGTATTAAAAGTTACATCTGTTTACTACCTTATTCATTTGTATGCATATCACTCTGTATATATAATAGCATTAGCTTTTTTTTTAAATATGATTTTTATATTATTCTTGTGTTGAATTAACATTTTGATGAATTTCTATAGATTATTTAACCATAAAAACAGACAATAAGAAATGCGATTGTAAAATGTATGGTTAGAATAAACGAATAAAATAATAACAGAGGGTGCTTTCTTGTGCAGCGATTTGTATCCTACCGTGCCTAAATGGTGGTCGCTGTACAGCACCATACAAATGCCAGTGTCTGAATGGATGGACTGGATCTCGCTGTCATCTTGGTGAGTACCTTGGTTTACGGTTCTGCTTAGAAATGTAGTGTTTAATTGTTGAACATGAGCATTTCTCTGATATTTGAAAAAGTGAATACTCAATGGAGGTAAATATTCACACTTACCTGAGTTGTGGACATTGGGCATGCTACACACACCCAAACATCATTATTGAAGTATACACACACGTATAGCACTGTCCTTCTCCCCCCTCATTTGCCAGAAAATTCCTGCTGTAAAAATGACAGCTGGAATTTGCTGTGTAAATACAGCTGCTGTTACAGTTGTGGACTGCCTGGCAAAGTATTTACAAATACTGTGCAGCTTCGGGATTTAGAGATCTAGCATATGATGTCGGTTAAAGCAAACAGACATTTTAAATAACAAGTAATGCTATTTGACCTCTTGATAAAATTTAGTTTACTCATTAACTCATTTTTCCCCTAGCTATTATTTTCAAGCATTTTTTTTTCTGATACTTTGTGTTGCATTATAAACGCACCAAAAATTAGACAAACAATCCTTTATTTTATTTGCAAATAACATTGCAAAGCTTTGCACCATAATCACATTTTTTTTTATTTAAACAGAAGAAATATAAATGTATACTTTTATATACAGTAACACTATTTTGTTAGATTGACCCTAATCAAAATAAAATCAGAAGTTTTTTTTTTTCAGTTTTTCATGTTATTGGTCTATGGATTGCTTACAAATAAAAACATTTTTGCAAGACAGTATCACCAAAAGAAAGCAATGTAGTAAAAAATAGATATATTAATTATTTTGATATTCTAAGTAATGATGAAGTTATTGCCAAATAAACAAGCCCATAGCAGAAATGTAAAAATTGCTTTGTTCCATAAGGAGTGTATAGGTGTGAGAGCTGAAATAATTAAAGTAAAAAAAAAAGAAATTCTATATACACTATATTACCAAAATTAATGGAATGCCTGCCTTTACACACACATGAACTTTAATGGCATCTCAGTCTTGGTCCATAGGGTTCAATATTGAGTTGGCCCACTCATTGCAGCCATAACAGCTTCACCTCTTCCAGGAAGGCTGTACACAAGGTTTAAATACTGTGAATAGACCCTCGCGCTACTACATATAAATAGTAAACCAATGAGCGGTCAGCTACTGCAATATCAAGTAGTAGACCCAATAATACTGAGATCATGTAAAGTAGTTGTGGATACTGCAGTATCCACACCTACTTTACATGTACACAAGGTTTAGGATTAGGAGTGTGTCCATGGGAATGTTTGACCATTCTTCCAGAAGCCCCTTAGTTCCAGTGAAGGAAACTCTTAAGGTGTCAGCATACCATGACATTTTGGACAATTTCACAAGGGGCCATTCCATACTGTTCCAACATGACTGCGCACCAGTGCACAAACCAGGTCCATAAAGACATGGATGAGCGGGTTTTCAACTCAATATTGATCCCTATGGACTAAGACTGGGATGGCATTAAAGTAAGTTCATATTCACGCATCCCAATACTTTTGGTAATATAGTGTGTGTGTGTGTGTGTGTGTGTGTGTGTGTGTGTGTGTGTGTGTGTGTGTGTGTGTGTGTGTGTGTGTGTGTGTGTGTGTGTGTGTGTATATGTATATATATATATATATATATATATATATATACACACACACACACACACACACACACACACACACACACACACACACACACACACACACACACTGCCTTTTCCACATTTTGTCATGTTACAACCAAAATGTATTTTATTGGAATTTTATGTGATAGACCAACACAAAGTGGCATATAATTGTGCAGTGGAAGGAAAATGATAAATGTTTTTCAAAATTTTTTACAAACAAGTATCTGAAAAGTGTGGCGTGCATTTGTATTCAGCCCCCTTTACTCTGGCACCACTAACTAAAATCGAGTGGAACCAATTCGTAAATAGAGTCTACCTGTGTGTAATTTAAAGCGGAGTTCCACCCAAAAGTGGAACTTCCGTTTTAAGGGAAGGTGACCCCCCGACATGCCATAACAGGGTCCCAGGTCCCCTTCCTCCCCTGGAGCCGCAGCTCTGGAAAGGAAGTTCACGCCCAACCCAGCGATCTTCTGGGACACGTCACATATACAAATGCGCTATATACAAAAAAAAGACTGCAAATTTTGAAAAAAAAAAACCTATATTTTTTACTTTTCTGCTATAAAACATACCCAATAAAAAAATGTGAAAAATCGAATTTCTTCGTATGACCGAACGTCCAAAATCATATGTTGGCTGTTGTGTCTCGCATACTGACATGCACGAAGCAATCGTACAACCAATCCTAACGTAGTGATGTGTTACGAGCGTATAAAAAGGAAGTTAAGGTGAATGTGATTTGTGAATTAGGAACGTAGGTTTACACTACTGGACACTTCCGGGCGTTTCTGACTTTTGAGCATGCCTGTTTTGCACGTACAACTTTGTTGGCCCAACTTCTGTGTACACGTGATACATCAGTCGTACGACGCCTTGTTGGTACAACCAAAGTTTTCTAGTCTGCTCATCCAACTACTGTTCTACGACCATCGCACATCAGCTGTTCTAATCGCGCATACTAACGGTCGGATGATCGTACAACAGGCTGTTGTGTGACCATTGTTGTACAACCGTTGTACCACCGTTGTACCGTGTGTACGGGGCTTTACTCTGTGTGTCACTAAAAAGTAATGATGAATAAACAATATAATAGTATGATCAAAATTCTCAAATACACAAAGTATCAATATCAAATTAAAGTGTCAGTGTTGCAAAACAAAGATCAATAATAACTAAAAATCTGGATGCATATATGGACTTTCCCATTTATGGATTTATATAGACTTTGAGCACATTTTGAATCCAGTTTTTACTTTTGTGGTCAGTGATTATTGTTTGTTTTGCAACATTGACTTTTTTATTTGATAATATTGATGCTTTGGGGGCGATTTACTATAACTGGTGCACACAGAATCTGATGCAGCTGTGCATGGTAGCCAATCAGCTTCCAGGTTTTATTGTCAAAGCTGAAGTTAGAAGCTGATTGGCTACCATGCACAGCTGCACCAGATTCTGAGTGCTCCGGTTTTAGTAAATTCCAAAATAGTGCACCTCCACCGGAAAGTGAAATAAGGATGTACGCTTGCACCAGTGACGAAAGACCTGTAGGAAGAAGCACAGTGCTCAGGAGGAAGGAGAGAAAAAAAAAATTATCGAGGACTAAGGACCCACGCACTTTCAATGGGCATCCTTATCTGCATGCAGTGGAATGATCTTCCTTGATGTATACATCTGTGCTCTGCTAGGCTCCTATGATGTGGAGTCTTACCTGTCTGGTAAGCTCATATCCTTATTTCACTTTCCGGTGGAGGCGCACTATTTGGGTGTATTGACATCTGTTACAGTTGAAAGTCACTACTGATAATGTTTTATACACATGATATGCACACTTTATGGACTATTTTCACATTTATATTGTCACATTTAAGCTTTGGGGTTCTCTTTTTGTAGCGCGGCAATCTTTTTTGTTTTTATGGTTTACATTGACCCCCTGCACAATTTCTGTATACATTTTTCCGTTTGGTAAATTCCTTCCTTTGCGTATTTGTGCCTTTTGATCACACTCCTATAGTTTGTATTCATCAGTATTTTTAATGACACATAGGGGGATTTACTAAAACTGTTGTACTCAGAATCTGGTGCAGCTATGCAAAGTAACCAATCGGCTTCTAATTTCAGCTTATTCAATTATGCTTTGACAATAAAATCTAAAAGCTGGTTACTATGCACAGCTGCACCAAATTCTGTGTGCAACAGTTTTAGTAAATCACCCTCACAGAGTCACTCACATTGATTTTCACAATATTTATTTCATATTATTGACATTAGGTGTTGTCATAATAAGCGCAGTAGCTTTATATACACTTATACTATAACATACATTTTTGTATTACAGCTGTGTGTCCGACACCGTGTCAAAATGGTGGTCGATGTGTGAGGCCAAATAGGTGCAACTGTCCTCCAAGCTGGTCAGGACCTGATTGTTCTAGGTATGTACTTTATCTTTGTATAGCACATAACCTTCAGGTAAAATGCTGCCTAGTTTTTGCATTGCTTTTCTATTTGGTACAATCCCCACAATGACTTTTTTACTTTTTCAAGACTTAAACATCAGTTAAACTCTGTAATTGGTGCTCAGGGTTTTTGCCATAATGTGCAAGCATGCACAGCATGCTTACAGTGATGGGTGGTGGTTTTTATTGGGGGGGGCGGCAAACAATTGCCCCCCCCTTTGGTCGATTGGTTGGTGGCACTTACCCATCGGTGGCGGACGGTGGCTGGGTTCCTGCGGGCAGCTGGCGGGTTACAGGCTCTGACGGGCAGGTTGCGTGGTCCGGCAGGCAGCTGGTGGGTTGCGGGCTTCAAAAAAGGAGAAAGATAAAAATGACTGCGCTCACTTACTACAAACACTGAACAGCCGCCAGCACAACACTATGACATACAGTGTTGCTAGATGGATAATAATAGTGCAGCGCTATTCAAATAGTATAAGCGTGAACAGATTAGATATTCAGCTCATTAATAATGGTTAGGGTTGGTGGACTCAGTTCAAGCCTATAATGCCAATGAGCAGAAATTGGCTAATCACATCAAAGTGAACCAAACCCACTGAATAAAAATAGGTAATAAGTCATATACACAATATTCCAATCTGGAAAGTTCACATAAAGAAGGAACGTATAGAAAGTCCCACACTGTGATCCGAGTAGTAGGTGGAAATTTTAAATCTTCACATAAGTGTCGGTGACTGCAAGCAGGTGTGTCAACATCATCTACCACCAGGCAAAGGGAACACTTACCGGGAACCGGCAATAACCAGCATAAGGCTAACTCCCAGGGAAAAACAGTTCCAATGTACTGTAGTGAAATTCTACCTTAGGACCTTAAGCCAGCGATCCCAATGTGTGATATTTGCACCATAAATCCGGTCTTCAAGTCACCATAAATTGCAGCATCAAAAATGACTCATCCATCCATGCAAAAAAGCAGAAATCTCGCCATAGCATAAAATCCTTATTAAAGTTTATTAAAAACAGTATAAAAGCTTACATATCTGTGGTATACATGAGCTCATCATCCAAATGGTACATAGCAGTGTTCGGGGGGGGACCACAAAACCCGATGCATATCGTTACCAATAGGACGTCTTCTGGGGGATTTTATGCTATGGCGAGATTTCTGCTTTTTTGCATGGATGGATGAGTCATTTTTGATGCTGCAATTTATGGTGATTTGAAGACCGGATTTATGGTGCAAATATCACACATTGGGATCGCTGGCTTAAGGTCCTAAGGTAGAACTTCACTACAGTACATTGGAACTGTTTTTCCCTGGGAGTTAGCTTTATGCTGGTTATTGCCGGTTCCCGGTAAGTGTTCCCTTTGCCTGGTGGTGGATGATGTTGACACACCTGCTTGCAGTCACCGACACTTATGTGAAGATTTAAAATTTCCACCTACTACTCGGATCACAGTGTGGGACTTTCTATATGTTCTTTCTTTCTTCATTTATGTGAACTTTCCAGATTGGAATTAATATTGTGTATATCACTTATTACTTATTTTTATTCAGTGGGTTTGGTTCACTTTGATGTGATTAGCCAATTTCTGCTCATTGGCATTATAGGCTTGAACTGAGTCCACCAACCCTAACCATTATTAATGAGCTGAATATCTAATCTGTATGGGTTGTGGGCTTCGGCGGGCTTTTACGGGCAGGGCGGGCTCCTGTGTCTTCTATATAACAATGGCAGCTTCCGCTGTGCGGCTCCTCCCTCCTTCTCCTATGCGGCCAATAGGATTGACTGCCCTTTCAGCCAATCAGGTGATGGGTCTCAGACCTGCTTCCTGATTGGCCGGAAGGAGGGTCAGCGTGGCGATATTGAGTATTCATTCACTATTGCCATACAATTGGGTGGGATTGGGGTTCAGTGCTCTACGCCCCAAGCCCACCCTTTTTTTGAAGCCTATTAGAGCTTCTGGCTCTAATCACAGGCTTCAAAAAAACACTCCCCCTCCCCCCCATTGAAATCCATAGTCCGCCACCCTACTACATAGATCAGGGAGCCGGATGCAGGGATGGGGGGGCGGCACCCGTGCGCACCTAATGGACGGGCTGCCACTGCATGCTTACCTGCCAAAGTGCCCCACTTCAGTGCTGAGACTGCTGCAATGCCCCTTATGCCTTCTCACTGCCTCTTACATCTCCACCCTGTTTCCTTCTGGGATCTGTGCTTTTGCCTATCTTGATTGGTCAGCCTGAGGTGACATAACATTTGTACATGCACAGGGTAGTTTAATGTACCCGGCATGGGTAAGAGACTGTGATACTGTGTACAGATGTACACTGAGCAGCCCATGCATGGATCAGTGTGTATTAATGAAAAAAACATTGTTGGCAGTCTTGTTAGACATTTTTTGCATATCAGACATACAGAGTCTGTTCTGTGAAAAAAGAAAAACTGCCTACAAACCGCTTAGTTTCACTGAATAACATCATATACATAATGGTTAAAATATATCAAATGCAATTCTAATGCAACTTTAATGTACATGAATCTTAATGTAATCATCTTGTAATCACTTGTACATTAGAAGTCAGATTGGTAGAAGGAGGGCTGGTACTCTGAGTCAATCAGGCTATGCTGCATACACATGTGTTGATAAGGAGGATGCTAACTGGAACGAGGTCACTTTATCAGTCTGCTGCTCCTTTATTGTCAAATCACAGACTGGTAAAGCAATGGGTTAATTTACTAAAGGCAAATAGCCTGTGCACTGTGCAAGTGCAGTTGCTCCAGAGCTTAGTAAATGAGGTAAAGCTTCACTTTGCAAAGAATATCCAATCATGTGCAAGGAAAATAAAAAAAAAAACAGCATTTTTGCTTGCACGTGATTGGATAATGGAAGTCAGCAGAGCTTCTGCACATTTACTAAGCTTGGAAACAAATGCAATTTGCAAAGTGCACAGTCTGTGTGCCTTTAGTAAATCAACCACTATGGGGTTGATTTACTAAAGGCAAATCCACTCTGCACTACAAGTGCACTTGGAAGTGCAGTCGCTATAAATCTGAGGGGAAGATCTGAAATGAGGAGAAGCGCTGTTGATTTTATTATCCAATCATGTACAAGCAAAAATGCTGTTTTTTATTATCCTTGCATGTCCCCCTCGGATCTACGGCGACTGCACTTCCAAGTGCAGTGCACTTGTAGTGCAAAGTGGATTTGCCTTTAGTAAATAAATCCCC
>BLSH010064865.1:711589-724327 GCA_018402905.1 Glandirana rugosa
CGCCGGAAAGTGGTGCACTAGCGCGGCAGTTTACTGCCGCACTAGTGTACATTTGTTCGGCCGCCTTCGCGGCCGAACAGAGAGGAGAGGCGTGGCTAGCCACGTCACACTCTCCTCTCTCCCCCCTCTCTCCAGCGCTGTGGGCATTGCACATCGCCCACAGCGCTGCAGCACCACCTCTCTCCCCCCTCTCTCCTCTCACACTGCACCGATCGGTGCGGAGAGGAGAGACAAGCCGGCGCTTCCGCCGGCTTGTTTACATGTGATCACGCCGTCATTTGACGGCGCGATCACGTGGTGAAAGGCCGCTAACAGCGGCCTTTCATCACGATCCGTGATCAGTCGGGTCCCCCGGACCCGACGGTCACGGATGTTCCCGTGTGCGCGCCCCAGGGGGCGCGCGGGAAGCGCGATTCTGGGAGGACGTCAATAGACGTCCTCCCAGAATTAAGCAACCGCCCTGTAGACGTCAATTGTCTATGGGGCGGTTGTTAAGTGGTTAAACAGTTGCAAAATATTCTTCCAGCTCTTTGTTGTTGGTACCGCTTACTTTGCCAGCTTTTTGTTGCCCTGTCCCAACTTTTTTGAGACACGTTGCTGCCAATTTTAAAATGACCTTATCTTTTTCTTAAAATGGTACCTTTTCTCAGTTTAAACATTTGGTATGTTTTCTATTTTCTATTGTGAATAAAATATGGGTTGTTGAGATTAGCAAATCATTGCATTCTGTTTTATGTAGATTTTACTCAGCATCCCAATTTGCAGAAGGGAAGGGCAGTGATGGTAGCTTGCGTTTTTCTATAACAGGTTTCCATTAAACAAGACTAATATATAGCTGACTCAATTGTGTGCCTAGCATATCTGGCACCCGGGGGGGGGGGGGTGCAGTATTAATCAGGTGCAGACTCTGTGGGGATGCTGTGGCTGCCCAACATTTTATTTGTTGCACACTACACACGCCAAAAAAATGCATCTTGCACACCCTAAGCATGCCACTGTGCTGACCTATGATACTAGAAGACTTTAAATAGGAAGTTATGCAAATGTGTTAAGGAAATCTGTCCTGAAGCTCTATTTCCAAATCAAATCTAGTAACTGATACAAGGTCTGTGGTTTTTCACTTTGGATTCATAAAGCCCTTTATATACATGAGCATGGCATGGCAATATATACCAACTGCCTTACTTTTTTGTGTGCTTTAATTTATTTTCGAATATAATTTGTCATTTCCTTTGATGTGCCACAGCTGTAGTTCTAATCACATCCTAACTGCTTCTCTCCTTTTTTTGTTTCTTTCAGGAAAAGAAAAAATGGGTTTTCGCCTTTCTAGTCATAAATTGATTTTGTTGCACAAAAGAAACTCTATTTTTCCCAGGATCTGATCTGGAGTTCATTTTAATTCAAATTGGAGTGCCATAATGTGATATATTTTCTTATGCTTGTGTATTTTTTAAGGTTCATCTGTATTTTCATATGCAAATGTATGTATTAATATGCTGCTCAAGGTTGAATGTTAATTGAAGATGGTTTGTGTATATATTTTCCCCCAGTGTTGCAGTTCATCTAAATACTATGTGTGTTTATATGCTTTGCTGCCTAAGGCAACTGTAAGGAATATACTTGTGATGGCACATAATTTTAGTAAGCAAAAAATTGCAATTCAAATATTAGTATGGTGAAAAAGATTAATGTTTACCTATGTTAATATATCTTTGTTGTTTTATTGTTAACTGAAAACCAAAACCAGCACAAAACCTGTTTTTATTTTTTCAATGTGTTGTTGATATCAGTTATCCTGCGAAACATTACACATTTTATAATAAAAAGACAGAACTTTTTTTTGTTATGGGAGCTTATTTCAATTACCCTGCTTTATGTTCTCATACTACATTGCATAATAATGCATAAACAAAATATTAAACAATAAGGGCCCCAGTTATAAAGCAGCTGTATGACCTTACCAAAAGGAACATATAACGCGCATTGGTGTGATTTATGAATATTTACATAGCATAGCACTTTACGACACGAGGGCAGACAGTATAGTTACAATACAATTCAGCACAGGAGTAATCGGAGTCCTGCACGGTCAAGCTTACAATCTAGGAGGGAGAGTCAAATGATACAAAAGGTAGCTGAAGGGGCAAGATAACTCTAGGGGATAATCTGATGGAGAAAATAAAAGTACAGTTGTTAGCTGGGGGCAGAATAGGCTTCTCAGAAGAGAAGGTTTTTCAGGCATCTAAAAGCAAATGGAGTAGGAGATAGACAGATTGGGGTAGGGAGTTCCATAGGATAGAAGAGGCTCTGGAAAAGTCCTGGAGACAAGCATGGGAGGAGATGACAAGGGAACTAAAAAGCAGGAGGTCTTGGGAGGAACAAAGGAAATGAGTAGGCTGGTATTTTGAGACTAGGTTAGTGATGTAGCTGGGGGGCAATTTGTGGATTGCTTTGTAAGTTGGTGATAGAATTCTGAATTGAATTTGTTGGTTGAGCGGAAGCCAGTGGTGGGATTGACAGAGAGGGGTAGCAAACACTGAACGGTTGGTAAGGTAGATGAGCCTGGCAGCAGCATTCATGATGGAGGAGAAGAAAGAATGGATGGCCACACTCCAATGCAATCACCTTTATTCCACGTAGTAAAAACAATAACTCATACAGCAAATGGTGGTGAACCACAGGTAGCAGCTAACACTACGCTACATGCAATAAAGGTGATTGTATCGGGGTGCTGCCATCCACTCTTTCTTCTCCTGCATGTTCCTCACGCAAGCAGGGCCGGCACCCTTTCCATATGCAGAGACAGCTGAGCAGTAGGGGAGGTGGTTTTGCTTGAGCGTTCATGATGGACTGAAGGGGGATAGCCTATGTAAAGGTAATCCAGTGAGGAGGGAGTTGCAGTAGTCGAGGTGGGAGATGACCAGGGAGTGAACTAGGACCTTTGTGGTATCGTTGGTTAGGGTGTATTTTGGAGATGTTGCGATGGTTGAGGCAGCAAGATTTGGACAGTGTTTGAATGTGGGGCCAAAAGGATAGTTCAGACTCCAGTGTTACACTTAGAACTTTGGCATGCGGGGACGAGCTGATGGTAGTGCTATTGATCTTGACAGAGAAATCAAGGGAAGGGGCAGGTGGGGAAGGAGAAATCGTGAGCTCAGTTTTGGATAGATTGGGTTTGCGGAAGTGGTGTGACATACAGGCTGATTTGTCTGTTAGTAAATTATTGATACATGAGGAGAGTGAAGGATTGATCTGAGGGATAGATAGATTTGGGTGTCGTCAGCATAGAGATGGTATTGGAAGCCATAGGAGGCAATTACCTGACCCAGGGAGGAGGTGTAGATGGAGAATAAGAGAGGTCCAAGAACAGAACATTGGGGGACCCTGACAGACAAAGGGAGAGGAGAGGACAGGAGGAAGTAGAATTATAAGGAACGCTAAAGGTGCGGTTGGATAGATAGAATAAGAACCAGAGAAGAGTACAGTCACGCAGACCAAAGGCATGGAGTTCTTTGAGGAGGAGGAGGGGGTGGTCAACTGTGTCAAAGGCAGCAGAGAGGTCCAGGAGAAGAAGTACATAATAGTGTCCCATTGGATTTAGCTGTTAGCAGATCTTTTGTTGAGAACCGTTTCTGTGGAGTGTTGAGGGCAGAATCTAGACTGAAGGGGATCAAGAAGGTTATTCTCGGGGAGGGGGTCACTCAGTTGGTTGTAGACCAGACGTTCAAGGAGTTTGGATAAAAAGGGGAGCAAGAAGATGGGGCATAGGTTAAGACTGGTGGGGTCTAGTGAGGGCTTTTTAAGTATGGGGGTGACTAATGCATCTTTTAGAGAATTGGGGAAGATGCCAGACGAGAGGGAGAGATTAAAGATGTGATTTAGAGAGTGTAGAATAGAACCAGAGGGCGAATGTAGAATTTGAGAGGGAACAGGGTCCAGGGGCAGGTGGTAAGGTGGACATTAAGAAAAGTTTAGCAACCTCCTCTATAGTGGCGGGGTTGAATGAAGGAAGTAATGATTGTACCTGTGGACATGTTGTGTTAAGTGGAGAAGGTATTTGTACAGTAGAGATCTCCTCACAAATTGTATAAATCTTATGTTTGAAGTGATTGGTGATCTCCTGGGCAGTGAGCAAGTAGAGAGTTGAGGGTAGAGAAGAGTTGATGGGGACGGTATGATAAGTTATTAATGAGACTGATGAAATAGGTCTGCTTGGCAGTGAGGAGGCAGGAATTGTATTTTTGGAGGGCAGATTTATATTGGTTGAAATCTTTCTGAGATTTAGTCTTACACAACAGGCACTCAAGACCATGGCTATGTTTTTTCATACTTCTTGTGTCATCTGTTTGCCAAGGTTGCAGGGGTTGTGGCCTGATTCTGTGTGTAGTAAGGGGGCCAGTGTGTCCAGAAAGGATGACAGTGAAGTGTTGCAGGCAGGACAGGGATGATAATTTGTCATAGAGGTGGTCAGTAGCAGAGTAGAGAAGAAAAGGATTGAGGTGGCAAAGGTTTGTATGGGTAATTGTTAGGTGGTTGGAGGGAGAAGAGGTGGAAGAGAGGGACAGAGTGAAACTAATAAGGTAGTGGTCAGAGAGAGGGAAAGGATTGTTGGAGAGGTTGCACGAGGTGCATAAGTGGGAGAAAACAAGGTCAACGGTGTTAGAGTAGAAGCATTTATCCATTGCTTAAGGTCAAATGAGGAGGTTTGACTGAGAAGTTTGGAAGAAGAAGTATTAGTATTAACAGGGATGTTGAAGTCACCGAAAATGATTGTGGGGATTTCAGAAGAGAGAATATAGGGTAGCCAAACAGAGAAGTCATCAAGAAAGGCTGATACTGGCAGTAGATCACAGCTATCCTTAGAGAAACTTTAGAGAAAAGACAAATGCAATGTGCCTCAAATGAGGAGAGGGGGTGGGTGAAGTACCTGAAAGGTGGAATGTGGGGCTAGAAGGATTCCCACTCCTCCTCCCTTCCATCCATTGGGGTCTGGGGAGTAAGTCCAGGGAGGGCCACCAGGGGAGAGGACAGCAGGAGAAGTAGTGTCGGATTAATGAAGCCAGATTTCGGTAATGAGTAGATTAAATGAGTTAGCGATAAAGAGGTCATGGAGAGAAGTGAGTTTGTTACAGACAGAGAGGGCATTCCAAAGGGTGCAAGAGAAGGGGAGTCTGGCTTTGGGAAGAAGAGGAATGGAAACAAAATTGTGTGAATTGGAACAAACCCAATACCCCCTAGGCGGGACTGTACTAGGCAGAAAACACCAGGTTAATTCTAAAAAATCTGATTTTATTTATAAAAAAAAAAAGAAATTACTTGTCCAAGGGACAAGTACAAAGGACATGGTACATGCAATCAATTGACATACAAACAAGTGTTAATCAGGATTTGTCTAGGAGGAGATCATACAGTCCAACATAGATCACTTCTGTAAAATAGCATTACGTAAATTTCACACAGATAGGTAACCGTTGTCCGAAGGTGGATAGATGGAATTCGGTGCCCAACGTTTACGTTTTGGGTCAGGTTAAGGCCCTTCATCAGGGGTGTTGCCAACGGAATGGAAGATATGACATAATGGTGTCCTTTAACACTTATAGCTGATATATCTCAGCTGCATGTAACCAGCCAAAGGATTGTACCACACTGCCAGGTGTAGTTTTGTCTCAAAAATGTTGCTGTGTGTGTTGTCAAACAGCATAGGTAATGCCCAAATGTTGAATACACGTTATGCTGTTACCAAGTTCAGAGATGACCATATATCAAAAACCTGGCTGTCTGTTTTTATCTTGTATAAATTCTTCAGAGCCCAGTCATGTGACTGAAGGTGTATCTCTATATATACCGGTGGGATCTACCACCGGTATAATGGAAGT
The DNA here is from genome assembly GCA_018402905.1 of Glandirana rugosa. Classification (NCBI taxonomy): domain Eukaryota; kingdom Metazoa; phylum Chordata; class Amphibia; order Anura; family Ranidae; genus Glandirana; species Glandirana rugosa. The sequence goes on from BLSH010064865.1 coordinate 717,466, forward strand.
GCGGGAGATAATACATCTTCCAAAGTCTTGCACTATAGAGTCCAGTGCTAAAGCATTCCTCCCGGCAGTGTGTGTACACACACTGCCGGGAGGAATGCTTTAGCACTGGACTCTATAGTGCAAGACTTTCAGATGATGCAGTCGGAAGTGCTCCCACTTAAATAAATACCCCCACTTAGAGAAAGAACACCAAGCAGCAAATGTGCCCCCCTGCAAATGTGAACATGTACTATACTTTGCTTTCTTCAAAACACCAAACAAAGGAAGCCTAAAATATATTTTAACCACTTCAGCCCTGGAAGGATTTACCCCCTTTCTGACCAGAGCACTTTTTGCGTTTCTGCACTGCGTCTCTTTAACTGAGAATTGCGCGGTCATGCGACGTTGTACCCAAACGAAATTTGCGTCCTTTTTTTCCCACATAGAGCTTTCTTTTGGTGGTATTTGATTGCCTCTGTGTCATTTCTGATCACCGCTATAACTAAAAGAAAAGCATCAATTTTGCAAAAAAAAAGTTTTTCGTACTTTTTGCTAAAAATACAAATCCAAAAAAAAAACCATTAAAAAAACATTTTTTTGTCAGCGGTTTTGGCCGATTTATATTCCTCCTCATATTTTTGGTAAAAAAAATCGCAATTGACGTTTATTGATTGGTTTGCGCAAAAGTGGCCGCGTTTACGGATGATGAGAATTCATTTCTGGGGTTTTTATTTTTTTTTATTTTTTACTAGTAATGGCGGCGATCTGCGATTTTTAGCGGTACTGCAATATTGGGGCGGACATGTTGGACCATTTTGACACTTTTTTTGGGACCAATGACATTTATACAGTGATCAGAAATGTAAATGTCCACTGATTACTGTATAAATGTCATTGGCAGTGAAGGGGTTAACCTGCAGGATGTAGTGAAGGGGTTAACTGTGTTCTCTGGGTGTGTTCTAACTGTGTGTGGGCTGGGCTGCCTTGGGCATAGGAGATCTAACTGATCCCAGTGACAGGGATCAGTAGATCTCCTATGCCCACACCAACAGAGCGGGGAACCGCCGTGTCAACATCGGCGGTTCCCCGTTCTTTGGCTGTGACCGCTCATCGCGGCTCGCCAGCGGACATCGGGTCTGCCCGAGCCGCGGGCACACTCAGGAGTACGGCGGGCACATGCGCCCCCTAGCAGCCACCCGCAGATCCCCACTTTTTTTTACAGCGATTTGCGGTAAACATCCACACTGCTGCCGTAAATATACAGCGCACAGTGTGGAAGTGGTTAATGATTTGAAAATGTTTCAGAAGCAGGGGAGTCCAGTCATCTGACCTGTCAAAATCATGTGACTGGGATATCCTCCTATCATGGAGTTTTCTCTCCAGTGTACACTCCATCAGACACCGAGAGACTCGACAATGCTGTGCATTTTATAAATTACACATTAACAATGTAGGCGCAGAATGAAATGAACCTTATCATAAATGGCTCCCTAAATATGGCTTCAAACAAGCTGCCCTAGCCCACCTCTCTAATCCTTCCCACAGTAAATCCCATTTCTGACTTCTGATGCACCCTTACCTAGAGTTGAGAGATGCAGCATTTTGGAATCCATGGCTTGGTTTACACCCACTGCTTTATAATGTATTCCCTACCACAGTCTACACTCCAGTGGTGACCTTTGCATATCAGATCTCAGTTTCTAGTCTTCAGTGGTCATTGATAGGGTGACACACCCTCCCTATAGTATTTTCAGAGGCGTAACTAGAACCTTCAGGGCCCCGGTGCAAGAAATTATGAAGGGCCCCCTGACCCCTGGCCAGGGCCCTTCCCTCTTCCCACTGATCCTGGGGCCCTTTACGCCTATTGTGGGTCCCTTTATTACGGTACTGCAGTGGGGCCCTTTCACAAGTTCTGCAGCAGGCCCCAGGGGGACCAGGGAAGCACACAGGGGCCCTGGGAATAGCAGAAGACAAGTAAACTGGATGGAGGAGATTGGGTCCTCTAAATGCCACCCCCGCCATCCTTCCTATTCAGGTGTACAAGGGAGGCACATGGGCCCCCTGGACCATGGGGCCCGGTTGCAATTGCAACCCCTGCAACCCCTATCGTTACGCCCCTGAGTATTTTGTTATTTAACATTTTAAAAAAATACAGCCGTAAAAGTGAAACTGCTTGGAAAGACTTGATAAATTGTGATTGTGCAGTGTAGCAGTCTCTGGAAGATCTGTGAAGCCAGTGGGTGATTCAGTCACTTAGCATACAGTACAACTATAGCTAATTTGCCAGATTTCAGTGCAGAGTTTGAAGAAAAAAAAATGCATTTTTACATTGATACAAATGATATGATGTATCATGTGGCTTATCCAGTATAACGTTTAGGCATATAACCAATAATGTTTAGAGTTCATCTATATAACCACCCCTAGAACTTCATTTATTAAGGGGGGTGTTATAGTTTTGGGTCAATTTGCAATCTTCGTTTTCTTCTGAATAAACATTTACTGCAAGAAAAATAATTCCCCAAGCATTTTGGCTTAGCTAATAATACATCTAGAGAAATACTGCTTCCTCTGAGCCACAACTTATCTTATTGAAACTTTAAACTGAAGCTGGCCAGAGATGGATAGAATTTTGAACAAAAATTCTAAGGAAAATTTCAACAAAAATTCTTAGAACATTATTTTGACGTTTGAAAGATTTTGTTTGCTTTTAACATTCGATTTTGGAATGACTGGACTTTACCAAATGAAAACCACATAAACTGTTAAAAAGTTGTTCATACGAAAAAAAATTTCCATCCTGCTCCCTCTAATTTTCCAGTCACTGCAGTCGAAAACGAACATCAATTTGACTCACTTTGATTAGAAGACGAAAAAACTTTCTTAGAACCTGCTTTTCCTAAAAATATTAATTCCTTCATTCCAAATTCTATGCATCTATGACCCACTTAAGCTGTCTGGTATGTTCACACATAATCATTTGAGTGTTGGTGGTCTGTAAAGAACTAGCTTTTTTTTTTCAACAAGCTGTAAAAGAGACAGAATAAAACACATGAAAAAGAATTGAAAACACAATCTGATGGATAGCAACAATTTAGACTCATACTACTGAACTGTAATTTCCAGTGCAACCTTTTAGAATCATACTACTGACGTGTAACTTCCAGTGCATGCTTACATCTGATTGGGGCTTTTAGAAACCATACTCAATTGCTATCAGCAGGAAGTCGAAACAACCATTTTTGCACTTTTGCCATATGTGCAGTATATTTTAACAGGAAGACTTTCTGTCTTTTTCTTTCTGAGTCAGTGAAAAACCCAATATACAATACATTTGTATGATCACGTGCCTTGTAAATATGTGTCTTTAGTGACTAAAGCAGATACTGATTTCTGTTGGGTAACTAAGAAATGCCAGGTTTCATATATTCAGAGATATATATATATCTATATATATATATATCAGCAGTTAATGCCATGTGGACCCAAAAAATATCAAGCGCTACAACAGAGAGAGAGTTGCTACACTATATGGCCAAGAGTTTGTGGACACCTGACCGTCACACCCATATAAACTTGTTGAATACACCACTCTAAAACCATGTGCATTTACTTGGGTTTGCCATCTTTCTCTGCTTCTGTAATGGCCCCCATTATTCTAGAAAGGCTTTCCACAAAGATTTTGAAGTGTGTCTGTGAAAATATGTGCCCATTCAGCCACAAGAGCAGCTGTAAAGTGGTGTGGTGATATTGGATGAGAAGACTTGGTTAATAACTTGCTTCATAACTCTCCTTCATATGCATACCAAAAGGGTTCCTAGGGTTGAGGTCAGGGCTATGTGCAGGCCATTTGAGTTCCTCCACTCTAATTCCTCAAATCATGTTTTTATAAACCTGACATTGTACATAGGGCCACAGCCATGCTAAAAAAGAAAAGGGCCTTCACCAAACTGTTGCCGAAAGGTTGGAAGCGCACAATTGTCTAAAATGTATTTGTGCTATTTGTTGTGGCTTTGGCAGTACTCTTCATTTGAATCACTTGATCATTGCTTCCTGGAGATCTTCCTTAATGTGAAAAGGATGACAGACTTCAAAACAGTTATGAAATTCTTTCTGATGTTTTATTTGTGATGAGAACGCAGCCCTTAGCTGTGATAGTGGAGCAACACAAAAAAGTAATTATGCATGAAGTTACATATGAGACATCATGCAAATCTCTGTGCTTAATAGGGTTGGCTGTAATGAAAGTGCAGGTTATAAAAGCTGACTTTCATTTATATGTCCCAGTGTGGAACAAATGTATTTTTTTTTTAGTTCTGAATATTTGTATATAATGTTAAATGCTACTGCACAGAATTAATATATATATACCTTACTACAGGGATAATGCCACTAAGTTTATCAATATTCAGATAATAATCCAGCATTGAAACTATGAATCATTTAATAAAGACAGCTAGTAGAATCCCTGGCAGCGATGGTGTGCCATGCATCTAAGCAATGTTCAAAGTACTCACTCTCAATGAATAATAGACTTGGTTAGCAACCTGATAACAAAGACTTCAAACGTATTTGATACTGTGATCGAAGATAAGAAGACTGAAATATGGGATTGTAATTGAAGTGCTGTGAAAACAAAAAGGCTCTTATTGATATTACCCACATTGTCTCTAAGCACAATGATTTTAGCAGCTGAAAAAATTGGTTAATTCAACCTACGCCACATTCAGTATTAGGCCTCCTGCACACAGGACGTTTTTTGACTGTTTTTAGCAGCTGTTTTCTACAGACGTTTTTTTTCTACAGTCAATAAACCCTCCATCATGTTATCCTATGTGTTCATGCACACATAGGCTGTTATCAACTGCTTTTAGCAGTGATGTTTTTGAGCTGTAAAAAAAACCCAAGAGCTGAGGTTTTTTTTGGACTGTTTTCAGCTGTAAAAATGTTCAAACACTTAAAAACATCCAAAAACGCTCAAAAACGTCAATCCCCAACGTTTTTGGACGTTTTAGACCAATTGGGGGAAAAAAAAAAAAAAAAACGCTGGCCCTTTAAAAACGCGAAAAAACAGCGGTAATATAACGCTGGTAAAAGCTGAAAACATCCCTGATAAGCTACTGACGGTTTTTGGCAGTTTTTTTAACCACTTCCTTACTGGGCACTTAAACCCCCCTCCTGCGCAGACCAATTTTTGGCTTTCAGCGCTGTCGCATTTTGAATGACAATTGCGTGGTTGTGCGACGTTGTACCCAAATAAAATTTGTGTCCTTTTTTTTCCCACAAATAGAGCTTTCTTTTGGTGGTATTTGATCCCCTCTGCGTCATTTCTGATCGCCGCTATAAACAATAAATGAGCGACAATTTTGCAAAAAAGAACAATATTTTTTACTTTTTGCTAAAGTACAAATCCATTAAAAAAAAATTATTAATCCGTTTAGGCCGATATATATTCTTCTACATATTTTTGGTAAAAAAAAAATTGCAATCGGCGTATATTGATTGGTTTCGCAAAAGTTATCGCGTCTACAAACTATGGGAATTGATTTATGGCGTTTTTATTCTTTTTTTTTTTATCGGGACTGCGATATTGCAGCAGAAATGTCGGACATTTTTTACACATTTTTGGGACCAATGACATTTATACAGCGATCAGAAATTTAAATATCCACTGATTACTGTGTAAATGTCATTGGCAGTGAAGGGGTTAACCTGCAGGGGGCAGTGAAGGGGTTAACAATGTTCCCTGGGTGTGTTCTAACTGTGGGGGGGGGGGGGCTGGCCGGGACATAACAGATCTAACTGATCCCAGTGACAGGGATCAGTAGATCTGTCATGTCCCCTGTCACAGAACGGAGAACCGCCGTGTTTACATCGACCCATGGGCGCGGGCGCGTGCCGCCGCTGCCGCCAGGGGGCGCGCCAGGAGTGTGCACAGGGGACGACGTCCCGGCATTTCAGATCCACGCTGGAGCCGTACTTCGGCAATAGCGCGGATCTGTAGGGGTTAAATTCCTGTGTGCATGAAGCCTTACAGGCATGTAATCTTTCTTTACCTTCCAGCTTTGAATTGCCAATCTTCCCTGCCCAATAACTGCCAAAGTCCTATTACAATCCTCTATTGGTGGGGATTATGAGAAACTGCCCATCCCCCACAGGATATTGCACAAAACCTGTAGGTAAATAGGAGAACCAGGACCTTCACTAAGGCTGCGTTCACACTGAGGGACGGAGCGGCTCCCAGCTGGGGTTCGGTGCGTCCCCATTCACCATTTCAGGTCCGATTTCAGCCCAAGTTTTTGGCTTAAATGGACCAAAAGACGCACAAGACTCCTGTGCAAATCGCATTGGAGCTGTTCCATAGAGAGCAGGTCACAATCTCCTGACATGCAAACCAGCATCCAATTGCACTAGTGTGAACCAAGCCTGAGTGGAAGAGTGTGTTTGAAATTAACCTGGGCAATTAACCAGTAATCTATTCAGAGTAATTGAGGGCAGGAGGAACTACTACAACCAGCATTTAACATAACCATAGAGATACCTTGTCGAGGTTACGCTAAACGTGTCCTCAGAACACGCAGAAAACCAGGTAAATTCGGTTTTTGAACCCGACTTTAGCCTGGACTTTACCACTTACCCCTGCGTGGCTTGGGGTCGACCCTCGGCGAGGCAGGGAGTCACACTTGCGTCGGAATCACTTCCAGGACCAAGAGGATAAATGGATGTCCAAAACACGTTATAGGACACCCCCTACCCGTCAAAGAGTATTAGGGGTGGTTATCTCCTAACATTATCCTGAAACCGTCAATAACCCGTCCCTTCTAACCGTTAAGTTTCGACCTTCCATTTCTTTCTAATGTACGGACATTCCGAAGTACGTGTG
>BLSH010064865.1:730235-748437 GCA_018402905.1 Glandirana rugosa
CCCTGACTATTCCTTGTGTAATTTACCCCCCCCCCCCCAATTACCAGTCTTTCTGTGGCCGGTCAGTATTTCTACTCAATTCTCAATTGTTCGTAATTGTTTACCGATTCAACGTTTATTTTTTGAAACTACGAATGTGGTCAATACCGTCTCTAAAACGTTTTCGTCACTCTGTCAAAACTTAACAAACTCTCTTTCAACGTATGGACACTTCTTCGTCTTTTCCACTACTCTACTACTCTCTTATATGTTTCTGCTTCTTCACAGGTATGCAACTTTCTCTCAAACAATTCAAAACTGTCTCACTGCTTTTGCAAAATCTCTGCCATAACTGGTGTAAGCATCAAAGTTTTTTATTTGCAACTTAGCCATTTGTTAATGCTTGTTAACTCTTAACTCATCTTTATGACTGGCCGGTGTCTTTCTGACCATTAACCCCCCCCCCCCCATTTAATGTGTTCCTTATCAGTCCCTAATTGGGGTGTGGAATATTTCCTCATTAGATCTTCTTTGTATAAATCGAGTTGTGTCCATGGGGGAAGTCAGAGACAGGGGGTCTAGGCAGAATAATTTTTTCTGGCATGAGTAATTTTTTGGCAGGAGTAATAAGCAGTTGAACACAGCAATATGTTATCTCATAATTTCATCACCTTTTCTGCTTCTTCAAAGGTATGAAACTTTCTCTCAAACAATTCAAAACTGTCTCACTGCTTTGCAAAATCTCTGCCTGAGGTGATTGTAGCCATATAAGTGCAATTGCAACAGAAAAAATTGAGTACTGTCAGTGATACTTTTTTATTTGCACTAACATACAATTTTTCAGGACAAGCTTTCAGGGTGTGTCCCCTTCTTCAAGATCCAAGCAGTACTGATTCACAAAAGTTTTAGCAGAATGTTAAAAAAAAAAAATCTCTGAGGGAAAGGAAAAACAAGCAAACAAACACACAAACCAATGTATATGATGATGGTAATAAAGCTATCAGCTGGGTCACTGAGATAAGACAGAGCGAGAGCTATAGACTGGGGGATGACAGTCACAGAGGGGGTCATAAAACTGTAGCGTAATGGGTAAGGAAACCCATATCTAAATTTAGGCTGTTATTTTTTTGTGTCAAAAAGAAGTATCATTCTGTAGATCAAAACTTTTCCTTTCCTGAATAAATCTGAAATTCACTTTAAGAACTAAGGCATTGAGGTCTTCAATAGTGTGGTCCGATTGTGAGTGATGCCCCACAGCCTTGATGGTATGTCTGTGCAAATTCATCCTTGTTTGCAACTTCTGTCCTGTTTCCCCATCACCCACCAAACTCTAGCAAACACAGACACCCACTGATTTCAGAGTTTTACAGAGCTGCTAGTGCTTACAGGAAGGGCATTTGCAAGGTAGGGATAGATGCAGGAGGCTTGCATGTATATATACATTAATACTGTGTCATTAGTTTATACTGGGTGGGTGGTGGGTTTACATCCACTTTAAGTTGAAAAGTTGGGAAGCAGTCCAGAGTGGAGTAGAGTCATTTTTGGTCAAGGGTTTTACCATAAGAGTTTCGCCACTTTATTCCTTCTCTTTTCTACTCTACAACTGACCACTTCCATGACAAAATATCAGCCCTATCTTGTCCTAACCTGGCTACCTCTATCTACAACAGTTCACTTTCATCCTCACTGGATTCTCTTGCTCCTCTCACTTTACAAAATATCAGGCCTGACCATTACAACCTTGGCAGACCAAGGACACTTGAAACCTTAAGAGACAAAGCCGTGCACTGGAGCGAGTGTGGCGTAAAACCAAATCACAGCATGCGTTCACCCAATAAAAATCTGCCTTCTTAAAATACACTTCCTCCCTCCATGCTGCCAAACAAACCTAATTTGTTACCCTCATAATTACTCTGTCCTCCAGTTCTCGTCATCTTTTCTCTACTTTGACTCTCTACCTTCTCCACCACCACCTCCACCCAGTAACTCTCTCACTGCTCACGATAATAGCAAACCACTTCAAAAACAACATTGATGCAATTTGTGGGGACATCTCCACTGCCCAGTAATCTAACCCACGTAACATACCTTATACAGGTCCACTCTCAACATTCTGCTCTTATGACCTTGCTACTACCGAAGAGGTCTCTAAATTTTTTTCTCAGAAGCCCGCTTTACCACCTGTCCCCTAGATCCTGTTCCCAATCATCTACTACGGTTACCCTCTTCTTCTATCTTATGTTCCCTCACACACATCTTTAAGCTCTCGCTCTCTACTGACACCTTCCCCTCCCCTCTAAAACATGTCCCAATCACCCCCATACTTAAAAAGCCCTTACTGGATCCCACCAGCCTGAACAACAAGCCCACAGCACTGTTGCACCTGATCTCTCCCCTCTCCTCACACGCTGTACCGATTGGCGTGAAGAAAGGGGAGGATCCAAACCAGACAAGCTCTGGTTTGTTTACAAGTGATCACACCGTCATTGAGGCATAATGAGTCTTTTGAACATGTCATTTTTTTCCACAAGTTTTTGGAAAATGTGGAAAGAAAATGAAAACAATTTTTTTTTTTACACAAAGTTGTCCATTTATAAGATATTTCCAACCCACAGCATGTACCTAGCAAAATTTGCACCCCAAAATATATTCTGCTACACCTCCTGAGTATGGAGATACCACGTGTGAGACTTTTACACAGCCTGGCCACATACAGAGGCCCAACATTCAGGGAGCGCCATCAGGTGTTCTAAGGGCATACATTTCAAATCCAATTTGACTACCTATTACACTATTGTGAGTCACTGATGGGCACTCCAGTGGCATGGGTGTGGCACGGATGAGCACTGATGTGGCATGGATGTGGCACGGATGAGTACTGATGTGGCATGAATGTGACATGGATGAGAACTGATGTGGTACAGATGTGCATGAATGAGCCATGGATGGGGATGGGTAAGCATGAATGAGCCATGGATGGGGATGGATGAGCCATGGATTGAGCATGGATGAGCCATGGATGGAGCATGGATGGATGGATAAACTATGTATGGATGGATGAGCCATGGATGGAGCATGGATGGATGGATGAGGCATGGATGGAGCACAGATGAATGAATGAGCCATGGATGGAGCATGGATGGATGGATGAGCCATGGATGGAGCCCGCATGGAGCATGCATGTAGTATAGATGGAGCACTGATGAATGGATGAGCCATGGATACAGTATGGATGGAGCATGGATAGAGCACCCATGGATGAATGGATGAGCCATGGATGGAGCTTGCATGGAGCATGGATGGATGGATGAGCCATGTATGGGGCATGGATGGAGCTTGCATGGATGGATGGATGAGTCATGTACGGAGCATGAATGGAGCTTGCATGTAGCATGGATGGATGGATGTCCCATGTAATTGGGTACAGATTGAGCTTGCATGGAGCATGGCTAGATGGATGGGGCATGGATGGAGCTTGCATGGAGAATAGATGGATGGATGAGCCATGTATGGGGCATGTATGGGGCTGGATACAGATCACTGCTGTGGGAATTTCAGATCCAGCCCACAGCGCTGTTGCACCCGATCTCTCCACTCTCCTCACACGCTGTAGCGTTCAGCATAAAGAAAGGGGTGGATCCGAACCGGACAAGCTCTGGTTTGCTTACAAATGATCACGCTATCATTGGACGGTGTGATCACATGGTAGAGGGCCGCTGTCATTGGCCCTTTACCCCGCTACGTGACACGCCAGGTCCAGGAGACCCGGGATACGAGACCTGGGATACAATACCCAAAGCGATTTGTGACTTCCCTGTGTCATAAGACCAGGGAGTGAACGACATCTGGTGAGTAGGGATCTGCCCTCATTAGCACGGTGGAGGTGGTGGTGGTGAAGTTTATACACAGCTAAAGACGAAAGTTACCAGATACTAATTTATCTGCCAATCCTCGTTTGGATCTATATACACAGCGGTTTGGACTTTTTCATAGACTATTAATCACTTTAAATACATAATTTTTTGTACTTGCACTTTAATATTTTTGCACTAGTATATATTGATCAAATGGTGACATTTGCATAGTACATCAGTTTTCTTGTGGCACAATTTGATGTTGTTGGGTTGATATTCTGTTTATTTTCAGATTTCATTTGCACAAGGATTATTTTTGCATTTGTAAAGTATGAATTCATGAATATGCACAAGCACTTTAAAGTGGTTGTATACTATCCTATAGTTTTCAGCTAAGGAAGCTGACATCTTAGCCTCTGTTTAATCTGCAACTGCCATGCTGCTGCACATGTGATCCATTATGACACCACCCATTGGATGGTTTATTAGTTTGGTTGAGAGCACAATCAAGGAGACAGCTAGCATTTCCGGCATGCCGGGAATATTATCTCTTTTTTGACACTATCAAATCGATGGGTAGACAACCGCTTTAATGGTTTTCGCACATTGGGTCAATACATATATCCACACGTCAGCACTTTAATTGTTTATTTGCACACTGAGTGGCACGCATAGATTGCAGCATTATTTAGGGTTCAACTAAAATACAGCAAGCACTATCTACATACAGTATTTTCTGTTTGTTATATGCTAATTTTTTGACAAACCAGGACTTAGTGCCCAAATATTTTTGATTAGAACACTATCATAATCCCAGACACAGAACAATCATACCATTATCCCACATTACCTTCCCCCTGGTAATTCTGTTTTCTTGTTTCTTTAAAGCCCACCCCCAGGAACTAAAAAAATCCTCCCTTACAATGGGGTTGCCTCTGCACTATAAGGGTTAAATGCTTGTTTAGGTCTAGGAGGCCAGAAAAGCAGTTTTACTTTTCAGATCCTCTTCTCCCTAGCAGCTGACACTCTCCTCTACACCCCCATGCTCCAGAAGGTGACTATCCCTTGGGGTCCTCATCAAGTTAGGTCCTCTGATTTGATGATGACAAAGGACCTGTGACTGCTGGAGCGTAGGGTGGAAGAGGCTGGAGGTACCAATTCGTCAACTGCTTTTAGCAGCCTCTATACATAAAGGAGCATTTACCTCTTGCAATATGGCATGGAGGTAGGGTTACCACCTCATCCCTTTAAAACTGAACACATATCAATTACACAGGTTCTGTGGCTGATTAAGGTGGTAATTAAACTCATTTGGTGCCTCATCTGGATTTAATTAGCCTCAGAACAACCTGTGTAATTCATATGTGTTCGGTTTTAAAGGGATGAGGTGGCAACCCTACATGGAGGAGCAGTTTTTCTCTCCTTGGAGTCCAACTTTCAAGTACCGTAATCCTTTTTTTTTTTGCTAATAATTTTTTATTAGAATTTGTCAGAGGAGATTAAAAAAACAGCTGCCTTTGGCAGCACAATTATGCGGTGTAACATCAATAAAATAAGATCAGTTTGAGAGAAACAAAAACCAAATGGAATCTGCCGATATCTAGAGAATGTCAATAGCTAGAGCTTTTACATAATGAAGAGATTCAACAATCCAAATGGACCAGGGTTTCCACACATCTTCAAATGTAGGGTAGGTGTCATTCCTTAAAGCCAGCAATTTTTCATACCAGTAACGTGTTGTACTTATGGCGAGGGTTTCGGATGGATTGGGTGCTAGTTACCGTTTCCAGTGTCTGGTTATAGTAATTCTAGCTGCTAATAAAATATGAGTAGCTACTAAACTAATCTTATAGGATATATCTAGGCACTACTTTTATACACATCCGAGATACCATCAATTACAACTGTTGTCGAAATTACTGTGTGTTGTAACTTTTGAATGATGACTTAACATTTATAATTTGTTAATATCCTTTATTTCAAAAGCTGAACCACAAAACAGTTGCATACACATCTGGTAAGTAGCTATAAACCCAGAAACTGAAGGTAAAGTTCACAGGGAGCTGTACTCTATTATATTACTGTGTGGGTTTGATGTATTATTATGTGGTATTTTCCTTGCAGTTTTGTGGTTTTCATGTATTTTACAACATAACCATCTTCTAGCCTGTGCTTGTTTGTCACAATAATGTGAAATCTGTATGTCCTTATATTACATTAGTTGCTACAGACCTGCTGTTTTTTTTACATCTTTGCTAAGGATTGCAGGTGCGTGAAGTAAAATAAATTTAATCCAGCCACTGCATTTATATAGCACTATAAAAATGAGTAAAATAAGCTTTAGTTGATGTTGTGCGAACATTATTTGTTCTATTTTCTGTCTGTCCCTGCTCTAGCCCCCATCACACAGGATTTGTATGCCGTTCTGACTAATCTGTCTTTCTAAATAAAAGACATTTTGCTTTTCACATTTCCACTTGCCTTACTTGAAAACTTGTTTTGTAGGATGAAAAAAACACAACAAGCAGCTCAATGAGCAATGTCAATGTTCAAACAGAAAATTACATTGTGAACACAAAGACGGAATGAATCATGGCATATGACCTGAAACAAAATCTGTCATATGTGAGGCGGGATTCCAGCATTGTAAGGAGCAAAATGGTTTCTGAAAGCAGGAAGGAAACTGCGGCGCTTCTTTTATTTGCCCGCTAACCTACCTGAATGGTAATATTATGTTGTTATATTTGATATCTTCGCCTGTTTTGAACACATAACTCATTGCAGAGTTTATTCTTTATGTTTGTTTTACCCAATAGGCAGCAGATGAATAAAAAATGTTTTACTTTGGATACTGGAAATGAACTTTAAAGTGAAAGTTTCACACCAGAAATTTTTCAGATACTTTACCGCTAAAAATAGCGCCTTTAAAGCACCTGAAACCCCCCCTGTGTGCTTTCACACTGGGGCGTTGCGTGTGCAGGACGGTAAAAAAAAGTCCTGCAAGCCGCATCTTTGGGGAGCGGAGCACTGTATACAGTGCTCCTTCACCTCCCCTGCCCATTGAAATGAATGGGCAGTGCTTCCGAAGCGCTTGAACACTGCTTCGTAAGCGCCACTAGTCGGTACTTTTAACCCCTTGTGGGGGGGGGTTAAAAGCGCACTGGTGCCACCTGTATAGCGGCACCAAAGCGCGGCTAAAAGTGTCGCAACTTAGCAGTGTTTTACCATTAACGCTCGGGCAGCACTGGTGTGAAAGTACCCTTACTGTAACTTTCAGTTGAGTAAACAAGTACAAAGCTAGGAGCAATAACAAAAACAGGTTCAGAATGGCATAATATACAGTGCCTTGAAAAAATATTGATACCCCCTTGAAATTTTCCACATGTTGTCATGTTACAACCAAAAATGTAAATGTATTTTATTGGGATTTTATGTGATAGACCAACACAAAGTAGCACGTTAATGTGAAGTGGAAGGAAAATTATACATTTTTTACAAATATATATGTGAAAAGTGTGGTGTGCATTTGTATTCAGCCCCCTTTTCTCTGATACCCCTAACTAAAATCTAGTGGGACCAATTTCTTTTTCATACATCACGGGACACAGAGCAGGCTATATAATCATTACTTACTGGTTTATGCATCACCGATAGGTGAATGGACACTGGTAATTAAAATCAAACAGGAAGTGCCCCCTCCTATATAGCCCCTCCCATACAGCAAGTACCTCAGTTTTTTCGCCAGTGTCTTGAAGGTGGATGGTCACTTCTACAGCTCTGTGGAGCTTCTATGCTGGTTCCCGCACAGGTTCTTTAGAATCGGGGACAGCTCTCTGTATCGCATCCATTTCAAATGGCTATTATGCTAATATAAATGTTACCCAAGTCTTGCTAAGAAGACAGAAAAAGTTGCAAGGTTTTGCCTGTAATGCGACCACATGTGGCACTGGATCCTGCGCAGTGGAAAGCCTAGGATTCCAAACCAAGGTAATCCTGCAGGGTGCTGTACAGGTCCAAAGAAGTGGACCCTCATACCCAGTCCTTGAAGGTCCATGTGACAAGGCCCGCCGTGATGGGTGAAGGTTGGGCCTGCAGTCTCCTCCAGGTCCTGCGGTGGGAGTGGTGAGTAATCCCATATTGGGATAGGTTGCTAAACCCAAGCTAGCCTCCTGCATAGGCCTGATAGAGGCTAGGGGATAGGGGGAATTTTTCTATTTTCTCTCTGATTGTATTTCTTTCCTCTTTTGCTGACTTTTTTTAGGTCACCACTAGAGGGCTTAGCCAGGAGAGTTTGCTGCAGTAATACTCTGGGGCCACAGGGGGGAGCCTGTACCAGCAATGCTTGTGTTTTCCCTATTGAAGTAAATAGGCGGTCACGACCGTGCGCGCGTGGCGGCGGGAGCGCGCGCACCGATCAGTGAGATGAGGAAG
The DNA here is from genome assembly GCA_018402905.1 of Glandirana rugosa. Lineage (NCBI taxonomy): Eukaryota > Metazoa > Chordata > Amphibia > Anura > Ranidae > Glandirana > Glandirana rugosa. Next base: position 738,500 of record BLSH010064865.1, read on the forward strand.
TCGCGGGAGATCAGGCATGCAGCTGCTGCAGCGTGTGGCGGCCAATGACGTTGGTACTGGGACAACCAGGCTATCTTCCTGGTGGGCACGTGAGTATGGTGGTGGGCAGCTGGCAGCAGGCTGGCCAGGAGGCTGAGCTTGGGGGTAGTAACAGGCTGGGGTACGTTTTCACTAGCAAGCCATGGCTTCCAGGAAGCGCACTGGGGGGAGCACAGTTTTCTATATATATACAGTTGTGCTCATACGTTTACATACCTTGGCATAATTTATGATTTCTCTGCCATTTTTCAGAGAACATGAATGATAAAACAAAAACTTTTCTTTCACTCATGGTTAGTGTTTGGCTGAAGCCATTTATTATCAATCAACTGTGTTTACTCTTTTTAAATCATAACGACAACAGAAAATACCCAAATGACCCTGATCAAAAGTTTACATACCCCAGTTCTTAATACCGTGTATTGCCCTCTTTGACATCAATGACAGCTTGAAGTTTTTGTGGTATTTGTGGATGAGGCTCTATATCTTCTCAGATGGTAAAGCTGCCCATTCCCCTTGGCAAAAAGGCTCCAGTTCCTGGAAATTCTTGGGCTGTCTTGCATGAACTGCACGTTTGAGATCTCCTGAGAGTGGGTCAATGATATTGAGGTCAGGAGACTGAGATGGCCACTCCAGAACCTTCACTTTATTCTGCTGTAGCCAATGACAGGTCGACTTGGTCAGGGCCAGATTAAGAGCATCACCAGCCTGGTGCTGAAGATTTTGGTGGGCCTTTTATATAAATAAAATTAAAACACAATTTTTTTGGAGGTATGAGGTGCAAGGTAGGTGATGTGACCTGGAGGGTGAGAGATGCATGGCACAAAGGCAGTGTAATGAAACAGGAGGGAAGTTCTGGAAAAGGTAAAAGATGGGTAGACTGGAGCTAGCATAAGGAGGAGAAGTTTACATTCAGAGGTGTTGTGATCTATAAAGTAAATTAGTGGGTAGAGAGGCACAGTGACCAGAGAGAGGTGGGTGGGAGATGCTGTAACTGTGTAGAGAAGGTTAGTTGGTATTGGGCGGTTTATGGTGGCAGGGAGTCGCTGTGACTAGGAGAGGGGGTGGACTGTAATGAAAATGGGTTGGTGGGAGGTGTTGTGATTATGGGATCTTGTCAATGTTACCACTAGCTTCCTCCAGAGGTATATTTTACAATGTTACCACTAGCTTACTCCAGAGGTATATTTTACAATGTTACCACTAGCTTCCTCCAGAGGTATATTTTACTGAGCTTACTCCTGACTCAAGGAGCTCCTCCTCCAAATCCAGGGCTGTTGATCCCACTTTTCACAGAGAATGCCAGCAAATACATTACCCTCTCCTGCACTAAGTAGTGCTTCTGGTCAGCCTGGACCATTGGTAGACCTTGCTGTTGGCCCAACTGCTGTGATATCACTACCTGCACTGTGGCTATAGTGTGGGAAAGGGTTCAGTGGGTGTTTGTAGCGGTTTCATTTCTGGAGAGCCAGTGACACTGTGCTGCCATCTGCCTAAACTGATATCACAACTGCTGTCAGCACACTTTGTCAGGGAGCTTGCTATCAGTAGACACCATCAACAAAATGTCTTTGGGTACATTGCTCTCCTCCTTCTACAATTTAGCAGCACAGTGCATGCACTGATATTGCAGCATGCAGCCTGCAGTAGTCATGGGACCCCATACAGAATGACAGGCCCCCCTCAGCTCATTGCCCTGTGGCTCCCTTCTGCTTTGATTAGCTATGGTATATATAGCTATGGTTGGGAGTGCGGGGGGGGGGGGGGGTTTGATAGAAATTTGGCCAATTCATGTACACTGTACAGGCTAGCTTGTTGTACACAAATTGATCTAACGATCATCTTGTGTGCAACCAGCCTGTGGGGTTTTTCCCAAATGACCAGTGCCACCAGCTATAGCCGGCAGCATTGATCATTGTATTCTGATGGCAAGGGAGGCTCCCCACCAGCAAAATATAGAAGCACAGCAGGAGTGATTGTGTGGATGGGGGCTATCAGGTCTTCGCTGGTTGAATGAAAAAAAAGAGTAATGTTTGGCCGGCCTTACACTCGCTATAAAGATAATCTGACGTGCGTTGTGCTACAATAAAAAATTAGACATGCTGCATTTTTACACAACACACCACAGCACATGGTGTGAACAAAACACATACAGAGTAATTGTTTTCTCTCTGTACTTATGGTGAGTCTGCATCCTTCTTCCTAAAGGTAAAAAATGTATATGTACAAAGCCTGTTAATATAGTAAGGGGGAATGCACTTAACATTTGCTGGAAGATGTTCAGATGTCATGGTTTTTATTTTCTTATATTTTTACTATGGTGATCATTCATTGTTGCTGCTGTCACCTTTTCAGCTAGAAGATGTTTGCACAAAACACATCATTTACTTTGCAGTGTGGAAAAGTAACAACAATTGGCATTTATGGCTCACCATCATGTACTGTAAAATGCTCTTGCTCATAGAACAGATAGATCTGTTGATTGCATGAAAAGTAGAATGGGCACCGCACCTACTCCTATCACTCCTGGGACACAGCTTTGCGTGTGCTGATCATTCTCCCCCACATGCACTGCCAAAATACAGGAGGCGGGGCTAGTGCAATTGACAAATAGTGCCCTCAACCAATCAGAGTGTGTGGATCCTTCCCCACACTCCCTCCAGGGCGAGAGTTAGGAGCAAATGGGCATTTTGTGAAAGCTGTGGGGAAGGAACAAGAGTCAACCTCTATGTTGTGCTACACTACACTGTTTGGAATTCAGCTGTCGTCCGCGATTTATATAGCAATAGCGCCTGCTGGCCGCCCACGATTTGCATAATAGTAGCGCCTGCCTCCTGCGATTTACATAACAATAGCGCCTGTCACCCACAATTTACATAACAATAGCACCTGCCATCTGCAATTTACATAATATAAACAGCATTAATGACTCACTGGCATGGGCCTATCTTGAGGTAGGGGCCTGGAGCTACAGCTCCAATAGCCCTATGTTAATTCAGCCCTGGACTTGGCCTTGCGTTTTGGATCATTGTCATGTTTGAATGTCCAAGTACGTCCTATATGTAACATCCTGGCTGATGGATGCAAATGTTCCTCCAGTATTTTTTGATAACATACTGCATTCATCTTGCCATTCATTTTGACCAAATTTCCTGTGCCCTTATAGCTCACACATCTCCAAAACATCAGCAATCCATCTCCGTGTTTTACAGTAGGAATGGTGTACCTTTCATCATAGGCCTTGTTGACTCGTCTCCAAATATAGCGTTTATGGTTGTGGCAAAAAAGCTCAATTTTGGTCTCATCACTCCAAATGACATTGTGCCAGAAGGTTTGAGGCTTGTCTCTGTGCTGTTTGGCATATTGTAAGCGGGATAGTTTGTGGCATTTGTGTAGTAATGCCTTTCTTTTGGCGACTCGACCATGCAGCCTATCTTTCTTCAGGTGCCTCCTTATTGTGCATCTTGAAACAACCACACCACATGTTTTCAGGGAGTCCTGTATTTCATCTCAAGTTATTTGTGGGTTTTCCTTTGCATCCCGAACAATTATCCTGGCAGTTGTGGCTGAAATTTTAGTTGGTCTACCTGACCGTCGTTTAGTTTCAACAGAACCCCTCATTTTCCACTTCTTGATTAGAGTTTGAACACTGCTGATTGGCATTCTCAATTCCTTGGATATCGTTTTATATCCCTTTCCTGTTTTATACAGTTCAACTATCTTTTCCTGCAGATCCTTTCACAATTCTTTTGCTTTCCCCATGACTCAGAATCCAGAAACGTCAGTGCAGCACTGTATGAAAGATGCAAGGGTCTGTCAGGAGTCCAGAAACTCATTGACCTTTTACACACATACTAATTACAAGCAAACAGATCACCGGTGAGGATGGTTACCTTTAATAGCCATTCAAACCCCTTTGTGCCAACTTGTGTGCATGTTATCAGGCCAAAATCACCAGGGTATGTAAACTTTTTATCAGGGTCGTTATGGTAGTTTCTGTTGTCATTATGATTTAAAAAGAGTAAACACAGTTGATTGATCATAAATGGCTTCAGCCAAACGCTAACCATGAGTGAAAGAAAAGTTTTTTGTGTTATCATTCATATTCTCTGAAAAATGGCCAAGAAATCATAAATTCTCCCAGGGTATGTAAACTTATGAGTACAACTGTAGATAGGGCTAGAGGCACAGGTGTGTTAACCACAGCCCCTGAAGAGGCTAGTTGTATCCCTGCTGTCATTTGCTTCCCCTGGGAGACCAGTAGTGACTGGGCAATCTGAGCCACTGCGCCTATTTGGTATTGTAGCTAATCCCTCACTTTCTTCCTCAGCTTATGTTATTAACATGACCTGCCATCAGCCTTGGCTGGCTAAGAGAGCAAGAGTACTGATATGATTGCTTCTGTTACACAGGGTAACAAAAGAACGTGTCAGGTCTCCTTCCCCCACCCTCCTGTTCTGGAGTAGGAGTGGGTGGATGAGGAAGGCGCGGTAGCTACAAGGGATCTGGCTGGATCACTTGCAGAGTTTCTGCTTCAGAGGGTCCTGAGCCAAAGAATCCCTAGGGTCATCTGCCTCTCAATTTCAGAGGCTGCTAGTCCAGGCACTTACAAGTAAGGTACGTGCAGCATTCAGGTTACCTCCAGTGGAGAGTCCTGTGAATGTTTATTCTTCCTTGGGTCGTTAAGCCTCCACAGGGTGCGCAGGTGTTTTCTTTTTCACTCTCTCCTTTAGAGGGTGCTGTATTCTGACTGGGACTCCCAGACAGATTGTTTATGCCTCCTAAAAGGTTTTCTTTAATGTATCCTATGGAGGAAAGATTTTTTGGAAAGAATGGGGAGTACCAACTGTTGATGCAGCAGTCACTTCCCTCAGTAAAACCCTAACCTGCTCTGTGGTTAATGCTCAGGTCTTAAAGACCCTGCAAATAAGAAATTGGAGTCCTTACTAAGGGCCTCTTTCTCCTTGGCTGCCTCTGCCATTCAGCCTGCAGTAGCAGCTATTGTGGTGTGCCAAGCCTTAAAGGGTCAGGCTAAGTGACCCAGTGGGGAGGGGAAGAGCCAGATGAGGAGTCTATAGATTTACCTCAGGCTCTATGGTTTGCTGTGGATAATGCTTAAAAGACTTGATGCAGCATGTATCCCGGATGACTCTATTACCTGTGTGCATGCACAGGATTTTGTGACTAAGGAGTTGGTCAGCTGAAACTCTCCTGTAAGGAGTTACTGACAGGGTTCCCATGTTATGGCAAGTGCCTATTGGGGAAGACCTTGGTAAATACATCCAGAAGATTCTGGAGGTAAGAGTTTGTTTCTGCCAGTAAGGAAGGTGTCCAAGCATCCCTCTTTTAGGGGTTCACCTTCCTGTTGCTCTGGTTTTTCTTTGAGGCCCTTGGCAGTCTCAGTGGCCACAAGGGTCTGGAGGTAAGCAGCAGGGTCAAGGTCAAAGAAGGCCTTGTACCCAGAAAGCCTCCAAGTCTAGCACCAAGCCCGCCTAGTGAGGGGATGCCACCACTCATGCGGGTTGGAGGTAGGTGGTTACACCTTGCAGACGTATGGGAAGCGCTGGTCCAAGACAAGTGGGTTGTCATCACAGTATCTCGCGGATATAAGCTGGAGTCCACGCTTACACTCCTATAAGACAGTGCTAGACCACCTGAATCCACAATCCAACCGAGGGGGGCCACACAGGTTTCTAATCAAGCCTATTTATGCTCCCAAAGCCAAATGGGGAGGTAGGCCTATTCTAATTCTTAGGCACTAAACCTAAAGCTTGCGGTACGGCCGTTCAGCATGGAGTCAATCTGCTCAGTGATTGCCTCTTGCCAGAAAGGAGACTTTTTGGCATCAATAGTCATCAAGGATGCACACTTGCATGGGCCATTTTTTTCTACCTCATCAGTGGTTTTTGCGATTTGCGATAGAAGAATGACATTCTAGTTGTGGCTCTTTTATGCGGGGTCGCTGCAGCTCCCCAATTCTTTACAAAGATTCTGGCTCCAGTACTGGGCCTTCTGGGGTCACGAGGGGTCCTGATATTGGGATACCTGGACGACCTGTTGCTCAGAGATCTGTCTCAGTGCAGACTCAAGCAGAATGTGGCCATAACAGTCCAGTTCAGGAAAGCTTGGGTTGGGTCATAAATATAGGAAAGTATTCCCTAGACCCAGTTCGGTTTCTAGAGTGTCTAGGCCTACAGCTAAACACAGTCCACAAGGGGCTGGTACGCCAGGTGAGGGCGACAACACACCCTTTACTTTGTCTCTGTATGAGGCTGTTAACCACTTCAGCCCCGGATGGATTTCCCCCTTTAGGACCAGAGCACTTTTTGCGATTCGGCACTGAGTCGCTTTAACTGACAATTGCGCAGTCGTACTATGTTGTACTCAAACAAAATTTGCGTCCTTTTTTTCCTCACAAATAGAGCTTTCTTTTGGTGGTATTTGATCACCTCTGTGTCACTTCTGATCATAAACAAAAAAAGAGCGACAATTTTACTAAAAAAAAAACAGTTTTTCTTACCTTTTGCTAAAATACAAATCCAAAAAAAAAACAAAACATTTTTTTTCATCAGTTCTGGTCGATTATATTCTTTCTCATATTTTTGTTAAAAAAAAAACCCAATCGGCGTTTATTGATTGGTTTGCGCAAAAGTTGCCGCGTTTACGAATGTTGAGAATTCATTTCTGGGGTTCTTTTTTATTACTAGTAATGGCGGCGATCTGCGCTTTTTACAGGTACTGCGATATTGCAGCGGACATGTCGGACCATTTTGACACTTTTTTGGGACCAATGACATTTATACAGCGATCAGAAATTTAAATGTCCACTAATTACTGTATAAATGTCATTGACACTGTAGGGGTTAACCTGCAAGGGGAGATCTAGGGGTTAACTGTGTTCCCTGCATGTGTTCTAACTGTGGGGGGGCTGGACTGTTATGGACATCAGAGATCTAACTGATCCCAGTGACAGGGATCAGTAGATGTCCTATGTCCCCACTGACAGAGCCAGGAACCGCCATGTTTACATCAGCGGTTCCCTGTTCTTTTGCTATGGCAGCTCATCGCAGCTCGCCGGTAGACTGCCGCAGTAAATATACTGTGCGCGGTGTGGAAGATGGTAGCCTCTTCGAGGCCATACCTTAGGCACTGTTTCTTTCTAGGGTGCTTCAACGCATCATCCTGGCAGTGTGAAATGGACAGTTACAGAATCTGGATTATGGCATGTCCTTGATTCTCAGGGTTCGATGGAGTCTTGTCTGGGGACTGGTACACCAGAACCTCTCAGGACCGATCTTTTCTTCAAGTGTTTTGGAAGATTGTGACCACGAATGCCAGTCTTATAGGCTGGGGGGTCATGGAGGACCCCACGGTTTAGGGGAGATGCTCTTCGGTGGAGCAGAGCTTGCCATTGAAAGTCCTAGAGCAGCAAGTCATTCAGCTAGCTCTGAGGTATTGGGCATCCAGGTTGCAGGGCCACCCGGTAAGGATACAAACCAACAATGCCACGGCTGTGGCTTGTGTCATCCATCAGGATGGTACCAACAGTCCATTGGTACACAAGGAGGTCTGCCTACTGCTTTCTTGGGCAGAGAGTCATGCACCAAGGCTCTCTGCAGCTCACATCCCAGGGATCCTCATGTCATCAGAGTAGAAGCCCTGGTGATCCATGGGTCCAGTTCTCCTTGTTTATGCCTTTTCCCCAGTCTCTCTTCTACCATATCTATTGCGCAGAATTCGGGAGAAGATGGCAGCAGTCATTCTGGTGGCACCAGCTTGGTCCAGAGTGCTTGGTTCCAGGGATAGTAAGGCTAAAGGCAGATGGGCCTTGGTGGCTTCTGATCAGCCCCAGTCTGCTGTCTCGGGTTCCTGTATTCCAAAGCCGCAGTATTGAGAGGTTGTGGGGTTTTCGAGCCTGTGCTATCTACACTGGTAAATGCTGGGAAGGTAGTCACCAGGAAGATTTATCACAGCACCTGGAAGGCTAACCTTGCGTGGTGGAAGCCAGGAAATGGCATGCTCGCAAATATGTGATTGGTAGGATACTAGCCTTCCTTCAGTAGACTTGAAGTTGGCTTTGACTACAGTCAAGGCATAGGTTTTTGCCTTGCCCGTGTGTTTCAGGGGCCTTTTTGGCTTCTCTCTCCTTGATCAGGGCTTTTTTTCAGGGGTAGCTCATCTGTTGCCTCCTGTTAGATTCCCTCCCAGTAACAGCTCAATGGCTCAAGGTTACACACCCGCCTAACAGAGCTAAATTCCTGTGTTTAATTCCCAAACATGCCTCTTCATGTAAAATGTTGTTTGTTCTCCTTATGTTGGTAAACCCAAACAATACCATTGTTTATTATATGGGGATTTGAATTGGTATTGTCAGTACTGCAATAGCGGCCTTTTGAACTTATTAGGGAGATTCCCTTGGTTCTTTTGATTCAGAAGCTAGTCTTCCTCTTGGCCATTATATCAGCTAGAGGAGCTTTTCGGAATTGGCAGCTCTTTTTTGTAAAGAGCCATGCTTGAAATTGCATCATAAGGTGGTGCTGCACCCTCTTCCATCCTTCTTACCGAAGGCGGTGTTGACTTTTTCATCCCAATCAAGATAATGTCTTGCCTTCCTTTTTTATGCGCATCCTACCTCTCCGGAGGAGAGATGATTGCACGCTCTGGATATGGTGCGCGCAGTTACGATCTATCTGAAAGAGATCTACAGACAACAGGAGGACTGATGCCTTTTTTTGTCTTTCCTGAGGGTCCTAGGAAAGGTCAGGCGGCATCCAAGGCAGCTATTTCGCTGTGGATTCGCCAGTTAATCACTCAAGCCTAGGGCTTGAAGGGGAAGGCTTCTACCTTTGGGGTGAGAGCTCATTTCGCCAGGAGAGTACGGACCTCCTGGGCTTCTGCCATCAGATATCTGTGGCACAGGTTGTAAGGCCACTATATGGGCCTCAGTGCATATATTCACAAGAATTTATCAAGTGAATGTTAGAACAGCGGAGTATTCTGCTTTTGGCCCAGCATATTAGAGACTGCGGTTTAATTGGGATTGTGTCTCCTTTCCCTCAGGTTATATTGCTCTGGGACATCCCAGTAAGTAATGATTATATAGCCTGCTCTGTGTCCCATGATGTATGAAAAAGAAAATAGGATTTTTTCATCATACTTACCTGTAAAATCCTTTTCTTTGAGTATATCATGGGACACAGAGGTCCCTCCCCTCTCTGTCTTCTTTTTGTGGTAGTTGATTGCTTGCTACAAAACTGAGGTACTTGCTGTATGGGAAGGGTTATATAGGAGGGGGGACTTCCTGTTTGATTTTAATTACCAGTGTCCATTCACCTATAGGTGGCGCACAACCCAGTAAGTAATGATTATATAGCCTGCTCTGTGTCCCGTGATGTATTCAAAGAAAAGGATTTTACAGGTAAGTATGATGAAAAAATCCTATGTTCCCTCAGAAGTCACCTAATTAGTAAATAGAGTCCATCTGTGTGTAATTTAGTCTCACTATAAATACAGCTGTTCTGTGAAACCCTCAGAGGTTTGTTAGAGAACCTTGGTGAACAAATAGCATCATGAAGGCCAAGTAACACACCAGGCATGTTAGGGATAGCGTTGTGGATAAATTTAAAGCAGGGTTAGGTTATGAACAAATATCCCATGCTTTGAACATCTCATGGAGCACTGTTCAATCCATCATCGGAAAATGGAAAGAGTATGGCACAACTGTAAACCTACCAAGGCAACCAACTAAACTGACAGGCAAGCAGAGCATTAATCAGAGAAGCAGCCAAGAGGCCCATGCTAAGAAGAGTGGCAACAAGAAAGTCATTGTTGAAAGAAAGCCATAAGAAATCCTGTTTGCAGTTTGCTAGAATCCATGTGGGGGGGGGGGGGGGGCACGA
>BLSH010064865.1:748447-769736 GCA_018402905.1 Glandirana rugosa
TCTTTTATTTAGAGAAAACAAGACGTAGTAGTTTCACAGATCACGGGTTGAATCCCCCACAACAAACATGTGGAAGAAGGTGATCTGGTCAGATGAGGCCAAAATGTAACATTTTTTAACTTTTTGGCCTAAAAGCAAAATGCTATGTAGCCATGGCCCCGACCTCTGAAGAGATGATGGTGAACTTCAGGGTCAGAGAGAGCTGACATCCACCCTAACAGTGTGGGTCACTAGGCATAGTGGGGGTGAAGTAGTGTAGAGTAAGTTGGGCACTAGACACTTTGATGATGCAGAACAAAAGAGATTTATTTTCTCTTAAAGAACTGGGGAGAGAGGGTTAGGGCCAGGACACCCTTTGGATGGGTGCAATAGCACTTAGCAGACTCTCAGACTCTTTTAATGTGACTCTTAAGGTAGCAATAAAGTCCCTCAGGCCTTTCAACTGACCTTGCCCAACTAGAACTGTTTGCTCATACTCTGAACTTGAATGTTGGACTTCAACACAGATTGATGCACATACCAACTTGGTATCCCTGTTGTGCAGATCTGGCCTCCATCTCACAGACTCGTGCTGTAGCTTCACAAGTTTACACTCACAGACTCACAAGACTGTTTGGACCCCCACTGCCACTGGGTCCCTTTACAAGGCTTCTTTGACCCCCACTGCCACTGGGTCCCTTGTACTTCACACAGCCAACCGTTGTACTGTCCGAGTGTCCCCATGCCAACCTGCTGGGTCCCTTCCACGGCTCTTCAGTCCAACTGCTGAACTCTCTTGCAAGCATCACCCCCGCTATCTGGGTTCCTAGCTTGACTTCTGCTGAGACTTTCCCACTTTTCCATTGCCCCCCAGCTAGTGAAAAAGGCTTCTCTGGTACTCTCTCAGACTTCACCTCTGGCCTCCGATAACAGGAGGATTGTACCTCATAGGCGAGAGCCTCCCCTTTATCTCTGACCCTGGTTCACACTCTGCTTCTGCTTTAGCACGCGTCCACCCAGACAGCCGTCCAGGTGGCACAGAACCCCGATCACCTGACTCCTCCCAAATATATAGGCTCTCCCAGCAGGCCATGGGGCCCAAGAAAACTCCTGCCTATTGGCCAGAGTAGCCTGCCATTCATATTCCAAGTTAATGTGCACCCTGTCAATCCAATGCCATCAGCAGCAGTGCCACCCAATAGCAGAGGTGAGAGATGCACCAAACCCAGAGTTAGGAAATAGTCAAGAGATCCCCTAACAATTTGGCTAGGAAAATTACTGCCCAGCAAACTAAATTTAACAGCACCTCCCTCTGTAAACCAGGGAGCTACAGCTATGTGTGGCGGAAAACTAACACTGCACTTCAGAAAAATGGAATTTGCACAAACATAACCTCTTCATAACAATGTCTCTGAGACACAATTATGTGGCTGCATAGCAATGTCTCAATAGGACTTTATAACAACAGAGAATCAAGCCGAGAATCATTACTTCAGTAAAACAGTAAACAACAAAACTACTTGTGATTATGCCCATATACAGCGTCTGCCATATTGAAGGCCAGGGTAGCTCTGCTAACACAGGTGAACAGCTGGAGGGATGCAAGCCCCTAGTCAAAGAGCTACTCCATTGGAACTGCAGTACTCTGATCAGGGCAGCCATCAGAAATTTTGGGGCTCCTTACACAGCTTTAGACCTGGGCCCCCCCAGTCTGACCACCAACATTCCCCAGGGCCTGCCCACTGGCCATCCCACCACATCTGCCCACTGGCCAGGGGTGTACACATGTTGCAGCCGCAGTAGGAATTATACACCCTGTCACACTTACCAGGTGTAGCCTGCCAAGCATGACCCATTCAAGTGAAGTGAAGTGTGCAATGCATGCTAGTCTGGGATCCAAGGGGTTAAAAAAAAACAGTGCACAGGCAACACAGCTTCACCCGATGCTTGCAATAAGACCTCGCACCGAACCATAGGTGCTGGAGGTCCCACAATTCGACCAGTTGTGGTCCGGGGGCCCTCTCCATGTGACCCAAGTTTGGTATTTGTATCACCTATGGTTTGAGAGAAAGGTTTCCCCAAACTGGGTGCCCCCCTCTCATAGACTCAAATGTTAAAGTGGAGTTCCACCCATGTAAAAGTCAGCAGCTACAAAAAGTGTAGCTGCTGTATTTTAATAATCGGACACTTACCTATCCCTCACTCCAGTGATGCGGTCGCCCGAGGGCTCGCTCCTCTCCCCCTCCTTTCCACGGCGCCGGTATCACAGATGTTTGACTTCAAAGCCGGGCGCGCACTGCACATGCGCAAGTCGCGCTGCGCCTTGTGACTGGCCGGCGTATCTTCTGCGACCTGTGACGTGTCCCATAAGTTCGCCGAGAGGGAGGAGGGAAGGTGGACTTCCTTCCCTGAGCCACGGCACCAGGGGAGGAAGTGGACCTGGGACCCTGGTCTTTAATTGGCTTTAAAAAAGGGTGGTCTCTGCGCCCACTTGTTTTCCTCATTCTCCTCCTGGCCAATCAGAAAGCCCCTATTGGCCAGGGAATCCCCTCTCTGTGTGCTCCCTGGCAGAAATGGTCAGAGCAGCACCGGCTCTTCCTTCCCCCTGCCTCCATAAGGTAAGGCATCCATCATCTGTTTCCTGTGTGGGGGGGGCGATGCCCACTGTGTTAGTTTGTGCCCCCCCCCACATTTTTGTGCACCAGCCACCACTGTGTCAGACTACAGTGTTGCACGCACCCTCCCCCTTCTCCTGTTTAGGGCAATCACAGTATGCCCTCTAGGTAAGCAAAGAAGGAGGTCCTTCGAATCTCATGGCCACACCCACTGCTCCACCGCATATGGGGAAAGTTGAGTACATGCCTTTTCTATTTTAATTTTGTACGTGGCCAATTTGCAAGTGATTTTAACTTTAAAGCTTTTAACTTTACCACAATAAGGCCACTTTCACACTGAGGCGCTTTACAGGTGTTTTTGCGCTAAAAATAGCACCTGTAAAGTGCCTGTGAAATGCCTCTTCTGCCTCCCCAGTGTGAAAGCCCAAGTGCTTTCACACTGGGGTGGTGCGCTTGCGGGACGGGAAGAAAAGTCCTGCAAGCAGCATCTTTGGGTGGTGCGGGAGCAGTGTATACACCGCTCCTAAACCGCCCCTGTCCTTGAAATGAATGGGCACCGCTTTCAAAGCAGCTAAAAAGCAATTTGAAAGCAGCGCTAAGCGGGCACTTTTAACCCCTTCTTGGGGGTTAAAAGTGCCCCATTAGCGATGCCAAAGCACCGCTAAAACTAGCGCTGATTTACCACTACTGCGGCCCGCTCCTCAGTGTGAAAGTAGCTTTAGTGTGCGCTCTTCTTGTTTGTATGTCTCACTGCTGCCTCCTGGGAAAGCAAAAGGACCACAGTGATGTAATCTGCTACTCCAGAAAGTGGGGGAAGCTGGGGCCAAGGAAACACCTTTAAAGTATTTTCCCCACTTTAATTCAGCAGTCCAAGCTATGTGGAGCTGTTAGTAAAGTGGATTTTGTATTTTCATTAAAAAAAAATACTGCCTGCTTTTCACACTAATTTAAAGTAGTTGTAAGGGAAAATGATTTTACCCTAATATATTCTGTACAATAAGGTAAAAAAAAGTTTCATAGTAGCCCCCCCCCCAGGCCCCCTTAAAGATTTATCTGAGCCCGATCTCAATCCAGCGCTACCCTGTCTGCAGTAGCTCTTCACCCCTCTCCCGGTTCTCACAGGCTTGACTGAGAGCAGCGGGAGCTATTGGCATCTGCTGCTGTCGGTCAAGAAAGTTGGGGGTGGGACTGAGCAGTGCTGTGTGTTTGAAGAGGCTCACACAGCCCAGCTCAGGATCAAGCATGCATGATTGCCCCCATAGCAAGCTGCTAGCTACGGGGGGTATTCAGAATGGATTAGGAACTCAGACCATTGGCGGGGGACCGAGAAGAGGAGTTTCGGGGCTGCTCTGTGCAAAACAATTGCACAGAGCAGGTAAGTATAACATGTTTGTTATTAAAAAAAAAAAAATCACTTCATCCACAGAACTCCCCCCATCTCATTAAGTTTACTATGGAAAAATGTGTCAGTCCTAGGGCCATTGGATAGTGACATTTCTGAACCCTGTGCCAGCCCTGCAGAGTGACCTGTCACAGCGTGAGAAGGAGTGGGGCACACATTAGCATCTTTGCCTTAGATTCCAGAGGACCTTGTCCTGACACTGCCAGGAACCCAGGTAGAGAACCCCATGTAGTTGTGGAAAAATTATTTAAAGGGGCTTGCACCTTCATCTGAGCATGGTGAGGAAATGCCAATCCACTACAAATGTAGAGAAAACCTTTTTTTTGTTTTGAACACAGTGCAGGAGAGTTTAACACCCCACTAAGTTTATTTTTTTGCAGTCTATGTCCCCTTGAGAAAATTTTAATTCACTTCCTATCCCAGAGACACAACACAAAGTGAGAAGAAACCTGTGCAATGTTAGCGGAATTCTCTTAGACTATTGTGTCCTGAATAGTGTCTCCATTGAAAGATTTATTTTTACCTTTTGTTCTGTTGCCTTTAAAATGTTGGATTTCCCATAACTGTTAAATGTTGGATTTCCCATTATTTTCTGTCTCTGTGACAATGATCAGCAGGACAAACAGAGAGGAATGAGCTACCTAGTGGGAACACAGACACCAATAAAAGCTTGACCTACTTTATCCAAAACTAGTAAAAATTCCTTTGGCTAAACATACACTTGAAAGCCCCAGTCTGCCTTTTATTTTTATTTTTTTTAAATAAACTACCTATCAATTCTAAACATAAAAATGCAGTCTTCACTGAAGTACTCACCTTCTCTCCTGTGCTGTCCTCAGCAGATTAGCACTAGTCCTCATTCAGGTTTAATGACATCAGACTCCTCAAGGCTTCTCTTTTGGAAAAGCAGCGAGGAGCATTGGTGCAAGACACACACATTAGTGGTATCCATGCAGAATACAATACAGAGCATGTGGATTTATTCAGTTATTTAACACAGACATGTGTATGAATTATACCCATTTGACTGGGCATCAATGTTATCAGCTAACAATAGGGGTACTATACGGGTCACTTGCCACCAACTATTACAGAGGCTCATTTAAAGTGTTACTAAACCCAGGACCCTGCATTAACTATATCTGATCTCCCAAAGTACAAATAACATGGAAATGGAATTATTTTTGTAAATATAAACTGATAAATGCCTTTTCTCATCAGCAGTATATAGCAGTCTTGTGACTTTTATCAGTATCTGGTTAAAGCTTGTAGGAGGAGTTTGACTCCTCATAGGACTCTGACTGTCCTATGAGGCTGCATAACCCCTGACTTTCTGTCTGGACAGTGCTGATTGGCCCTGTGCCGATCACACACACACACTCCCAAGAAAAAAACTCTCTAGCAATACATACCAAACTAAGCATGTGCAGAGTGCCCCCCAAGGCTCTGTTCTATTAAGAGATGGTTTGGGGACAGTAAAAGAAGGAGAGGATCAGAGAAGACATGATCAAGCAGCCTTTTTAGACAATGTGGAGGATTAACCCCTTAGGTTCCACAGTGAGTATAACAAGCATGCTTTACTGCATATTTAGACTGGTTTTACTGTTGTGGGTTTAGTAACACTTTAAGGTATAATAAGGTACAGAGGAGTATCTTTAGGATGTGTAATACAAGTCGCTGGGCACCTATATGTTAGGAGCTGTATACATAGGTTGCTAAAGGGATGAAAAGTTGAAAACCAGATCTCAACTTTGCTTTGGGGCTCTGTGATATATATTGACCTCCCTGCACAGAGACATGAATTTTGTAGTGAAAGTATGCATTGTTATTATTAGGTGTATCACCGTGGCTTTTTTAGTATTTTTTTTTATAGCAAAAATATACAGAATATTACATTTTTAGCTACCATCTAGAAGCAGCTGGGCTTCGTATTTTCAAGTGCTAATTAACTTGTTTAACTGGTTTATAAAGATTAGATAAACAGGGAGCGCTGTTGGCAGGAAATTGAGCAAGGGAAGAAACTTTCATAAAAAAAAATGGTACCAGTCCCTCAATCTCCTCCCTTGGCTCTACTCAACTTCCCGGCCGATTGGGTTCCAAAGAACTCCCTCATTTTCTTTATTCTAACAGGAGTGAAACTTACTTAGCCAAGGCCTGGAAAAGTCCCTCTGTGTCATTCCTCCTAGCAAAGAGGGAAATCTCTTGGATTATGACCCAAGAAAAGATGGTAAGTGTCCTTGATACTACAAAGAAATACAAGGCTATTTGGGAACCTTGGGGATCCTACACCCTCACCTCCCTTTGACCTAGGAATCCCATGCTCTGCCCAGGTGTTGCTGAAAAGGTTACTACACGTCTCTTTTCTTCTCTCTCCTCCTCTATCTATCCCTACCCTCTCCTCTGGCTTTCCTTCTAACTGTCTCTAATACTAACTACTAACCTCCTTTATTGACCAGGCAGAACATTGGTAATTGAACAATCCGACATTCTTGAAGGTCTTATCTCGAGAAGTTACCTGTAGTTTTGTGTTAAAATGTTCCCGCTGCGTCTCCGCTCGTTTGAAGGATATCTAGGGATTTACAATAATGGTCATATTTGTTATACATTTTACAACCTAAACCAAGCTCATTCTAGCTGATGTTAAAAGTTATGTTTATCTTACACATGCAGATATCTTCAAACGCACGTGATTGCCCATGCTTGGCGACAAAGGAGATATCATTGTTAAAAACTTTTTTTTTGTTTTGTAAAGATTGCATGATAGCTTTTTCTTTGTATTGAATGCAATTGAGACTATGACTTATAAACTTAATAAAAAGCATTGAAAATAAAAAAAACACGGTAGGAAGTATGGATAGAAGATGGGAGGAGAGAACTTTTTTTTAGAAATAGTTATAGTTAGGCTCCACTTTAATTTATAATTTCCAAGACTTTCCTGCACTGAAATTTACCATGTAATCACAAGCATTTTGATTATATAGCAACACTGAGCACTCTGTAGCAGTATTGGAAACTCAGGTACTGATGGAGCCATTACCTGAGCCTAGAACTGGATTCTGTTGCTGACCCACAGCGGTTCCAGGACCACATCTGGACAGACATCACAAAGCTGTGTCACAATTTGTCCCAACCTCATTGTTGGCATGTACTGTAAATGTAAATGTAGAGGCAATTATAAAAAGGCATATAAAATAATAAAAGGCTTTCCTATATTAAATACTATATTTGCATACAGTATATTAATCACATCTATTACCACATTATGCAGCATTTTCCATGGCAACAATCCTTTGAATAGTAACATGTACACTCGGTAGTGCTTATTAATTGTGTAGTCTGACAAGGTGGACAAACCAATAACAAAGAACCCATGTTTGTGTGTCAGTTGCTGGATCAGATTACAAGCGAGTCGCTTCTTTGTGTCCAAACAATACTGGAAAGATCACAGATAGGTTTAGTCCTCTGATGTAAGCCCAGATGATTGGCAAGCAATACATGTGAAACTAAAACATAGATTTTGTGTACACATTTTACAAACCTGGCCAATTCAAATAAAGCAAACCTTTGACATACATAAACTATACATACAGTATACTGCCTCAAGTTAAAGCAACTATCACTTCATATATTATTTGATGTCCATGTCCCCTAGACCAGTGGTCCCCAACCTTTTTGGCACTGGGGACCGGCTGCATGGAAGAAAATTGTGATGAGACCGACCCAAAGGGGGGGGGGGGGGATTTTTCGTGGGCAATTTGTCGGGGCAATGGCTGGTGTTGGCGCTTCAATCATCATGGCACCATGTTTGTTATGATGTCAGGATGATTGAAGCACATTATTTCTTATATTATATTGTAATATAAAATGAAATAGTTCAACTCACCATAATGCAGAATCAGTGGGAGCCCTGTGCGTGTCACTTGCCATGCTGCCTGCCACCAGATGAGGATGCCACTTACCACGCTGCCTGTCACCAGATGAGGATGCCACTTGCCATGTTGCCTGCAACCAGATGAGGATGCACTTGCCACGCTGCCTGCCACCAGATGAGGATGCCACTTGCCACGCTGCCACGCTGCCTGCAAACCAGATGAGGATGCCACTTGCCAAGCTGCCTGCAAACAGTTGAGGATGCACTTGCTACGCTGCCTGCCACCAGATGCAGATTGTCACTTGCTACGTCCCCTGCCAGTGCCACCAGATGAGGATGCCACTTGCCACGCTGCCTGCCACCAGATGAGGATGCCACTTGCCACGCTGCCTGCCACCAGATGAGGATGCCACTTGCCACGCTGCCTACCACCAGATGAGGATGCCACTTGCCATTGCCTGCCACCTGATGAGGATGCCACTTGCCACACTGCCTGCAACCAGATGAGGATGCACTTGCTACGCTGCCTGCCACCAGATGAGGGTTGTCACTTGCCACATCGCCTGCCAGTGCCACCAGATGAGGATGCACTTGCCACGCTGCCTGCCACCAGATGCGGATGCCACTTGCCATTGCCTGCCACCAGATGGCAATTGTCACTTGCCACATCACCTGCCAGTGCCACCAGATGAGGATGTCACTGCGGTCAGTTCTGAGGCAGGAGAGTAGTGATACCGTGGGGGTGGTGAGAGATGTCATCTTTCTGCTCCCCGCTGCACCTCCGACACTGAAAAGTCCCGCGCTGTGAGGGCGGAGAGCATTAACCACTTCAGCCCCGGAAGGATTTCCAGCTTTAGGACCAGAGCCCTTTTTGCGATTCGGCGCTGCGTCGCTTTAACTGACAATTGCGCGGTCGTGCGACGTTGTACCCAAACTAAATTTGCGTCCTTTTTTTCCCACAAATAGAGCTTTCTTTTGGTGGTATTTGATCCCCTCTGCGTCATTTCTGATCGCCGCTATAAAAAAAAGAAGAGCGACAATTTTGCAAAAAAAACCCAAATTTCTTACTTTTTGCTAAAATACAAATCCAAAAAAAATATATAAAAAAACATTTTTTTCACCGTTTTTGGCCAATTTATATTCTTCCTCATATTTGCAATAAAAAAAATCGCAATCTGCGTTTATTGATTGGTTTGCGCAAAAGTGGTCGCGTTTACGGATGATGAGAATTCATTTTTGGGGTTTTTATTTTTTTTTATTTTTTACTAGTAATGGCGGCGATCTGCGATTTTTAGTGGTACTGCGATATTGGGGCGGACATGTCGGAACGTTTTGACACTTTTTTGGGACCATTGGCATTTATACAGCGATCAGTGCTATAAAAATGCACTGATTACTGTGTAAATGTCATTGGCAGTGAAGGGGTTAACCTGCAGGGGCGCTCTAAGGGTTAACTATGTTCCCTGGGCGTGTTCTAACTGTATGGGGGCTTGCCTAGCTGGGGAAGGGAAGTGGTCACAGCCTTCATGTACAGGAAGGCTGTGATCACAGCAGGCGGGCTCACAGCAATGCTGTTCCTGTCCTGATCACACATGCCCTGTCTGTATACCAGCTAAGAGCAGAAGCCGTGGCAGAATGAGGCCCCGCTTCAAATTGTACACGGACCATAGCACAGGGCCTTCATAACAAATAGTAAGTCAAAATCTCTCATGAAAACCTCATTCTGACAATGAACTATTTACTTCACTAACAGATGCAGCAGCTGTGTGAGCTGTATAAGATGTATGTAGTCTCAGCTCAGTGTTCCAACAGCAGGATGAAGACATTCCGCCCTGTAACAAAACTAAGTCGGGTTGAGCACTACTCCACCATTTATAGGAAACTTTGTATTCTATGAATGAATACAAAGCTTTCTCTGATTGGCTCAGGTAAAGAGGCTGGCTGATTGTGTGACAAACTCTGCATCAGATGAAGCTTTGTATTCATTCATAGAATGCAAAGCTTCCTCTGAATGGCTGAGCAGCTCTCAGCCTAACTTAATTTTGTTCCGGAAACTGGACAGAAAGTTCTCATCCTACTGCTGGAACACAGTGAGGAGTTCTTGCTTGGTCCAATGGTTAAATTAAATCTGGGGATCAGCTTTAATAATATATGTGTTTTTAGTTTTATGTTGTCTTAATTTCCTTTCAAACGTTTATTGCGCTCCATATAAAATAGATATACAGCAGCAATCTGGCTTGCTGTGCCAGATTACATACGTAATACGTGATCTGGAACTTCTGGGTATAGGGTGCGCATGCGTGCCGCCAGTGACCTGGCCTTGCTGTGATTAAACACAGCAGATGTTGATCAGTGGATGCCAGCCAATGGATTACCACCGGCACCCCCTGATCATCCAGAATTTACAGAGGACAGGGCCCTGTCCTGTCAGCGGGAAAGTAATGGGTTTTCTTTCCCTGCAAAACAGGGAATAAAATCCATTACTTGCCTTAGTGAAAGCACCACACTGTTTACACTAAAATACTGGCTAGGCACACATGTTTAACCCCTTCCCAGCCTGTGTCATTAGTACAGTGACAGTGAATATTTTTAGCACTGATCCCGGTATTAGTATCACTGGTTCCCAAAAAGTGTCAGTGTCCGATCATCCACCGCAATATTGCAGTCCCGCTATAAGTCACTGATTGCCACCATTACTAGTAAATAAATAAAAATTCCAGTATATATCCTAGAGTTTGTAGACGCGATAACTTTTGCGCAAAATAATCAATATACTCTTAATGGGATTTTTTTTTAACTAAAACATGTAGCAGAATACATATCTGCCTACATTTATCAAGAAATTTGTTTTTTTACATTTTTTATTGGATAGGTTTTATAGCAGAAAGTAAAAAAAATATTTTATTTTTCAAAATTGTTGGTCTTTTTTGTTTATAGCTCAAAAAATAAAAACCGCGGAGGTGATCAAATACCACCAGAAAATGGAAAAAAATGACATCAATTTTGTTTGGATACAGCTTTGCGTGTCCGCGCACTTGTCAGTTAGAATGCCGTATCGCAAAAAAATGGCCTGCATTTTCTCACTCCTGCACCTGTCACAGCTATTGTGTGTCAGTTTTTTTGCACTGCAGGAAAACAGAGAGGATTTCAGATTACTGGCTGCTCCTTTCCTGGCCAGACTGGGGACAGATGACTTGTGCTGCTTTGCTGTGTTAGGTAGACTGCTCATTTTCATTCAGATTTTTCAGGTTTACAACCCCTTTAACACATAAAAAAATAAATCAATGTTACCTTGGATGCAAAGCATACTAGAAGTTAATGTAATTAAAAATATATATGTTATGAGCAAATATGCGTTTTGTGGAAGGTTAAATCATGATCACGAAAGCAGGTACATCACAGAGCAACTGTTATACAAAGGAGCAGAAAATATAATTCCAGTCCATAGTGTTTAGAGTTCACATTAATTCAATAAAAACAGATTAAACAAGATAAAATGTTGTTTAGTTAACGTTAAAGTGTCGGTTCACACATAGGCGATCCGACTTCAGACACGACTTCAAGGCAACTTCAGCGTGACTTTGGGTGACTTAAAATGCGACTTAAAGCGACCTCCATGCCAGGCGACTTTGCCTGTGGCCAATTAGAGAATATAGCACTTCTAATATCATTCCTTTTACCTGGGTAAATGATTTTCTTTTTTCCTGTGAAGTCGCTTCAATATAGATGGGGAATCTGACTTGGAGGCGACTTCCATTGAATTTTATGAGCACACGTTGGATAGAAGTCGCCTTGAAGTAGTACAGGAACCTTTTCTGAAGTTGGAGCGACTCCAGTAGTGTACATTAAGACCCCTTTCACACTTGTGCGAGTTGTCCTGCGATTTGGGACTGCAAAGTCCCATGACAAGTCGTTCCTCATTATTTCCAATGAGTACCATTCATATCTGTACGACTTTCAAGTCATGCCGACCTCAAAGTAGTCCCTGCATTACTTTGGTCCAACTTTGATGCAACTTGAGGTCCATAGATTTCAATGTTAAACCCTCATAGTCTCATGTAAATCACACCTGAGTAATATACAGTAGATGTGATTTCTGTTCAACTTTGTAATATGTTTTCATTGAGCCAAAGTTGCAACAAAGTCTGACCAAAGTCGTACTGATCCCAAATTGCGTCAAAATCGCTGTAAATCGCATCAACATCGCAAAAAATAGCATAAAAATCGGGTCCCACGAATGTGAAAGGGGCCTAAGGCAGCTCTCATTCACTTCAATGGGTTTTCTTATGTCAAGCAACTTGGGGCGACACAAGTCGGATCCCAAGTCGCTGTAGTGTGTGCTGGCTCTTAAAGCCTAACTCTGGTAAAAACGCTATATTCTTTTGAGGAAAGTAAGGAGGGGTTTTTATTGCCATCTGTATACCTACTGTATAAGGGAGATTTCCTCTCACTTGGCGTGTTTTTACTCCCTTGTTTTTACCACCCACTATCAAAAGCCTAACATGGCAGCTGGAGGGGATTAGACACATGTGAGAACCTTTCAGCATTTTAACAATGTTTGTCAAACTCACTCATTGAAGCAGAGTCCTACCCAAAAGTGGAACTTGCGCTTTAAGGGAAGGCGACCCCCTGACATGCCACAATTGGCATTTCATTTTTTGGGGGGTGACCAGGGACTCTGTTTTCACAGGGTCCCAAGTCCACTTCCTCCGCTGGTGCCGTGGCTCCAGAAAGAAGTTCACCCCCCCCTCTCGGCGATCTTCTGGGACACGTCACAGGTCCCAGAAGATATGCCGGCCATTCACAGGGCGCAGCATGACTCGCGCATGCCAAAGCCGGATGCCCACACTTGTGATGCCGGCGCCGCCGAGGGGAGGGGGAGAAGAGCGAGCCCCCAGGTGACTGCATCGCTGGAGCTTGGGACAGGTGAGTGTCCGATTGTTAAAAGTCAGCAGCTACACTTTTTGCAGCTGCTGACTTTTAACTGGGTGGAACTCCGCTTTGAAGTCATTGGGACCAAAGCAATGCACAACTGCAAAACAAATGTTTGGCTCATGGTTGTGATTGCGGTAGTTCGATGCAAAATCCCTATATGGCCAAAAAAAAAAAAACAGGCATTCAGGAGGCAGCAGTATCACCTCCTGAAAACCTGAGAGCTGCCTGCTCCACTGCTTCTGAAAAGCGATCCACCGTGGATTGCTTTTTATAGAGCTGGTAGAAGTTGCTACCATTGTGAACCTATCCTTACCGCCAGGACAGAAAATAATGGGGACACAGACAAAACAAAAACAAAAAAAATAACAAACAAAAAGCACACTAGACATGCAGCCAAGTATTCCTATAGCATGGAAGCTGCAAGTGCGAAGTGTCCCTGCTATGCAAATACCAACCTGCATGCCCTTCAGCTTTGGTGGGGTGCTTTGAGCGGGGTCCCAACAGGGGTCCCTCTTCCAAAGCACCAATGCCTGATGCTGAACATTGGGCTCTTCTGATCTCCTAGTGCCCAGAAGGGGGCACTAGCAAGTAGAACATATGTAGTAAAAGAAAAATGCCTTTTACCCTTCAGCAGGCAAATGCTCTGCATGGTGCTGAAACTGTGTTGATGAATGTGATTGTGGAATGCAGTGGGGATCCTGTTAAATCTCACTTGGGCAACTAGCTATCTTTCATTTACAGGGAGATTTGACCCGTGAATCATTGATAAATACACCCCATATTAATGATAAATTTAAATTTGTATCTTTTTTCCAACCTCGTCTCGCTAAATCCGATATCTTCTAGCTCTTGGTTGAATAGTATTTAGATTACAGGCAATCATTGCTAATGTGTTCTAGAATCCATGGCATCATCATGTTCATTTACAACACTAATTCAAAATATCGGTAAGCATTATTTTGCAAACTACACTGAGCAAAAATATAAACACAACACTTTTGTGTTTGCCCCTATTTATCATGAGCTTAATGCAAAGATATACAACTTTTTCTATGTACACAAAAGGCCTATTTCTCTCAAATATTGTTCATAAATCTGTCTAAATCTGTGCTAGTGAGCACTTCTCCTTTGCCGAGATAATCTATCCACCTCACAGGTGTGGCATATCCCTGCCCTGTACAGTGAAAACCGGGATTCATCTGTGAAGATAACACCTCTCCAAAGTGCCAAACACCATCGAATGTAAGCATTTGCCCACTTAAGTCGGTTACGACGACGAACTGCAGTCAGGTCGAGACCCGATGAGGACAACGAGCATGCAGGTGATCTTCCCTGAGACGGTTTCTGACGGTTTGTGCAGAAATGCTTTGGTTATGCAAACCGACTGTTGCAGCAGCTGATGTGGTTACATGTGGTCTGCGGTTGTGAGGCTGGTAGGATGTACTGCCAAATTCTCTGAAACGCCTTTGGAGATGGCTTATGGTGGAGAAATGAACATTCAATTCATGGGCAACAGCTCTGGTGGACATTCCTGCAGTCAGCATGCCAATTGTACGCTCCCTCAAAACTTGTGACATCTGTGGCATTGTGCTGTGTGATAAAACTGCACATTTTAGAGTGGCCTTTTATTGTGGCCAGCCTAAGGCACACCTGTGCAATAATCATGCTGTCTAATCAGCATCTTGATATGCCACACCGGTGAGGTGGATGGATTATCTCGGCAAAGGAGAAGTGCTCACTGACAGATTTAGCCCTGGTTCACATTGGTGATATGTCAAATCACATGCCAAATCGGCGGCAATTGCTGGCAATGGCACCGTCCTAATCGGTGCGACGCTGCATTTGCGGCACAGCACCGATTTCCAAAAATAGATTTAGAACAAATTCTGAAAAAAAAATACACAAATGGTTTAACCACTTGCCGACCGCCGATCGGCAATTGACGGCGGCAAAGTGGCTCTGTAACGCGGATCGCCGTCATCACTGTGTTTGGGGAGGGCCAGGGAGCGGGTGCGGCGGCTTCGATTGCCGCCGGCTACCCGCGATGGCCCATCCGGAGTGAAGGAACGGAGGTCCGTGTATGTAAACACGGACCTCCGTTCTGTGAAGGGGGAAGGGCTGTGATCACAGCCTTCCTGTATACGAAGGCTGTAACCACTTCCCTTCCCCAGCTAGGGAAGTCCCCATACAGTTAGAACACGCCCAGGGAACATAGTTAACCCTTAGAGCGCCCCCTGCAGGTTAACCCCTTCACTGCCAATGGCATTTACACAGTAATCAGTGCATTTTTATAGCACTGATCGCTGTATAAATGCCAATGGTCCCAAAAAAGTGTCAAAATGCTCCAACATGTCCGCTGCAATATCGCAGTGCCGCTAAAAATCGCAGATCGCCGCCATTACTAGTAAAAAATAAAAAAAAATAAAAACCCCAAAAATTAATTCTCATCATCCGTAAACGCGACCACTTTTGCGCAAACCAATCAATAAACGCCGATTGCGATTTTTTTTTTTATCGCAAATATGAGGAAGAATATAAATCGGCCAAAAACGGTGAAAAAAAATGTTTTTTTATATTTTTTTTTTGGATTTGTATTTTAGCAAAAAGTAAGAAATTTGGGTTTTTTTTCAAAATTGTCGCTCTTCCTTTGTTTATAGCGGCGATCAGAAATGACGCAGAGGGGATCAAATACCACCAAAAGAAAGCTCTATTTGTGGGAAAAAAAGGACGCAAATTTCGTTTGGGTACAACGTTGCACGATCGCGCAATTGTCAGTTAAAGCGACGCAGCGCCGAATCGCAAAAAGGGCTCCGGTCCTAAAGCTGGAAATCCTTCCGGGGCTGAAGTGGTTAAAGCACACCTACCACATCCATGAATACATTACTGACATGTCACAATACACAGCAACAGTATACTGTTTCAAAAATAATTTTATCATTAAAAAGTTTTTTTGTTCTATCCATGACTATGGGGTTGATATACTAATAGAGTTGAGCGAACCCGAACTGTAAAGTTCGGGTTCGTACTAGACTTTAGGGTGTCCACGTCCCGAACCCAGACATTTGAGAAAAAGTCCGGGTTCGGGGTTTGGGTATTTTTTTTGCGCCTGTTGAATAGCTCCAGGGTGGCCAATCAACAAGCGTTTCACTCATTTGCCCTTAGAAGCCATCACAGCCATGCCTACTAAGGGCATGGCTGTGATTGGCCAGTGCATCATGTGACCTAGCCTCTATATAAGCTGGAGTCACATAGTGCTGCATGTCACATCATCTCATACTAGTGTAGGGAGAGGATGCTGCTGCTGTGAAGGACAGATTAGCTTTAGAAAATCATCTCATACTAGTGTAGGGAGAGGATGCTGCTGCTGCTCTGCTGCAATGAGGGACAGATTAGCTTTAGAAAATCTTTTAAAAACAGCAATTTATTAGTGGGTGGGTGCTAGAGTACATTTTGTTTGCTAAGCAAAGTGCCTCATATAAAACCTAAGCAATTTTTCTGTTTGTTAGGTGGGTATTGCAGTCATTTTTGCAAGTGCAGTGCACTTGCAACTGCTTGTGTGTCAGGGACACTACTTTAATTGTGTTCTGTTAGTTCAGTTGCAAACATTTTGGCATATTTAAATACTGCTTTTACATTGCAGTTAGACAAATACATTTTTTTTTTTTGTACAAAATATTGCATTTGCGGCCAGCGGTGCATTTCTTGCACAAAAATAAACAGTGTGTCTACATTGCTGCTTTAAAAAAAAAAAATATTCTAAATACTACATTTGCAGCCAGCGGTGCATTTCTTGCACACAAATAAAAAGTGCGTCTACATTGCTGGTTTAAAAACAAAAAAAATATTCTAAATACTACATTTGCGGCCAGCGGTGCATTTCTTGCACAAAAATAAAAAGTGTGTCTACATTGCTGGTTTTAAAAAAAAGAATAATAAATAGTGCTACATAGTACATTTGCACCTTGCTGTGCATTTCTTGCACAAAATTAAAAAGTGCGTCGACATTGCTGGTTTAAAAAAAAAATAGTGCTACATAGTACATTTGCACCTTGCTGTGCATTTCTTGCACAAAATTAAAACGTGCATCTACATTGCTGGTTTAAAAAAAAGAATAATAAATAGTGCTACATTTTCACCTTGCTGTGCATTTCCTCCTCCTCCATTTTTAATTTTTTTAATGTGATTTTAAGTTATTTCCCTATCCACATTTGTTTGCAGGGCACTTGTCCTACTCTTACCCCAATTTTGCTTCCTTTTGCAGCCCTCTAGCCCTTTCCAGGACTTTTTTAGAGCCATTTTAGTGCCCAAAAGTTCGGGTCACCCGTGACTTCAATGGGGTTTCGGGGTCAAGTTCGGGGCCGCAGAGCCCGAACATCCAGGTGTCCGCTCAACTCTATATACTAACACTGGAGAGTGCAAAATCTGGTGCAGCTGTGCCTAGTAGCCAATCAGCTTCTAGCTTGTTCATTTAGGCCTCATACACACGGGTGTTTTTTGACGCCACTTTTTTTGGTGCTTTTTGCAGCTCTACATATTAGTCAATGGCCCCATAAAAACGGCAACATTTTTGAGCTGTAGAGGGCGTCGGCGGTAGTGAGCTGAAAGTAGAACCCACGGCCAGCGGGTTCCAAGGCTGTAACGTTTTGGCGTTTTTGACGCCAATGCTGCAAAACGCTTAATAACGACGTGCCGACGTTAACCGGCGTTTTTGACGCCAACGTTTTTAGGTTAAAAAATAGCAGAGGAATGTTTTGTTTTTTTTAAAAAAATGTCTATTGACGCCGACGCTTACTAACGCTCACTAACGCTGATGCAAAACGCCAAAAAAACTGATTTTTCCCTGACGTCGGGCCCAACGTTTTGATTTTTTTTTTGCATACGCCCGTGTGTATGAGGCCTTAAGCTTTGCCAATGAAATCTGGAAGCTGATTTTTTATGCAGAGCTGCACCAGATTTTGCACTCCCAAGTTTCAGTAAATAACCCTAGAAGTCTCAGTCTTCTCTTCCCCAGCGATCACTTTTTTATCAACTCATAAGTCATAAGGTGAGAGACAGAAACAAGAGGAGAGAGAACAAGAGTGAGTAAGAACTGCACTTGGTTTACATGAACGTATCAACTATGAACCACCATCTTAGTCCAGGAAGTATATACTGACTCTGGATGATGCCTGAGCAAAGATGGTTCTGCTCTTCTGGAAAGAAAAATAAGTGATGGCATTGTCAGGGGGAGCACTGTGATCTTTGTGAGAAATACTAACTATTCATAAACGTATATGCAAGTATTTTAGTTTTCATTTTGTGGTGGCAAGATGTATTGACTAAAACATAGCTTTTGAAACTAACCCTTGCTCTACTTCTCTCTATGTTTAATGCACATATACTCTTGAGATACCTAAGTGGCGAAACTCGTGACCACAAAGGATCAGTGCCAAATCTAGGAAAGTTGAATAACAGAAGTATACAGGTGATACTCGAAAAATTAGAATATCGTGCAAAAGTTCATTTATTTCAGTAATGCAACTTAAAAGGTGAAACTAATATATGAGATAGACTCATTACATGTAAAGCAAGATAGTTCAAGCCGTGATTTGTCATAATTGTGATGATTATGGCTTACAGCTCATGAAAACCCCAAATTCACAATCTCAGAAAATTAGAATATTGCATGCAATCAATAAAACAAGGATTGTACATAGAACAATATCAGACCTCTGAAAAGTATAAGCATGCATATGCACTCAGTACTTGGCTTGGGCCCCTTTTGCAGCAATTACTGCCTCAATGCGGCGTGGCATGGAAGCTATCAGCCTGTGGCACTGCTGAGGTGTTATGGAAGACCAGGATGCTTCAATAGCGGCCTTCAGCTCTTCTGCATTGTTGAGTCTCTCATCTTTCTCTTGGCAATGTCCCATAGATTCTCTATGGGGTTCAGGTCAGGCGAGTTTGCTGGCCAATCAAGCACAGTAATCCCATGGTCATTGAACCAGGTTTTGGTGCTTTTGGCAGTGTGGGCAGGTGCCATGTCCTGCTGGAAAATTAAGTCAGCATCCCCATAGAGCTTGTCTGCGGAAGGAAGCATGAAGTGCTCAAAAATCTCCTGGCAGATGGCTGCGTTGACCGTGGACTTAATGAAGCACAGTGGACCAACACCAGCAGATGACATGGCTCCCCAAATCAACACAGACTGTGGAAACTTCACACTGGACTTCAAGCATCTTACAGTGTGTGCCTCTCCATTCTTCCTCCATACTCTGGGTCCTTGGTTTCCAAATTAGATGCAAAATTTGCTCTCATCAGAAAAGAGGACTTTGGGCCACTGAGTTACAGACCAAGTCTGTTTTTCTTTAGCCCAGGTAAGACGCTTCTGACGTTTTTGTTGTACAGGAGTGGCTCGACAAGAGGAATACGACATTTGAAGCCCATGTCCAGGATCTGTCTGTGTGTGGTGGCTCTTGATGCACTGACTCCAGCCTCAACTCCTTGTGAAAGTCCCCAACACCTTTGAATGGCCTTTTCTGACAATCCTCTCCAGGCTGCGGTCATCCCTGCTGCTTGTGCACCTATTCCTTCCACACTTTCTATTAATTTGCTTTGATACAGAACTTTGGGAACATCCAACTTCTTTTGCAATTACCTTTTGAGGCTTTCCCTCCTTATGGAGAGTGTCAATTATGGTTTTCTGCACAACTGTCAGGTCAGCAGTCTTTCCCATGATTGTGATTCCTACTGAACCAAACTGAGAGACCATTTAAAGGCTCAGGAACCCTTTGCAGGTGTTATGGCTTAATTAGATGATTAGATTGGGACACTTTGAGCCTAGAATATTGCACCTTTTCACAATATTCTAATTTTCTGAGATTGTGGATTTGGGGTTTTCATGAGCTGTAAGCCATAATCATCAAAATTATGACAAATCACGGCTTGAACTGTCTTGCTTTGCATGTAATGAGTCTATCTCATCTATTAGTTTCACCTTTTAAGTTGCATTACTGAAATAAATGAACTTTTGCACGATATTCTAATTTTTCGAGTATCACCTGTAAATTAAGAATATTCTGATATAGTGGAAAGTCCAGGAGTTTCCCTCATTCGCTCTACTGGTGGTATGTCACTATAACAGAAACAGGGACCAAGTAACCATAAAAAACAGGGCGGAGAGGGACAGAACATATGTTTTTTTGCTGTCTCTTTCCATCTGGAGATTTTCTCCTACTTCCTGTCAAATTTCTTAATCAGGACACTGTTATAAACAAAAGAAAAACAAAAAAAAATAAAGGTTTTGACTTTTCTATTCTATCTAAGGGCCAGTTCAAACTTTGTGCAGTAACAGACGTCGGTCAACGCAGGGACACACAGGACAAAAGTGTTTCCTATAGAGTTGAGCGGACACCTGGATGTTTGGGTTCGGCGGGTTCGGCCAAACTTCGCAAAAAAGTTTGAGTTCTGTACCGAACTTGACCCCGGACCCCGAACCCCATTGAAGTCAATGGGGACCCAAACTTTTCTGCACAAAAATGGCTGCAAAAAGTTCTGGAAAGTGCTAGAGGGCTGCAAAAGGAAGCAAAATGGGGG
Source organism: Glandirana rugosa (assembly GCA_018402905.1). Taxonomy (NCBI): domain Eukaryota; kingdom Metazoa; phylum Chordata; class Amphibia; order Anura; family Ranidae; genus Glandirana; species Glandirana rugosa. The sequence continues at coordinate 768,822 of BLSH010064865.1, forward strand.
TAAGAGTAGGACAAGTGCCCTACAAAAAAATGGGGATAGGGAAAATAACTTAAAATCAAATAAAAAAAAAAAATTGGAAGGGGGGGTGGATGTGGAGTAGGAGCCTAGAGGTCGACTAGGCCGTGACCGTGGCAGTGTAGGCGGTGGTGGAGGAGGAGGAGGAGGTAGCCAACACTTTTTGTTGTTTGTTTGTTTTTTTTTTCTAATTGGGGTAGCCCCCAAAATATTGAGGCATATTCAAAAAAACAAGTATACCAATGGCTGTGTGAGGCCGGTCTAAACCACTCCCTATAGAACTAGGAGATGATTATAGAACAATAATCTGTCCCTTACAGGAGCAGCAGGAACCTCTCCCTATAGCACTAGGAGATGATTTTAGAACAATAATCTGTCCCTTACAGCAACAGCAGGAACCTGACCCTATAGCAGTAGGTGATGATTTTAGAACAATAATCTGTCCCTTACAAGAGCAACAGGAACCTCTCCCTATAGAACTAGGAGACGATTTTAGAACAATAATCTGTCCCTTACAGCAACAGCAGGAACCTCTCTCTATAGAACTAGGAGATGATTATAGAACAATAATCTGTCCCTTACAGCAACAGCAGGAACCTGACCCTATAGCAGTAGGCAATGATTTTAGAACAATAATCTGTCCCTTAGAGCAACAGCAGGAACCTGAACCTATAGCAGTAGGCGATGATTTTAGAACAATCTGTCCTTACAGGTGCAGCAGGAACCTCTCCCTATAGGAGACAATTTTAGAACAATAATCTGTCCCTTACAGCACCTGCAGGAGCCTCTCCCTATAGAACTAGGAGATGATTATAGAACAATAATCTGTCCCTTACAGCAACAGCAGGAACCTGGACATTCCCTGTCTAATAACAAGATATTAGTAGAGGATCAAGATAT
>BLSH010064865.1:793685-822710 GCA_018402905.1 Glandirana rugosa
AGACGTCTCTGCTATGTTAAGTAATGTCCCCAGTGCATTTGTGTTTTTTAAAAAATGCTGCGGTGTATATGATTTTAAAACGCCAATTGGCGCTTACATGACCGTCCGCCTCTCTCCTTTCTTGAGCTGGCAGCAAAGCGGGCGGGGCTAAGAAGCCTCTGCTGACGTCTGCCAGGAGGATGAGAGGAGAGGAGGAGAGAGGCAGCCGGTCACGTAAGCGTCGATCGGCACTCTGGAATCAGGTACACAGGGGCATTTTTGAAAAAAAACAAATGCACTGGGGACAATATTTAACATAGCAGAGATAATTGTTGCAAGGTTGTTGTATTATGAATGCAGTAGAAGGGAAGGGTCATGGAATGGACAGAGCTGACAGGCAGGGAGGGGAGGGGGAAGGAGGACAGAGGGAGACACAGTTGAGCTGCAGATAGCTGTGGATGATGGAGGCACGTAAACTGACCATGGTGTCAGGGCTCAGCAGCCATGATAAACCGTGCTCAGTTTACGGGGGGGGGGGGGGCATAGCCAGGCAGGATCAGTCAGGTATTTCAGGTGACACAGGGAGCCATATTACACAGCACAAGCACTTTGCTGTATAACATGATTTAAGGGAACAGGATCCATTTTTTTTTTAGGGTAACAAATGCTTTAACTGCCTAGTAGATGTAAAAGCTAACTGAAGCCCACCAGGCTTGCTCAAAGGGACTGCAGCAAGTGAACCTATCTCAATCTCAAAAGCAGATATGTGCACTGTTAGACAGACAATGGCACAGGGACCAAGATCTATGCCTCAACAGCTGGAGCAGAACACTTTACAGAATTCAACCCTGGCGTCTGCGTCTTTTGAGAAAATCATGAGAAGCTACTCAAGAAGCTGATGTGCTAGCATCCTTTTTAACCCCTTTAAAACCAGGCCAATTCTGACATATCATAGAAAATTACGTAGAACCATCAAACATTATATATTTTCGGAAAGCAATGGCTGTGGACAATAAAATACTGGTAGTTACAATTTTGCATGCCACATGATTTAGAAGAGCACACAAAACACAATATAACACCCATAAAAAGAGCAAAAAAGTGGTCATGGGACTTTAAATGAGGCTTGACATGAAAAAATCAGTAGAATGAAAAGTGTAAATTCATAAGTATTAGCAACTGTATAAAATATTGCATAGTCATGATATACAGGGTATGTATCAGAAAAATAATTCATATAAAATCAACATATAGTGAGACACATGATAAGATGAGTACATAATTTCATCTTGCATAACGACTAATAGTACATAATTGATAATTGCATAGCAATAAGTAGGAGTATGTTCTAAAATGGGTGACCAAATGTCTCTTGACGTTAAAAAACGTGACGCGTTTCATGGAGCTTGTCCGCTCATCAGGAGTATCGTACAAGAGGTATCTATAATATGAGTAAAAAATGTATATAAGTAAAAATATATAATGGTCACTAGTTCCCCTATGAGGGATAGGAGAGAAAAGAAAGGGTCTGGGGGGGGGGGAAACAGACCACCCCAATACTCACATGTGACTCACAAAGTTAGACCCAGCATCAAAGATGGGAGGTGCAGGCATCCAAAACATCTGACCCGGGGCTGAGGCAGGATGAACCAGCCCAGTAGAGGGAAAACAACCAAGCAACCAGCCAGCAGATTAAAACGCCTAGGTGGTGTGGTAGCGATGCATGGAGATCAGCTGAAGTCTGTGAAAGATAGAATTGTATATATATTTATCCATACGTGAATATGTATAGTGGGTGAGGTATATGTGTACATGTCAACAACGTATGTTTCACATTACAGCAGAACACCAAGAGGGTGTTGAGCCAACCACCAAGATAGGATTCTAAAGAATAAGATTGAGCGCTGAATAAAAAGAGCAGACACCCATGGAGTGATACACCACAGTTGAAGAGTTAAAAAAGAAAAAGAAAGGTATAATACCCATACATAAAAGGTGATGTTATGCTAAGTAAATAGATACTTAACATGTCACACTTTAAAATTGCGCACACCCATGGAATGGCGACAAACTATGCTAAATTAAATTATTCATAGGCAATGTTTTTAAAAGCTTTTATAGGTTACCAGTTTAGAGTTAATTAGGAGGTCTGGTGCTAGAATTATTGCTCTCACTCTGGCGTTTGAGACGATGCCTCACCTGTGTGGTGCGAACACCGTTTATCACTGTGTATACCTATGTACCTGTTCACATTTTCTAGGGAGCACGAGGGGACTGGGGCACTTTTAAATTTATTTATTTATTTATTTATTTTTTTTACACTATCTCTTTGAGATAGCATAGGCGGTGATACTGTAGGTACTTTTTACTGAGAGATCTAGGGTCTATTAAACCCTAGATCTCTCCTCTGCCCTCCAAAGCAATCAATCAAACTGGGATCGGATTGATCGGCTGTTTTACTCAACGGTAGTTGCTAATAAACACACAGCCAAAATCAAAAGTGTCAAAATCCTTGTTGCTTCCAATTTCATACAACATAGCAATGATTGGGGAATGGAAGTTCCTCCTTCATCTTTATAGTCAGCCAGCGCAACTACCCATAGTGGCCCCTGGTTCCCTGGTAGGATGGGAGAGCCCAGAAACAGCAGCATGCAGCTGCAGCCATGATCCTGATATCACCACTTCCCGACAAGGGCGTATATATACATACATCAGTTGGGAAGTGGTCAAGTAAAACCCAGAAGGCCTTCTTTGACTCCAAACCTTAAAATGCCAAGCAGTATCCTATGTTCAAGGAGAAAAAATAGCCAAACTCAAGATTATAAATGAGAACACTGCACTCTTGACCCGTCCTGAGTGTGAGTACAGGTTTAGGACAGTTGATGCTCCACAAACCATGCCCCCGGATGTGTTTCACCCCACCCACTGGGACTTAGTCATAGAAGCCTCTATGGATAAGCTCCCAGTGGGTAAGCCAAATGTGTCAAGGGAGACATGGTTTGTGGAGCAGAGATGAGGCTGACATACACCAGTACTCACTCTGGTTGGGTCGGGAGTGCGACATTCTCTTTACACATAGATTCCATCACTGTTGGCTAAGTGAGCCTGTAATGTATTCTTATGGGAATATGAGAGGCTCGCAAGGTGGCAAGTTTTTGCAAGCAGAGGCACTCAATCCTACTACAATTGTTAAGCAAATGGTCTGCATTATATCAGGGCCTTGCCAGTATATAAGGAAGAAATGGCACATTAGGTGCTGGCAGTGCAAAGGACTGGGACATTTGTCTACCTATTACTCCATTTCACATGAGCCTATGAAGTGTGACCTGGGGAGGCATATGTCACTATTTACCAAGCCTGTCCTGGCAGCATAGAATGCATTAAGATAAAAAAAAACCTTCTACCTTTAGAACCACTTCAATAGGGGTGAACACTGCCCTATATTATAGCAATTACAGTGAGCAAGGAGGGGGCTGACTGATAGTCACCAGCTCACTGCTCATGGCGCTCTGAGAATCAAGTGATCGGCAGTGTTCGATCGCTTGGTTCTCAGTGTTAGAGGTGCCGGGGAAGAGATGCGCCATTGGACCGATGCTGCATCCACAAGAAAAACATACTTCTCTTTTAACTCTAGTTGTTGACTGTTTCTATGGTTATTTTTCTCTTAGGATCAATTGTTAGGGAATGTTACATTTGCCTGACAAAAGACAACAAAGAAAATATTACACATTTTGAATACTATTTGTTATGTTTGCAAGATCATCTTTAAAAAAATTATAAAATGACACATTCAGTGTGCTTACTTTAGTATTGCTTTTCATTGAGGGCACTTTCTCTTTCTGGTTAGATTTGTTTATTGGGTTTTAACAGTAAACATAGAAAAATATATTAGATGGTAACAAGATATGGATTACATATATAATAATGGGAATTGAGTAAAAGTTCTGACATCAATTGCAGATATATAAATGTTACATTTGTTATATAAATAAAACCATTGAAAAGAGTAAGTAATAATGTGTGAAGAAAAATAGTTACAAGGTAAGAATAGTTTGAAGTGTAATGACTTCAGAGATAAGAAGGTCAAAATTGTTATCAGAGCTGTGTCGTGTAAAAAAGGGTATATTTGCACAATCCAGAAATGTATTTGATGCATAGGAACTATGAATCTTTGTTATAATATGTTATAAACCAACATATTTTATATTACCATAAGTATTCAATGTAAAAGTAGAAAAAGAGACAGAAAGAATAGAGGAAAGTGTAAGAGGGGAAGAAAGAGAGATGAAAGGTAAAGGAGATCCCTGGGGTAAATCTTGGTTTTAATAAAATGTCATGAATATATATTAAAAAGATGAAAAATAACAAGGTCTTAGTAAAGAGAAGTTAAAATTAGGAGACAAAAAGTGGTTCATTCAAGGACTCCATGTTTGCTCAAAACCAGGTATAGTATCTTGTGCTATAGCTTTTGCTTTGACATGAATTATTGCATGACTGATTCTGTGCGTTGATTCATTTAATATTAAGAATGGGGTTTTCCATGATTTCGCTATTGTTTGTTTTGCGGCTGTAATGGTTTGTAATAATAGTATAAATTGGCGTTGGGAGAGATTAGCCGGTTTTAAGTTCAATAGTGCTGTTGTGGGATTAGGATTAATGCAGGTTTCAAATATTGTTGAAATCATTAGAAAGATTTCTTTCCAAACGGTTTTTGCAACCAAGCAATTCCACCATATATGATGGTGCATTCCTTGATCACCACAACCAAGAAACCACAATGGGGAGTAATTAGAAGCATACTTTGCAATTCTAACAGGGATCAAATACCAGTATGTAAGCACCTTATAATTTGTCTCCAAAGAAATATCTTGTGAAGATGATTTAGTTGCAGTCCAAATACTATTCCAGACAGCTGCATCCAATGGGGACCCTAGGTCTCTCTCCCATTTTGCTACACATGATGGTTTGTCTGAATTGGATTTAGTGAGGAGATGTGTGCACAGAGATGATATTACTCCTTTGGTATGTGGATCTCGGTAAAATATTTTCTCAAAAGGAGATAATGAATTGAATTTACCTTTTTCTTGTATAGTTTTATTTTATTTGACGATATCTAAAGATCTCTGATTTAGGTAACTCGTGATTATCACATAAATCAGAGAAAGATTTGAATGAGGTAGAAGATGTAAGCTCACAAAGTCGAGTTAAATTAGTAGATGTCCAGGCTTTAAAGGATTTTGGGTAAGACCATGCAGGGTAGAAAAGTGGATGCTTAAAAAATGATAAAAGAGGGTTATGTGGGGATTGTAGTCCATTTGTTCGTTTAAATCTGTCCCAAATGGATAATGTGCTTTTAGCTATAGGGTTACTGAGTTTTTTACGTTCGGAAAGATTCTTAATTGAAAGTGGATCACAATCAACTGATTCTAAAGATACCCAAAGTGGGATTTCATTTTTTGCATGATATTTGGGTATATGGGCCAAGTGAGCAGTATGGTAATAAGTGGAAAAGTTAGGAAATCCTAGTCCTCCTTTAAGTTTTTGAAGATAATGAGTTACATAGTTACATAGTTAGTCAGGTTGAAAAAAGACACTAGTCCATCTAGTTCAACCAAATAAAAAAAATGTATATATATATATAAAACCAAATAATCCCATATACAATCCTTCACCCACTGTTGATCCAGAGGAAGGCAAAAAAGAGTGTGTTTGGGTATACGGGGTTTCAAAGAGCCCCAGATGAAAGCTGTAGTTTTTCGTTGTAGTATTGGAAGAAAATATGTTGGAACAGGTATGGGTAGAACTCGGAATAAGTAAAGAATTTTTGGCAATATGGCCATCTTTATTATATTTATTCTACCTATCCAGGATAGTGGTAAAGAAGACCATTGTGACAAAAGGTTAAGAATGTATAATATAATACATATAACATAATTGGAGGAAAGTTGGCTGCAAAGAGGTTAGAAAGATTAGATGTAAGATTTATCCCTAAGTAAGGAAGGTTTGAGGTAGTGCAAGCGAAGGGAAGAGATATTTGCTCTTGTTGTAATATCTGAGGGGGTAGAGAGACGTTTAGGGCTATTGATTTTTGTGAGTTAACAATCAATCTAGAGAAGTGAGCAAAGTGGTCTAGTTTTTTTTAGGAGATTAAGGGCAGAAATATGAGAGGATGACATATAAATTAAAATACCATCAGCAAACATACAAAGTTTATGTTGGTGATTATCTAGGCCTTTTATAGAAGGATCAGTATGGATAGATTGAGCTAGGGGCTCAATAAGTAGGGCAAATAGGTTAGGGGAAAGTGGTCAGGGTTTCTGAAAGGAAAAATAAGACATCATCTGCATAAGCAGCTATTTTATAGGTATGATCTGCTACCTTAATCCCTTTAATGTCCTCATTCAGCCTTATCCTATTTAACAGGGGCTCTAATGTAAGGATGAAAATCAGAGGGGACAGTGGGCAACCCTGCCTAGTTCCGTTTGACAGAGGGAAGGCTTCCGACAGGTGGCCATTGACTCTGACTTTAGACAATGGATTGGAGTATAGAGCAAGGATATAATTCAGTAATCTGTTTCCAAGCCCCACTGTTTTAAGGGTCTCCTCCAAAAAATCCCAGGCCACCCTGTCGAACTCCTTCTCTGCGTCGAGAGACAGAAAGAAGCCCCGGGTTTGAGATTTAGGTATTATGGAAGAGAATGTAGTGAGTACTGAACAGTGGTCTGTCCATGTAAAGGGGATAATAGATGAGGTAAGAAGTTCAGGAGTCATTCCTATTGTTATCAAGATGTGATCAATACGGGAAAAAGACTTATGAGGGTGAGAATAATAAGTAAACTGACGTTTTGTAGGACTGAATTCACGCGATGAATCTACCAAAGAGTGTCGCTGAAGACTTTGTTGAAACATGGGAGACTGTGGGCTAGATGCACTTGGAGTAGAGGATTTATCTAGATAAGGATACAGAGCTTGATTAGAATTAGAATAAAAAGAGTTCCTTCCTGCTTTATGGGAATCAATTACTTGTAGCAAGTGGGAGAGAAATGAGGATGGAGTTTTGTTAGGAGCATAACAGGACACAACTGTGATTAATGTGTCAAACAGGTATCCTGTAACTATAAGGTAGCGACCCTCAGGGTTCTTTATCTCTGTTAAAAGAGAAAAAGGAGTGGTGCGATGAAACGCTATTAACACTCGTCGCTGTTTGGTCTTCGCAGAAGCTGTAAAAACATGGGGGTAAATCAAGCCCAAATATTGGGTGCGGCCGTATCTTTGAAGTGGGTTTCTTGAAGGCATACTATATGTGATTTTGAAGAAGCTAGATAGCGAAAGACCTTAGTTCTTTTTTGTGGAATATTTAGACCTTGTACATTTACTGTAAAAACAATTAAGGGGGCCATAAACAAATCTTAACCACTTCAATACCAGGCACTTAGAACACTTCCTGCTGAGACCAATTTTCAGCTTTCAGTGCTGTTATGCTTTGAACTACAATTGCGCGGTCGTACGACGCTGTACCCAAACAACATTTTTATAATTTTGTTCCCACAAATAGAGCTTTCTTTTGGTGGTATTTGATCACCCCTGCGGTTTTTATTTTTTGCGCTACAAATAAAAAAAAGACCGATAATTTTGAAAAAAAAAATGTTTTTCTTTGTTTCTGTCACAAAACTTTGTATAAGTACATCTTCTCCTTCACTGACGGGCACTGATATGGCTACACTGATGGGCACTGATGAGGCTAGACTGATGGGCACTGATGAGGCAGTACAGATTGGCACTGATGAGGTGGCACTGATAAGTTGCACTGATGATGGGGCACATATATGCAGCACTGATGGGCACTGATGGGCACTGATAGGCGGCACTGATAAGCAACACTGATACGTGGCACTGATATGCGGCACTGATGGACACTCATAGGCAGCACTGATAGGTGGCACTGGGCACTGATAGGTGGCACTGCTGGGCACTGATAGATGGCACTGTTAGGTAGCAATGTTGAGCACTGATAGGTGGCACAGGTGGGCACTGATAGGTGGCACAGGTGGACACAGGTGGTCACTGATAGGTGGCACTGGTGCATATAACACTGTTAGGGATGGCACTGGCAGGCATCATATATGGGTACAGTGCCATCCCTACAGTGCACTACATGGCCCTTACCTGGTGGTCTAGTGGGGGCTCCCTAGTGGTCCTGGGCGGCCTCCCGATTTCCTATCTGGTGGTCCTGGGTGGCCTCCTTATGCTGTCCCGTGGGGGGCTCCCTGGTGGTCCTGGTCAGCTCCCTGGTGGTCCAGTGAGGTGATCCCGAGGGGGGCTGCACTGATAAATGTTCAGCGCAGCCCCCCCGTCAGGCGAGCAGCTAATTGGCTCTCCACTGCTCAGGTCTGCAGACTTGAGCAGAGGAAAAGCCTATAAACGGCTCTTCCTATTTACACAGTGATCAGCCGTTATTGGTCGGTAATGCGGTGGGTCAGACTGACCAACGGCACCACCGATCGCCGCGGATTATCCTGAGGACGTCAATAGACGTCCAGTCAGGATAATGAACCCCCCCGCCCGGCCGTCATTTTTCAATAGGCCGGGCAGGAAGTGGTTAAAGAAAGTATCCTTATATATTGAATATATAATCTGTGAAGCCAAGATCACCCCGGGAGGAGGGGGGATAAAGAACAAGGAGGGAGTAGAATCAGGATGACAAGAGAAAAGAAGAGAATAAGAGTCATAGAGGTTGAATTATGATCAATTTGTGTAGAGAATGACATTAAAAAAGGTGGCGTACTGAGTGTGTTGGAAGCACAAACTCAGAGGCCTAGTGTCCCCATAGGAAGAGATGGGGAGGAAGGGGATTAGGGGAAATAAAGGAAGGTATTGAAGACAAACAATAAGTTTATCTGGGAATATGTTAGGCATAAGAAAAATGCAGAACTTAGTTTAAACAATGTACCATTCAAGCTATTAAGCAAAGATCATTCAATCCATTGTATCTTCGGGTTCCAAGACAGGAGAATTTAAACTACCTCTTTTGGTGGAATTCAGTCGACCTCCATCTGCTTTAGGGTTACATCAGTTTTTGGAGAGCTGGATGATGTACATCCACGAGAGTTAGTTGGAGAACATTCAATAAGATGCAGCTTTTGTAGGGTGTTAAGTAATTAATCAGAGGACCTGCATGTATGTTTGGTACCTTGAAAAATAAAGAGAATAGGGATTTGACGTTACTGTAGATTGAGGAGCAGTGGTTTTAGTGCACGTCATTTAGCGCAGTGATTGGGGATAGGTCAGCAAAAAGCTGGTAAGGATGGTTTTGGAAGATGAGTGATTCCTTGTCTCTAGCTGCGGCTATAAGCTGTTCTTTAGTGCAGAAGAAGTGGGATTTCACAATTATATCGCAGGGAGGACCTTCTGCTTTACGTGGAGTCAAGGATCTGTGAATCCTATCTATTTCCGAACGTTCCACTGGGATTGATGGTAACAATTCCTGGAAAAGTGCAATTATGGTGGACTGTAGGTCTATAACAGTCTCAGGTATTCCTCTAATACAAAGATTTGATCAACATGCTCTATTTTCAAAGTCTTCTAAACGTGTTTGTAAGGTATCATTTTCTTCTTTATGTGCCTCCAGTTCATTATCATGTGTTAGTACATTTGGTTCAATGTCATCCACTCTGATTTTCCAAGTCAGCAGTGCGCTGACCTAATTCATGGATTTCCTTTGTTAGACTTTCAGTTATATGATCAGAAGTCTGCCTTAAAGCTTTCTGTAACATGTTTTCTATTTGTTTCAAAATATTTGGATGAAATGACTCAGCTTTTTTTCCTTGTGGAATAGTGCTATATTCACTATCAGAGTCATTATAGGCATCCTGAGGTAAATGCTGCTGCTTGGCTGTGTGAGGAGTGCCTGTGTGTGAGGAGAGAGATTGCGCCATTTTTCCAGAACCTCTAAGCTGAACTGCTTTAACTGTTTTTAGTTTGCCTTTGCCACGAGCGGCACCCAAAACCATACTGGTTATTCCCGGGTTACTAGGGAGGCTTGAGGTAAAGTTTTTGTCTATTTACCATGTCATGCGGGCATCTTTATTATACGTTAAGTCCCAAGGGATACGGAGCCTCAGCGGGACACATCCATCTTCGGCGGCTCAGCCCTCCTCCCTCCGGCACTTTCTCTTTCATTCCTTTCTGCTTCTTCTTGCTTTGTAAAATAAATTTCAATGCCTTGGATCTACACCTTGCAATTTGCCCCAACCCGTGGTCATGCAAAATTGTACGAGACCACACTTACTAGCTGAGCTGCGAGGCATTTACACAGTGTTTGCTAGTAAATGTGAGTAATCCAGTGGAATTTTTGCTTGTGCTTCCAACTCCCTTTACTATCTGCTTGTTGCCAGCAATCTTCTGAGGACTGTACTTTAGTTTGACTATATTACACCTGAATCCATGAATGGTGTTGTTGTCTTGCTTTTATTTGACAAATGGATAGTTAATGTTATATGGTGATTGATTCATTTATTGGTAATAAAATATATTTGTTATGAATATAATGTTGGTGTATTGCCCATTTATTGTATCTCATTTAAACTCTATCAAATTTATAGGAGTTTATCTAGGTGACATTTGAAAATATGCGCTAGCCATTTCTTTCCTAAATTAATTATTTCAGCCATCCAATTTTTTTAACACTACAAGGTTATAATCAGTGTTCAAAAAGATGTAATGTATGTGAAATGTAAAATGTATGTAATGCATATGTACTGTGAATGCTTTGGTGATACCTGTGGGCATATTTCTGGTGTGTCGGTGGGGTACTGATTCAGTCCCTGTGAACATATTTCTAGAATGGAACGGATTATGTTACTGCACAAATGCTTTTGGTTGTGTCATTTATTTTTTGTATTTAATTGGAAGAAAACTTGTGGGGGTGCTGACTTCATCATGAAGGGAAGGAATTGTTTGCAATATGTTATCCATTTTTTTGTCACATTTGCACATTTGTTGCCTGCGATTGCCCACTAGTTGCCTGCTTATTGTTATGATTGCCCATTTTTGGTCACATTTGCACATTTGTTGCCTGTGATTGCCCACTAGTTGCCTGCTTATTGTTATGGTTGCCAATTTTTTGCATTCAAACTGTGTTTACAAATATAAGTAGACCCTTTTTTGCCAAGTTATTTTAGGAGACCACAATGAACGTAGCAGCAGGAAAACAACATTAAATCAAGCTCCAATTAGTTTTTCTTTTTCCATTAACTACCAAGACAAGAATCACTGGATACAAAAATGAAAACAACAGTACAGATGTATCAACTTTCCAACAAGATAGCTCTGGTTCTTTGTCTGTGACTTAACCTGATTCAGAAAATACAGAGAAATATAATGCATCAACTAGTATTGCTCTATGTTCATAACCCCAATTGAAGAATGACATATACAGTATAATTCTGCAAAAAGGAGCAACAAAAGTGACGATGAAACATTTGACATTCTAAAGAATCTGTTGGTCCCAGATGAAACATATTTATTTCCACTGTCAAAACATTATCAGAAAAAGAGGTTGAAATCTAAAGCTGGCCATAGATTGATATAAACATTTGAATGTCATTTGAAAGATTTTGTTTGTCTTTAGCATTTGATTTTAGAATGAATAGACGTTACCTAATAAAAACCACATACACTATTAGCAATTAATTTATTTAAAAAAAAAAATTGCATCCTGCTCTTTCAAATGTTCTCATCACTGCGTTCAAAAACAATTGTCAATTTGACCTAATAATGATTAGAAAAATTAAAAACATTTCTTAGAACATTCTTTTCCGAAAACATTTCATTTGGAATTCTACCCATCTATGGTCAGCTTAAGATTCCAGTACAAGTATCTGTCTTGATGGAAGTGGTTAGCCTATTCTGCTGCTGAGGACGGAGCTTACTACAAATACTGTGGCTTTTTCCAAATCAGGATCTGGAATCAACACTCAGACCCTCACCTTTTGCCTCTGTAAGAAAAAAAAATGCAATTGGAAAAAAAGTAATTGAATATTGTGAAAAACATTCTGCCAGCCAATACCATCAAAATTGCATTCATGATGCAGATTGATTTTTTCTGTCCAAAAAACCCACCTGAAAAGTCGAAAAACAGCTATTGACAGAAAACCTGATAAAAGCAGCCGAGAACAGAAAAAAATGAATATATATAATTGAAACCATTATTTTGTGTGGAAGACAAGAACTTGTTTTAAAAGGAAATAGGGATCATGGTAAGATCGATTGCTCAGACGTGCCAGACCATAATTATTAAAGCCATCATTAAGATACCAGGCTAATGTACATACCGAGTTTAAAATAGTTTTAGAAGATTCTGGAAAAAGGGATAAATGCACAAGCCCCACTATACAGAATAAAATTATTGAAGCATGTAATACAATATTTCTCAGAAAAATTTAGAAAAAAAGTTAACAAATCAATGTTTCCCTGTGTTACTTGATGAGACTGCGGATACCAGTGGGATCAAGCAGGCCTCTCTTTGTGTCTGGTATGTTGATATTGATTCCAAAGTTAGAAAGGACCTTCTGGAATTTCTTCCAGTTACTAATTTGACCGGAGAAGGGATAGCGTCTTAACCTAAAGTTTAACAACATTTGGAAAATAATGTTAGCATTTAAGCATACTTACCAACTGTCCCGTTTTCGCTGGCACAATCCCTTTTTTCAGTAAGCTGTCCTACTACAGCTGTGTCCCGAGTTGATTCCTGGGATCAGGGGCTCAGCAACAGCTGTAGTAGTGTCTCTGCTCTTGCTGCTAAATTAATACACTGCTGAGCCCAGATTCGCCCCATCAGTATCCTCCAAGCAGTCTTCCGAACCATGAGCTGAGCCGAGCCAAGCATAAACATTGGACTCAATGGGCGAGTTTGACAGGCAATGCTGCTTGCCAAACTGTGCATCCTAAGTTAAAAGTACTGGGGCTGTGAAGCAGAGAATCACAACTGCGGTATTTGTGCTGCCCTGTCAGACTATGATGATGGAAATTAAGTATGCGGACTGGGGCTGGTAAACTCACACCTCAGCCAACTGTTTTTACAACTTCCACGGCCACCTATGTAAAAGAGCCCTTTGGGCTCATTCATACCATGTACTTCCATATCATCTGCACTCCTCTCCCTGTACTAACCACATGTGGATATAAATCCTGCACCCCTTTCCTACATATACTACCTGCTATCAAAAACGTTGCACATTGCGCTGTCTCTCGCACATACTAAATGCCATCATACACTCCACATTTCTTTCCTGCATATACTGGCCAATGTTGCACCCTGCTCAGTCCTCTACTGCACATGCCCACTGTCATACACCCCACAACCATTTCCTGCCCATTTCATACATTTCACACTCCTTTAATACACATAATACCATACATTTCACACTCCTTTCAATGCACATACCGTCATACATTTCACACTCCTTTCAATGCACATACCGTCATACATTTTACACTCCTTTCAATGCATATACCGTCATACATTTTATACTCCTTACAATGCACATACCATCATACAGTACACTCCACATTCCTCTCCTACAAATACCACCCACTGTCATACACTACACACACCTTTCCCTGCCCATACTACCCCTTGTCATCAATTCCACACTCCTCTCCTTCACATACTATCCACTATCATGAACACCACACTTTTCTCCTGCATATACTAATTGCTGTCATACCAACCGCACTCCTCTCCTTCACATACTACCCACTGTCATACACTCTGTACTCCTCTCCTGCACATGCTAACTGTTGTTATACATATCCACATTTCTCTTCCTCTCCTGCACATACTACCTGTTATACATTTCGCACTCCACTCCTGCATATACTGGCCACCAGTGGCGTAGCGTGGGTTGTCAGCGCCCGGGGCGAGGCAATTAATTTGCGCCCCCCTAACCCGTGGACTTTTGGCTCTCTAGTTCTTTCTACTAGTACAATATTAAACCTCTTACATAAGGATTCACACATGTCCGGCTGCGGTTTGCAGTCCTTTTTTTTTTCCCAAATTCGCACCTGAACTGGACCCAGAAACACACATGGCTCTTTTCAAAACTGCACTGGGGCCGCACTGGACATGTGTGAAATGGCTCCATTGAGAGTCGGTCACATTCACATATTATGCGACTGGGATTCAGTTAAAAACACATCCAATTCGCATATATGTGAACCCAGCCTGAGTGTCTTTCTAAATGGTAGGAACCCCAGAAAATAGGAAACTTCAGTTGTAAAGTAACAATTTTTATACAATCTAACCCACAGACTTCCACGACTTCATTACTGTTGTGAGATGTGCATGGCAACAGCAATTGTCTGATCCCTGGTGCGATGCTTTAAAGGCTTCAAAAGAAAAAAATATGGCATTAAGAGCAGGCATTTGAGAGGCGTTAAAAATGCCCCTCAAATGCCTATGCACAAGATGCAATAGACAGCACATAGTGCTTCTCACACTAAGGGGTTGATTTACTAAAGCTTGAAAGTGCAAAATTTGGTGCAGCTTTACACAGAAACCAATCAGCTTCAAGGTTTTATTGTCAAAGCTTGATTGAACAAGCTGAGGTTAGAAGCTGATTGGCTAGCATGCACAGCTGCACCGTTTTTTGCACTTGCCAGCTTTAGTAAATCAACCCCTAAGTTTTAGTGTAGTTTCAAAATTAAAGCCTCATTTCGAGTCAGGAGCGTTTGAAGCCTTTCAACGCCTCCCATTCAAGTCTATGGTAACACCTCGCAAGCGCTCTGCAGGCGATTTTGGCGTGGTTGCGGCGTGTTAAAATTAGTCACTTTCCATTGTGGAGTAGTTTTAACGTGCCCTAACGCTCATCAAATGCTACGAAACTGGGGGGCGTGGCCTGACCGTCATGGAGTAAGGATGCTGAGTCTCTGAGCTCTGCCCGTCCTGGGCTAAGACAACAATGGGAATCCCTGCACACCTCCGGTAACAGCACCTCCAGATGCCCACCCGACGCCGCACCGCATCGCAACCGCCCAGGGAGAGCTGCAAAGCGGACGGAGGGCTCCGCTCCTTCTTCACCCCACAGACACCGAGCACGAGGGCCGCGACCAAGATGGCGGCGGACAGGGCCGCAACCGCTCCTTCCTCCTGGCCCTTGACTGGCGGCTCTCCGGGACTCTCTGCTACACCACAGGTGAGAAGCATCAGTCCGACCACTTCCTCACATTCCACGGGCCAGGCCTCACATATTTCGGAGCTAGAGGGGCTGGACAAGGACAAGTGAGGCCATCAATTAATTATTGGACCAGCTGTGTGGTGCTCATTCCCCGCCCTTGACAGCAGGGAGGGGGATGAGTACCCGGGGGGATATACCGAGCCTAACTCAATGGGGTGGGAGGGGCCTGCAAAGTGGGGTATGTATCTTTCTTATTAGTGTTGAGTGTGAATTTCCATTGCTTCAATGGCTAATACCTTGAAATTTTTATCCTATAATGTTAGGGGATTGAGCAGCCCGGTTAAGAGGGGGAGACTTTGGCAGGAATTGCGTCACTGGTCCCCTAAGATTCTTTACTTGCAAGAGACGCACTTCACTGCTGGGTCGACTCCCCGCCTTCTGCTGACTGCCTTCAGCCAATGGTTTCATAGTCTATCCCCGGTCCCTAAGGCCAGGGGTGTCTATATTATCATCAAGAAATCCTGCCCCTTCTCTTTAACTTCTAGCCTGATTGACCCAGAGGGCTGTTTCCTGATAATCAAGGGGAACATTGAGGGACGGGTTTACACGTTTGCTAACGTGTATGCACCTAATTCTCGCACGACCCACTTTGTCTCCCCCTTCCTCAGGAAACTTGGGGAGTTTGTGGAGGGGGTTCTGGTGTTAGGTGGAGATTTCAACTTTCCCATGAATCCTGAACTAGACACCTCGACGGGGAGGTCGGTGTTCTCATTTAGAGCCCTTCGACATATTTGGCAGACTCTGTGATCTCTGCACCTGGTGGACGCCTGGCGTGCGAGGCGTCCAGCAGACAGGGACTACAGTTATTACTCCAAGACTCATGACATGTACTCACGAATGGACATGTTTTTCGTCGATCAATTTTATCTCAGCTCGGTCATGGACGCGTCGATAGGGAGTATAACTATTTCGGACCATGCAACAATTGTTCTACATTTGCGCCGGGCGGACGCCCACTGTGGAAGTAGGGCATGGCGTCTGAACGAGGCCTGACCTCTTATTTTGAATATAACCAACGAGGGGAAGTTTCTCCGCAAGCGGTATGGGAGGGCCATAAAGCAGTAATTAGGGGAGAACTGATCTCCCATGGAGCTCGCATTAGGAGAGACAGACAGAGGGAACTAATAGAACTGTTAGACCGTATCCGCGACCTGGAGGCGAGGCACAAAGCCTCCTTCTCCCCAGAGGACGCCAACCGTCTCGCCAACCTGCGTACCAAGCTCTCTCACTGCTTGGATCGCAAGGCCAGAGATAAAATGCATTTTTATGCGCATCGCATCTACGAACACGGGAATAAATGCGGGCGACTGCTGGCGAGACAACTGCGAAAACAGCAGGCACTGCGACATGTCCACAGTTTAACGACCCAAGGTAAATATCTGGTAGACTCCCATGACATCGCGGCCGAATTTTGCCGTTACTACGAGACGTTGTATAATTCCCCCCCCCCCCACAGACTGCAGCCGGACATCTACCAATTCACCAAGCTATACGGAATTACCTGAAGGACTCTGGGCTCCCTCCTCTGCCCTCCCAGGTGCTGGAGGACCTGGAACGACCTTTCTCTGTGGAAGAACTTGGTGCAGCTGTTGCCGCCCTTCCGCTGGGAAAGAGCCCAGGGCCGGACGGCTTTACCAATGCATACTACAAAAGTTTCCTTTCACTGCTAGAGACCCCCATGTGTAGTTACTTCAACTCCCTCAGCGCCTCGGGTCCCCTGCCCCCTGAAGCCTTAATGGCCCATGTAACCATGATTCCCAAGCCAGGGAAGGACCCCCAGCTTTGTCCTAGTTATCAGCCATCTCCCTGCTGAACTCTGATATTAAGCTATTGGCCAAGCTCCTGGCCCTCCGTCTGCAGTACCATGTGACAGCTTTGGTCCACCCAGACCAGGCCGGCTTCATGGTGGGTCGAGAGGCCCGGGACAACACCATCAGAGCACTCCACATTCTACACTGGGCGAAGCACGGTCCTTCTCGGCGTCCGTTCCTGGCTGTTTCGATGAGAGAAGGCCTTTGATAGGGTTCATTGGCCCTGTCTGATGGATCTTTTGCGCAAGCTGGGGTTAGGGGAACGCATGCGGGGTTGGGTGGGGTCCCTGTATGCTAGTAACTCCGCAAGGGTTTTGTCGGACCCACTACCTATTCGTAATGGAACGAGGCAGGGGTGTCCGTTATCTCTGCTTCTGTTCGCCTTGGTGCTGGAGCCCTTTTTGTGCAGGATTAGGAGCAACCCAGACATCAGGGGGGTAAGCATTGGGGCATCAGAGCACAAGGTGTCCGCTTATGCGGACGATCTGCTTTTTTTTTAATCTAGCCCCCAAACCACTCTTCCCATCTTGATGTCGGAAGTGCGAGACTTCGGACTTCTGTCCAACTTCAAAATTAATTTTGACAAGTCCAAGCTACTGCCGATCAATGTCCCCTCGTCCATGGCTAGCTCCCTACAACAGGCCTTCCCGTTTAGGTGGTGTCGGGACTCCCTCCCCTATTTGGGAACACACATCGCCCCTGATCAGGCCGTGGTTTACGATCTTAACTACGGTAAACTACTGAACGTGATTGAAAAGGACCTCCAGGCATGGAGGGACCTACCCCTGACATGGTTTGGGAGGATTAGCTCCCTTAAAATGACTATCCTACCACGCATTATCTACCTCTTATACACAGTACCTATCTCCCTTCCACGGGTCTTTTTCCAGAGAATACGTAGAAGCTTCCTGAAATTCGTATGGCAAGATAGACACCCCCGTTTGGCTTATGACCTCCTGAGGAGGCCGAAGCCGGGTGGTGGAATTGGTCTGCCGGATGTGGCCTTGTACTACAAGGCTATGTCCTTAGTGCGGATATTAAATTGGCACCACAACGGGAAGACTAAACTCTGGGTTAATCTGGAGAAATCCATGGCTGGAAGAAACTTGGCAGGGGCCCCCTAGATTCCCCGACTTTCTTATGGAATGTCAGACTGGTCCTCTCCCCTAACCTTGGCCACCTTAACAACCTGGGATAGACTGAATAGGGATGGCCTGTATGCACCCCCGACCTCCCCTCTTGCACTGCTGGCAGGATTTCCCTGGTTTCCGCCCGGAGAGGAGAGGGGTATCTTTGGAACCTGGAGCTCGGGGTGGGGGGACTCCTTGCGCCCAGCTTGCTCCAGAGGGAAGGTTGCCCTCCTTACGGTCTCGGCTGGGGAACATTCCCTTAACTGCTTGGAGACACAGACAGCTTTGTCAGAACGTTAGATCCAGCCCTAAGGCCCTACAGCTCACTTACAGATTTTGAATCCCTCTGTGAGAGTCTTCCTGAACCTAAACACCTGTTATCCCAAATGTACAGATTAGTGCTAGGCTCCCAGGTTACGGGGACCCCGTATTACATTAGGGAATGGGAGAGGGAATTGGGGATAGAGTTTACACTCCCCTAGATACAGCGCATGATTACATTCACCCACTCATCCTCCATCTCCTCGCGTACCCAAGAAACCTCTTACAAATTCCTATCCAGGTGGTATAGGACCCCTGCTAAGCTGGCCCAAATGTTCCCGAACACTGACGGGAGCTGCTGGAGAGGGTGTTCCCAACAGGGTTCGTTCCTCCACATCTGGTGGTCCTGTCCGAAGATTAGGGGATTCTGGGAGGATATTGCTCCATGGATCAGGAAACTGACCCTTCGGAATATTGAATGCACCCCGCTGCATTTCCTGCTGCATGGTATGCCGTCCTCTGCTAAACTTTATAAACGCAGCGTAATACCTCATTTGCTCAATGCCCCAAAGGCACTGATACCTAGATATCAAGGTGCCTGACCCTCCAGGAGTGGAAAAGGGAAGTGGATACTATAATGGAGGCTGAACGATGGATACATCAGGCCAAAGATCAATATGACAGATTTAAAGATATATGGGCAGCTGGCAATACTATTCACAGGAGATCCCCACGAATGACTAGAGCCTAGCCCACCTACTCTGGTCTCACATCCTGACCGGGCCCCTCCTAGACTCTCCTGGTCTTAAACCCCCCCTTACAGCCTCACCACGCCTCTAATGGCAACCAACGTTGCATTCTCCTGGTGTTGTTACTTAGTTTTCCCGTTGTTACTCCTTACTTTTCTATCTCTCTCTTTTCCTTATTATTATTTTTTCAGATACTAGTGTGTGTAGATCACAGAATTGACTGGTGCAGTCGGGATGGTAGACCACTGTCCCTGCCTCCCTTTTACCTGGTTTCATTCTGTTTAGGTATGGGGGTCCGGGTCTTCTGTCTGCTAGCGACAGTTAGTTGGGACCTCCCCGTTAAGGGGGGGAGTGCGCCCATGCCAAGTCCCTCCACTCTTTAGTGCCCAAATTGCTGATGGCGCGGGGGTGGGGGGTGGTCACGGGAGGGCCTCCCATGAAGTGGGGTTGAATCCCCCCCGAGCCTTCTCATGAATGACTCACCTCCTTGTGCTGGGTTGCCCGGTTAGGATGTATATGTTATGTCCTATTGATGTGCCGTGCTAATACAATCCTCACACTTGTACTCTTCATTGATTTTTCTGAACACTTTGTGCTCTGTCTTTTGGTATCCTGTTTGTTATTGCTACAATGTACTGTAATATTTCTTGAATAAACTTCAATTACAAAAAAAAAAAAAATGCTACGAAACAGCGCATAGGGCGTTTGGAGAGCGTTGTTAACTCTTGTAAATCTCCCCATACTAAAGCTCATTGACTAGTTATAATGTGGAAATACGCGCTAATGAAATTAACAAAAATATATATTGTGGTTGCAGAAATTGATAGGATACCACCCAAAAAGACCGTGCTTCGGGGTCACGTGGGACGCGATGTTGTCAGTGTGTAGGACCGTCCGACATGTTTCGTCATAACTGACATCATCAAAGTGCCCTTTGATGATGTCAGTGTGTTGATGCTGAGTGTGTGAGGAGATCCGGAGCCTGATCCCAGCCAGCAAACCCGGAAAGCAAAGCGGGAGCGCCGACCACGATCACCCACCAAAGACAGCTCTAGTCTGCCGCCGCACTCGCATGTGACCCAGTTGGCCAATCACAGGGTGGTGGACTCTCATGTCTCCTGCTTCACATGACCCAGATTCCGCCAATCACAGATGGCACCTATTGCTGAACTTGGACAGCCGCGGAGGATCAGGCAGGCAGCGCTAGTACTGTAGCACTTATCATACAGAGCTCAGTGCAGTCAGTGCAATACTCAGAAGTCGGGATGGCGGGCACGGTGGGAGTCACGAGAGCCGGCATGGCAGGAGTCGGGACTTTCTGCGCCCCTCTAGATGATGTGCCTAGGGCCATGGCCCCCATGGCCCCCCATGCTACGCCACTGCTGGCCACTTTTACACCCTACTCATTCCTCTACTCTGCATACTACCCACTGTCATATTCTCTGCACTCCTCTCTAACACATACCGTCACACACTTCACATTCCTTTCCTACACATACAGTACCATCACACATCCCACATTTATTTCATATACTCCACACTCCTCTTTTGCACATACTACCCACCATCATATCTTATTTATTACAGGTACTTCCATAGCGCTGTCAATGTAAGCAGCTCTTTACATATGTGTTATACATTCACATCAGTCCCTGCCCTCAAGGAGCTTACAATCTAAAGTCCCTAACTCACATTCATATTAGGGCCAATTTAGACAGGAGCTCACTAACCCACCAACAGGTGTTTGGAGTGTGCCGTTGTAAGGGATTCAAACTAATGACCCTAATGCTGTCAGGTGGAAGTGCTAACCATTTAGCCACTGTACATACCATATTTCTTTCCTGCAGATACTACTTTCTGTCACACCCTCTGCATGTCACAATAGCACCGGCTTTATGTGGTTTAAAATTATAATTATTCATATAGGTTGATGTGATTCTGTTGGATGCTTGTTGATCGAGCATGTGGAGACATCCTGTTTTAACTTAAGTCACCACCCCGCCTCTCCACCTCGTACAATCACAGAGTGCTTTGCATTTATTCAGAGAATACCTTGTGTTCTCTGAATGCTGCCTATGCTAAGCAGCCAACCTCCTGTATTCACAATGCATCAGGAGGGTGGCTGAACATGGGAACCAGAAGCAAGTGGAGATGACTGGAGTACCGGAATCTACTTCACTGATTCCAAGGTTCCAGAGGCACTGGCCAGATCAGAGGCGTAACTAGAACCTTCAGGGCCCCGGTGCAAGAAATTATGAAGGGCCCCCTGACCCCTGGCCAGGGCCCTTCCCTCTTCCCACTGATCCTGGGGCCCTTTACGCCTATTGAGGGTCCCTTTATTACGGTACTGCAGTGGGGCCCTTTCACAAGTTCTGCAGCAGGCCCCAGGGGGACCAGGGAAGCACACAGGGGCCCTGGGAACAGCAGAAGACAAGTAAACTGGATAGAGGAAAATGGAGGAGATTGGGTCCTCTAAATGCCACCCCCGCCATCCCTCCTATCCAGGTATACAAGGGAGGCACATGGGCCCCCTAGACCGTGGGGCCCGGTTGCAATTGCAACCCCTGCAACCCCTATCGTTACGCCCCTGGGCCAGATATAGTTTATATATATATATATATATATATATATATATTGTAGCAGTGGGACCCTGTGCTACCTGGCAGATTGCTGCTTTATGCCAGATTTTGGAGAGACAGGCACGCTGATTGCACAGTTGTGTGCTGGGTTATTTAGTTGTGACCTGACTATGGCTCAGGGCCCCACCCAACAGACAGGAAGTCTGTGCATGGGAGTCAGGTAGACACCCATTTCTCTGTGGGAGTCAGAGGCTGTATGATAAACCGCACGTTTACAATATATATATATATATATATATATATATATATATATATATATATACACACAAACACTATAAATATATATATATATATACTGTATATATATATATATATAGATATATATATATATCTATATATATATATATACACAGGTGGTCCCCGGGTTACAAACAAGATAGGGACTGTAGGTTTGCTCTTAAGTTGAATTTGTTTGTAAATCAGAACAGGTACATTTTATAACTGTAGCTTCAGCCAAAAAAAAATATTTTTAAGCTTTTTGGATAGCATAGGGAAGGGGTAACACCCCTGTAAAGTTTGTTTTACTGTCTATGTTTCTGTTCAGAAGA
Source organism: Glandirana rugosa (assembly GCA_018402905.1). Taxonomy (NCBI): domain Eukaryota; kingdom Metazoa; phylum Chordata; class Amphibia; order Anura; family Ranidae; genus Glandirana; species Glandirana rugosa. The sequence goes on from BLSH010064865.1 coordinate 816,039, forward strand.
TGTCACCTCACTTCCTGTCCCAATGACAATTGGATTTTGAAAATGTTGGGTTGTTGTGGAAACAAACCTTGGTGATAAAGAATCAGTGGAGACATCTTTTTCTCATAATAACTCTTACAGGAGTGAATTTCCCTTCCTAGAGGGAGATTTCCTCTCACTTCCTGTTGTCTCCCTCCATTTGTAAGTAGGAGTCGTTCGTAAGTCGGATGTTTGTAACTAGGGGACCGCCTGTATATATATATAGCACCCTCTAGTGTATGGTTAGGTGAAGTAAATTCATGCTGACTCATAGTAGTTTGTGTGAGTCTGAATTTGCTGTGAGTTCAGCTTAAGGTAAGGCTGGAAGGCTCTGGAGGTCCATAGAAAGTTCTAGAAACTAGTGGGCAGAGATAAGGAGGCAGGGTGGCAGGAGGCCTGGCAGGGAGGTCAGGGTGGACAGGCCCAAAAATATTGAAGAGCCTGGCCAGCAGGGGTTGTTGTTGTTGGGTGGAAGATGGAGTGCTGAGCCTGTATGTCGTGAGGCCTGGGAGGGGGCTGGGGGTGCTCTGCTTCCAGGCTGAAGTAAAGAGAGGAAGCTGAAGGGAGGGACCTTCACCACCCTTCAGTCTCATCCAAAAGACACATAGCATGGGAAGATCTATCCAGCAGGAGACCTGAACAGCAGTCTTATCCAGGGTGGCCGTGATTGACGATGGATTACAACGGGGACACTTATTTTTGTTTTTTAATAAAGGACTCATCCCTAATTGTCTCCTGTGATTTTTTTTTTCTTGTTGACACTTTTGGTGAAGTAGTAGGAGTACGATGTACCCGATACTAATGCACATGGGGGGGTCGGGATCTGGGGGCCCCCTTGTTAAAGGGGGCTTCCAGATTCTGATAGGCCCCCTGCCCGCAGACCCCCACAACCCAGGGTTGTGGGGAAGAGGCTCTTGTCCCCATCAACATGGGGACAAGATGCTTTGGGGTGGGGGCGCAGTGCCCCCCTGCCCCAAAGCACCCATACTCCCCATGCTGAGGGCATGTAGCCTTGTATGGTTCAGGAGGGCGGGGGCGCTCGCTCCCCCCCCCCCCCATCCTGGCCAGCCAGGTTGCATGCTCAAATAAGGGTCTGGTTTGGATTTTAGGGGATTTTTAAAATCCAAACCAGACCTGAAGGGCCTCGTATGGACTGGGTGGGGGGACCCTACGCAAATTTTTTCAGTGATTTTTCTGTATATTGCCCGGAGCCGGCAATACATTACAAGCGCGATAATAAATGACAATTTTCCTTCACAAATGTAATTTTGCTCTGATTTTTCATGTTCGAGTCCCATAGACTTTAACGGTGTTCGAATGTTCGCACAAATTTTTTGCCTGTTCGCATGTTCTGGTGCGAACCGAACTGGGGCGGGGGGAGGAGTGTTCGGCCCATCCCTACTAGTCAAGTTGTTTTCCCTCAATAAGACAACAAAAACAAGCCCATGGACGGGTTACTGACTCTGTGTGGAAGTTGGCAAATGCATGTTGCCTGGCTGTGCAGGAATAGAGGGACTCAAAAATCCAGTGAGTGGTTCTTTACGGGGTAGAGCTATATATATATTCAGATTTAAGTAAAAGCTGTCCTTTTCATATAGGCTGACCGGTCTTGTAATGTTCATGTACATGGGCATATAGAAACATAGAAAAGTGACGGCAGAAAAAGACTGAGTAGTCCATCAAGTCTGCCCCTTTTTATTTTTTTATTTTTTTTTGGTTTTTTTTTCACATTAACCTTGTTGTCTGACTATAGATTTATGTTTATCCCAAGCATGTTTGAAGCCATTTACTGTTGACTGTCTCACAACCTCTGTTGGAAGTTTATTCCAATCATCAACCACCCTTTCAGTAAAATAATACTTTCTAAGTTTAGTTTTGAACTTCCCTCCAGTTAGTTTGAGGTCATATCCTCGTGTTCTTGATTTTGGTTTCATATTGAAAAGACTGCCCTCCTGAACCTTATTCGCCCCCTTGATGTATTTAAAGGTTTCAATCATGTCTCCCCTCACCCTTCTTTCCTCCAGACTGTACATATTCCGTTCCTGAAGTCACTCTTGATATGTTTTATCCCCCAAACCTTTCACCATTTTTGTTACCCGTCTCTGAACTCGTTCTATCTTATCAATATCTTTTTGTAAGTGAGGTCTCCAGAACTGGACACAGAATTCTAAATGAGGTCTCACTAAAGATCTATCACTACCAGCACTGCAGTTCACCTTCTACATCCCAAATGGGGTAATAGTAAAGCGGTAGTAAACCCGCCTAAAAAAAAAAAAAATCCTGCAAGACAATAGCATAATGTGTTAGTATGCATCGCATACTAACATGTAGGTTTAGGAGATATTCATTTTACCTACAGGTAAGCCTTATTATAGGCTTACCTGTAGGTAAAAATCTTACTTAGGGGTTTACTACCGCTTTAAGCCTGTTTGCAGGTTACATTGTTTTCTTACATGATGTGTATGTATAATATACAGGTATGTGCCAATGTTGAGATATGGTTATGCCAGTTCTAAAATACAAATGATTGCATCACTGGAGAACAGAATGAGGGGAAGGAGATAAATATGTAGATTGGGTAAATGTATTTATTTTAAATATTGCATTTTTTTCAGATAGACAGAGAGCTCATGTCCCATAAATGAAAGACATTTTTTGCTACTGAATACTGTAATGTGAATTTATGGTAAATGTTCTTGGCCAAACTTCTGATCAGAGATTGTCAATCATTAGCCTGGTTTAAACTTGGCAGGATACAGATATAATGCATTTGTCTGCTCTAGCAGTTACAATCAATATGATAGCACAGGTAAGGAAAATGATTCATAGAGCATTTTATAATATCTGCACGTAGATGAGTCATGCTTAATTGTTCCCCTAACAGATAGCCAAAATGAAACCCATACAGAGTGTTTCCCTTTTCCTGAACAAGTCATGAGTCATGTTCCTGCTATGCAATTAAACAAGTGTTTTAAACCACTGCCAGGGCCGGCCCAGGACATTGTGCTGCCTGGGTCCAAGAATGAAATGCTGCCCCCCTCCTCCCCCCCAAAAAAAAAAAATCACGCCCATCCAGCAAAGAGACATTTCCATAAAGCAAAGAGACAGCCTAATCCAGCAAGAGACATCCCCATATATTCAGCAAAGAGACATATCCATAAATTAAGCAGAGACATTTCCATAAAGCAAAGAGACATCCCCATATAGTAAAGAGACAGCCAAATCCAGCAAAGAGACATGCCCCCTCCAGGAAAGAGACATGCCCCCTCCAGGAAAGAGACATGCCCCCTCCAGGAAAGAGACATGCTTGATCCAGCAAAGAGACATGCCCCCTCCAGACATGTCCGATTCCTGCGGTGGCGGCTAGGGTTACCACATTTCCAAACTGCCTTTCAGGGACACCCCCCCCCTTCTCAAAAAAGATGAGGGGGGAATGTAGTCTCGGGGTTGCCAGGGATTTCGGCAGCGGGGGTGATTGGTCGAGCGAATGGCTGGTGTTAGCACTTAAATCGTCCCAGCACCATGCTTGATATGGTGTCAGGATGATCAAATCACATTATTTCTAATACTTATTATTTAAACTTAATTATTTGTAATATATAATGAAAAGTTAAATTCACCATAATGCAGAATCAGTGGGAACCCTGAGCTTGTCACTTGCCACCAGATGCAGTGTGTCTCCGTCACCTGCCACCAGATGCAGCTTGTTACTTGCCACCGTTGCCTGCCGCCAGATGCAGTGTGCACTTGCCACCCATAGCCTACCACCAGATGCAGTGCCACTTGCCACCCATAGCCTACCACCAGATGCAGTGCCACTTGCCACCCATAGCCTACCACCAGATGCAGTTTTACTTGCCACCCATAGCCTTCCACCAGATGCAGTGCCACTTGCCACCCATAGCCTGCCAACAGATGCAGTGTGCCATTTGCCACCTGCAGCCGTGTCACTTGCCACCCACAGCCTGCCATCAGATGCAGTGTCACTTGCCAACCGCAGCCTGCCACCAGTCCGACACACTGGAGCCTCCTCCCATGCGGAGGCCAGGGCATGTCACATCTTCAGCTTTGAGGAGCTCATGCTGGGACCTGTAGTCCTTCACTTTTGGCGGATGTCCCCCCCCCCAAAAGTGAATGACTACAAGCCCCAGCATGAACCCCTGAGATCTAAGGGTGTGACTCCATAGATTTCATAGGTTCATGCTGGACAAGTAGCTCAGTAGTTGGAGGGGAGTCACATCCTTAGATATCAGAGCAGGGTCCATGCTGGGACTTGTAGTCCTTCACTTTTGGGGGGTCACATCCCCCAAAAGTGAAGGACTACAAGTTCCAGCATGGACCCTGCCCTGATATCCAAAGGATGTGTCCTCCTTTTATCCCTCCGAGGGTGTAATCTTATCTGTCCTCTCCTCTTCTGTCAGTATACACATCTGCTGACTGTCCTTTCTGCAGTCTGCACTGAGGCTTGCTAGTGGCTCCAGGCTGACACACACACTGAGCTCTGCTGTGAAGCGCTGACAGACAGAACGCTGGCTGCTGGGGAAACCTGACTGATGATCTTAGCCTGATCTGTCATCCGTTTATAAGTGCTTTGTTTTTTTTTGTTTTTTTTTACCTAAACTCGGGTTTGGCTTCATCTCTCTCTCCCTCTGTGCACTGTAGTCATAGGTGTGTGCAGGGGGTGTGCCAGGTGTGCCTGGGCACACCCTAATCACCCTGTGCACCGCAGATTCCCCTTGCTGATGTTTCACCAAAGTCCCCCAACAGGGTTCCTTGTTCCTTGTAAAAAATAAAATCATAAAAGTAAAAAAACTACTGACACTGTCCACTTCCCTACTAACACCAAACTCTGCCGTACTGACAAATCCGCTGCTCTACTGACACTGTCCAAATTTTAATACATTTGGGGTGCACACCCTAATGCAATAGGCTGCGCACACCTATGACTGTGGTCAGTCATGATGTTTCAGCTGCATGTCTCAGAGGAGAACGTACAGGGAGGAGGTGGATGGAGCTAGTGGAGGAGGAGGAAGTTAAATCCTCCTCTGCTCTGAATGCTGGGGCTTCTCTCTCCTTCTCCTCATGATGTCACTGGTTGCTAGATGCCAGGTGGGCGGCGGCTAGCAACCAGTATGGGCAGGGAGCCAGGAGCCGCTGGTGAACAACTTCAAGTGGGTCTCGGCCAGCTAGGAGTCCACCAGGACAGTGAGTTGCAGCGGCAATGCAGTACAGCAGTAAAAGGATGACACTGCACACTAGAGGGAGGGGAAGCCTCAGGTCCTCGGGCAGTGTGCCCCTGTTGCTGCCCCTCTTAAAGTGCTGCTTGGGTCCCATGGACCCACTGGGACCCATGGTAGGGCCAGCCCTGACTGTCGCTACATTGTTTAAATATATTAAAATGGCAATAAACCCAAAAGCAAACATTTATCATATTGCAGCTTACCAGTTCTTTGATGTCATAGCTGTATTAGTTTTCTTTTTTTAGGCTTTCATGCCCTTATTTTTACTTGGTGATCCAGCCAGTATGTTTGCTAGTTTTCAACAGAATAAGCTCTCTTGCAGATGTACAGGGAAGAGACAAACCATATACAACTGACAAGGATACTTACAATGATCAGCTTTTATGTATGCAAAACCTTTATTTCAAAAGGAAAAATGTTACTGTAACTACTTATAAAAAGTTAGCTGGAGTTTGGCTTCATTTTGCTAGTGTATCTAAATCAGCTAGTGCATCTAACACTTTTCTCCCCCCAGATTAACAATGTTGCTTTCCAAAGGGGCCTCTCTTCTCCTTCATTCAGAGTGGAGGCACTCTAATACAAGAGCTGTGTTACTGTCCAGATCACCGGGTGAAAACAGAGGGAAAAAGCCTAAAAAAAGAAAAGGAATGCAGCCATAACATCAAATGCAGGGGTCCCCTGTAACTTGGACAGTAGGAGTGGCAGGGGCTGCATTTGCTGGTACCGATCCTCTTTCCTCCTGCGGCCTCTGAATGCCAGGTAGGAGTGAGAGCAGCTGCAGGAGGAAAGCGGATCGGTACCAGCAAATGCAGCCCCTGCTCGTCTTTTGGCTGTCTGACATCGATCCCCCCCTGTGTGCTCTCCATAGAGTGCTATCTCAGTCTGTGCTTTGGTTAGAACACTCTTGAGGTTTCCCAAAACATTAGTCCACATGTGGACAGTAAAGGTGTTGATTTATGGTTTACAGATTCTACCGTGTTGGAACTCTTTGCAGATATCTGAGTTAGCGTTCAGATACCTGCAGGGCAGCCATCAGAAATTATGGGGCCCCTTACACAGCTTCAGGCCTGGGCCCCCTGGGGCCTGACCACCAACATTCCCCAAGGCCTGCCCACTGGCTGTCCCACCAAATATGCCCACTGGTCAGTCCTTCAATGCACCTACTTTTATTTTAACACTCACAACTTCTATTCCCATCCACGCCCAGTTTTTGTGAGGTTTTTTTTCCAAGCTACATGATTACAACCCAAGGCTCTGATTGGCTTAAGAAAGGTTGGGCTCGGGGCGCAGGAAAATAGCGGATAAATATTTGCTATTGTCTTCCGCCTTCTCCTCCTGGCCAATCAGGATGGATCGGGTTGGCCTGGAGGAGAATCTGAGGAACCATCTTAGACATTTGGTATTTAGTTGTGGA
>BLSH010064865.1:824531-839337 GCA_018402905.1 Glandirana rugosa
AAAAAAAAAAAAGAAGTAGAGTTAAGTCCTGCACAGAAGACGATGTAAAGGTACACATGGTCACGTAAAAGATACGTAAAAAGGTACAAGTCTCACGCAAGGTATGTCTTTTATTACGTCGTACAATATGAGAACAACTGACGTGACCTTACGAGACGTGACCACACTTGACCCAGGTAACCTTATGTACCTTTTGTAACACGTAAACTGATTTTGCGTGACCTGACGTAGACCACACTTGATCGTGAATTCTAGTATTTACGGGAAATCTTTAATACCAAAACAACCTTTAAACTCTCGACAGTCAACGGTTAACGTCGAGAAAATTCCCTGGACATCTCCCACAGTGACTTGTTCTGTATGGAACGCACTCTGAACATGGAAAAATGCATAGAAAATGCACTGGTACACATGGAAATGTAGCAGAAGACACGTCCTGAATTGAGATGAAGAAAAAAAAAAAAACACATCAAAAACACGGAATGCATCAAAAAGGCATCAAAAGCGCATGTAAGCACACATCCGGAACGCAGTAATTGTGGGGTGAAGTGGTCCTAAAGAAAATCTATGGTCCCTGCATAAACTTTCATTTTATAACATCAGTATTAACATCAATATTGTTCAAACAAAAGTTGACAATCTGATATAAGCTTATGTGAAAATTCTCCTTTCATGTTGTTATTGCTGCCTGTCTGCTGGCCATCCACGACTTCCTGGATTCCCTGCATGCTTTACAGCTTCTCCTCTGCTGTTTACGTTACATTTCTAAGGATTACATATCCCATGGTACCTTGCTGCCTGCAAGCTGTGATTCCTGTACTGATTCCACCTCCTGAAACTCCTCTTAGCACCTCCATAGTTCAGAAGGCAGGCTCAGTGAAATGTGTGACAGGGCAGTCCCTACTCACAGGAAATATGTGTAACAGAATTCAAGAAAGTAAATGTGTGGGGATCTTCACAAAGTAAATTTATACATTTCTGAAATTGTTCAGATTAATAGGAGTAGGCTAGAAATAATTGAAATCCAATGTGGAAATAAATACATTATTTTACATTTTGACTATACATACACTTTAGTACACCAGTTTGGATAACATATTGGAAACAAATGCCATGCAAACTTTAGGTACTTTTACTGGAAGTGATGAAAAATACTCATTGTTTGGGGTTTCTGATGTCACAGAAGAGGGGAAGGATCTTGGTTTGATTGGCTGCTTTGGAGGACAGAGGAGAGATCTGAGGTCTAATAGATTTCTCTCCATAAAGAATACCTGTCATGGCCCATGTTATTCATCCCTTGTGATAGCAATAAAGTTCAATAAAAAATGAAAGGTACAGTGTAAACATTTTTTTAAATAAAATTATTACATTTATATTATATTTTATACTCTCCCTCTACTTGCCTCTTGTGGAATGCTGGGGCCTTGGGATGACATTTCTGCCTGACCTACCTCCTTCCCCTGGGCCATTTTCTTTGTCTTCACCTGTTTTTTCCTGCCTCCTTTTTTTTGAGGGTGGGAACGACACCATCTCTGGTTTATGCAAGTATTGTGTCAAACGTTGTGTTGTGATACCAGTGTATGTGTGTATGCATGTGTGTGTGTGTGTATATATATATATATATATATATATATATATAATCTTTCGTTCGTCAATAGGCACAGCGACTCTTAGGACTAAGTGGGTTATACTGCCCTCTTCAGGAGTTTACTAGGCAGAACAGGCAGTTCTAACAGCAAAAAGAACAATAACAGACACAGCCCCTCCCAGGGGGCAGTCCCCACTGGCAGATAACCCCACACCCAGCTCTGCTAGCTCAGTTTTTTCTGCCTAGTGCAAGGAGTTAGACCTATGCTCCCTGTTGGGATCTGTGGTACCTCTCTGGTCCACTTCGGCTGTCAGGAGACAGCTTTACAGATGAAGACTTCAATCAAGCAGCCGTGCTGGGCAACAGGTTGGGTCCCAGACTCAGGTAGTCTCCCCAGCCGGCCATCATGCGATAGACCGAATGCTTCGCTCTGGGTCGAACGCGACAAGCCCCGAACCGGACGGGGTGGCCCCGCGGGTTAAACGCCCCGTCATCGCACGCAGTGCGCCCTGGGCCGACAGCTCCCTCCGGCCTAGCCGGGAGCGTGAACGCCATCTCGGGTGGGATCCCCGCACTGCCCGTCTAGATGGGGTAAGTACGCCCCCCTCCCCCTCAGGGGTTCGGGGGGAGCTGGGTGGTTCCCCCCTCTTCCTTGCTAGTGCCCGTCCCCCCATCCCTCCAGACCCCGCTGTCACACCCCCCCATGGGGGCTTCCAGGGGGGTTTCTCTGGGGCAGGGCTCCCACCACCTCTCCCTCCCCCCTGTGCTCGGCGCTTGGCGCGCTCAGCGGCCATTTTGCCGGTGCCCGGCTGCCATTTTCTTGTAGCCGGCCACACTGTTTAGGCCTAGGGAGCTCCCGGTGGCCATTTTTGTGTAGCCGCAGCCCTGTTACAGGGGTGTTTGGCCTCTAGTGTGCAGGGCGGCCATTTTCCCTGTGTCTACACGTGGATGTGAGGCCTGGGGGCGGTCCTGGCCAGTTTTTGGCGCTGATTTACCCCCCCAGCTCTGCGTGGCTCTGAGCACAGAGGGTGAAGACAGCGACAGCGGTGGACAGCAGCAGCAGGCAGCTCCTCTCCGGGTCGGGTGGTGAGTCCCTTCGGGGTGCCCCTTTTGCCCGGCCTTGCTCAGCTGTGGGGTGGGGGGTACAGTAGTCTCCCCGCAGTAGGCCTTATTTAGTTGGCATTGCCAGGGTGGGTGACAGTATGGCAGCCGAGGCAGGTACTTCCGCACTGGACCTCTCGGTGCCTGCAGCCAGCACTTCAGGGGCTATAGTAGACGCGATGTCAACGGTCCCGGGTAGAGTCACAGTTGGACCGCAGGGACGCCAAAAAGCGCCCCTTGCCCCCCCTTCTTCGGGGGAGGACTCGGACCGCGAGGGGGGCTCCTTCGTTGTGGGGACCCCCCTCAAGCTGTCGGGTGGCGAGGTTCCCACCGCTCCTGATAGAGGGGATGAGTCTGAGCCGTCCGCTGCTGCGCACGAGAAGGCTTTCGTAGACGCTCTGATGTGTTGAGTTATTTTGAGGGGACAGCAAATTTACACTGTTATACAAGCTGTACACTCACTACTTTACATTGTAGCAAAGCTTCATTTCTTCAGTGTTGTCACATGAAAAGATATAATAAAATATTTACAAAAGTGTATATATATATAATTTTTTTTTTTTGTAACAATACGTGAGACGAAGTGGTAGATGGACACAACCTGTCGCCTCCTATGCGTTCATATGGACTGGATTAAGTCTGATCCGGATTTTACCAGCCACCATGGCAGGGCTGGTTCTGGTCCAGAGTTTGTGGTCCACTAGAGTCCGCCAGCAGGTGGACTTAAATAATCAGGAAGAGATCTCACTTGAGTTCTGGCCTGAACCTCAGAGAGGGATCTGAGGGAGCTCTGTGTCTGTTGGGACTTTAGAAGACAAGGTTTGCATTTTAGCTGATGTTTTGTGTGTGTTGGGGGCCAGCCCCACACCGTATAGTGAGGAAACTATACTGTCTAGTTTAGCACCGGACGGCAAGGACTTATTTTTATGTTTTTTTTGTTTTACCTGCAAACCTTATTTACCTATAAACTTGGCAAGCCGCCAGATTTTAAGAAAGTTGCCTGCACGCTGACTATTTTCCTCAGGAAAGTTGATCCCCGCAAGCAAATCTCCCACACGTGGTGGAGGATGCAGGCACCTTTCCAAGATGGAGGAAATGCTGAAGGCCCTGCTTTAAGCCAATGCAGCTCAGCGGGAAACCAACCGCTGGGTTGCAGAGGCCGCTGCAGCACAGCGGGAGGAAAGTCGCCAAGTTCTAGGGGTGAAAGGGGTGAACAGGCAGCTCAGCAGGAAACCAACCTCCGGGTTGCACAGGCCGCGGCAGCACAGCGGGAGGAAAGTCGCCAAGCTATCGCAGGACAAAAGCAGATGAACCAACAGTTTGCGGAAGCCCTGCTGGAATTAAAGAAGGGGCCCGCACCTCCGGTGACAGTGCAACCAAAGTTGGTACGCGCCTCTTACCACATGCAGAAGATGACATCTGTGGATGATGTGGAGGCATATTTCATGACTTTTGAAAGGATCGCTCATCCTGAAGGGTGGCCAAAAGAACAGTGGGCGGGACTGTTAGCACCATTCTTGACCCCAAAAAGCCTACTTTGATCTGGAAGCAGATAAGGCCCAGGACTATGAGACCCTAAAGGCAGAGATATTCACATGCCTAGGGGTCACTAAGGCAGTCCGGGCTCAACGGGTGCATCAGTGGACCTACCGCACTGACAAGCCACCCCGCTGGCAGATGTTCAACCTGGTCCACCTCACCAGAAAATGGCTATAGCTGGAGACTTTGCTAATTACCCCAAATTGTGGAGCGCGTGTTCATGGACCGCTATCTATGTGCGCTCCCTGCTGCTTTGAGGAAGTGGGTCAGTCATGGGGACCCCAAAACCACCACCCAACTCATGGGCCTCGTGGAGAGATACACTGCTGCTGAGGACTTGTTGCACCAATCTGCTCCCCGTTCTAATGTATCTAGGGGTGAAAGATCGCCTGCAGGACCCGGTAAGACTGTTCCAAGGTTCAGGGGTGTGGGGAAACTTGATAAGACTGCTACAGTTAAAGAAACTGTGAGCTCTAGACCCGGAGACTGGGCAAAGAAGGACTGGGTGTAGAGCACATGCAGTGCTACCGATGCCATGCATTGGGACATATTGCTGCCAATTGTCCCCTGAATGATGAACCCATGCAATATGATTATACTTATGTGAATAGACACCTTTCTCTTTTTGCACAGGTCGCATATACAGCAACATGTTCAAATTGTATGGAGAGGCAAATGTGTGTGATTTTTGTTGATGGAAAGCCAGTCACTGCCCTTCTTGACTCTGGTAGTGTAGTAATGTTGGTAAAAAGCAATTGTGTAAATCCTGCAAGGTTACACCCTAGCACTGTCGGGGTCATTTGCATCCATGGGGACACTCGTAACTACCAGATGGTGGTGGTTGAGATTGACACCCCTTGAGGCAGTGTGACTCAGTGATTCAGTGGGGGTAGTACCTTCACTGCTATATGATGCCCTAGTGGGCAGGGGTTTTCCCCATTTTTGGAGGTTATGGGAAGGCACGGGGAATCTGGAGGAGAGAGCTCTCTCTGCTACAGAAGCATGGTAACTCGCACCCAACCTTTTTGCCAAATGGAAGGGGAGACTGGTGTCAGGACCGAGGAAGGAGGAGACCCTCTTCCTTTTCCTGTACTGGCTGGTGAGGCAGAGGAGCTGAAAGATAGCTCCCAGCTGGAGGCTAATGACCCAGACAATGTCTTTGACCCAGACCATGAGAGTGAACTAAATGTAGTACCTGAATTAGAGGTCCGGAGAGAGGACTTCTGTACAGAGCAACTACGGGATGTCACTCTCCTAAAAGCCAGAAAAAACGTGAAAGTGATGGATGGGGACCCTAATTGGGGCGTGTCTTTTCCCTACATGGCTCTTAAAAATAATTTGTATTTTATCAGGGGGTGAAACGTGGGGATAGGACGAGGTGGAAGAGCTAGTGGTTCCCAAACCCTTTCACAGGATGGTGCTAGATCTAGCCCATGGACATGTAATTGGGTGGCATCTGGGTATGGATAAGACCAGGGAGAGAATATCCCAGAGATTCTTCTGGCCCGGGTTGCATGCAGGTGTCAGAGAGTTTTGTGAATCATGCACTGAGTGTCAGATGACGGCCCCGTCACCCCATTTTCGTAGTCCCCTTGTCCCACTTCCCATAATTGAAGTGCCATTTGAGCGAATTAGCATCGATCTCGTGGGACCAGTAGTAAAATCTGCCTGGGACACCAGCACATCCTGGTGATCCTGGACTATGCAACCTGCTATCCTGAAGCCAAACCCTTGCGGAACACCTCTGCTAAGACTATTGCCAAGTAGCTGGTCCAGGTGTTTAGTCAGGTGGGGATCCCTAAAGAGGTCTTAACGGATCAGGGCACCCCCTCCCGTGTAACCAACCGTGCAGGTTGTATAAAATCTCCCATCTCCGTACCTCGGTCTACCACCCCCAAATGGATGGATTTGTGGAGAGGATTAATAAGAGCTAAAAAGCATGTTGAAAAAGGTAGTGGAAAAAGATGGGAGAGATTGGGATATGTTGCTGCCGTATCTCATGTTTGCCATACGAGAGGTTCCGCAGGCGTCTACAGGGTATTGAACTTTCAACCTCGGAGACAGAGTGCTGGTACTAGTCCCCATGGTTGAAAGTAAATTCTTAGCAAAGTGGCAGGGTCCCTTTGAGATTAGGGGAAGTGAACTACAAAGTTTACCAGCCAGGTAAAAGGAAACCCAAGCAAATTTACCATGTGAATCTCTTAAAACCGTGGAAAGACAGAGATACTTTAGTGGCAGTGCCCACTCCTCAAGAGGACAGGCTATCCATGACGTCCCCATAACTGAGTCCTTGTCACTAACGCAACAAAATGACGTTAAGGAGTTTATCAGTAAGAATAGAGATTTTTTTCTGTTCCCTACCAGGACTGACCACCGTGCTACAATATGACATAATCACGGAACCATGGGTCCGCGTAAATGTAAAACCCTACCGAATACCTGAGGCTAGACGAGAGGCGGTGGCAAAGTAAAGGAAAACCGTGTTGGAGTTAGACGTGATAGAGGAGTCCCATCGTGCCTGGTCGAGCCCTATAGTGTTGGTCCCAAAGCCCGATGGCACTATCAGGTTCTGTAACGATTTCAGGAAGCTGAATAACCTAAATTTGACATATACCCAATGCCGCGGGTTGACAAGCTTGTGGACAGGTTGGGAGGTGCCCAGTAACTAACAACCCTAGACCTAACTAAGGGCTACTGGCAGATCCTCTTAATGGAGTCAGCAAAGGAAAAAACTGCCTTTTCTACCCCCAAGGGGTCCTTCCAGTACAAACGAATGCTGTTTGGTCTGCATGGGGTCCGTGAATCCTTCCAGAGAATGATGGAAAAACCTTGGGGCCGCATCGGGCCTATGCAGCCGCATTTTTGGATGATGTGGTCATCCACAGTCCAGATTGGGAATCATATCTGCCCCGAGTACAAGCAGTTGTAGACTCTCTGAGGGTAGCGGGTTTATCAGCCAACCCGAAGAAGTGTGCCATAGGCCTGGAGGAGGCCAAATACCTTGGGTATGTTTTTGGTCGGGGACTGATCAAGCCCCAGACCAATAAGATCGAAGCAATCCAAAATTATTATTATTAAGAATTACAGGGCAAGGTAGTGAGCATCCTTTTGGATACAATCCCAGCCTTTGAACGGACCTGGGAACCTTGGATGACATTCTCCCACTTTCCCCCGGGTTTGGGAGCCAGTGATCCTCAACAGAATATACTCGGATGACTGGGGAACACACTCTCTTTCTGCTATCTTCTCGTCCTCTTACTTGCCCTCTATTTCTTTCTTTCACATCTTTTTTCCTTTTTTCTCTACCTCCGGCCTCTCCCATGTGTCCCTCGTGGCAGGGGATAAAGGGGAGAGCCATTGATTGCTAGGTTATATCATATGTTTTTAGAAGATTGTATAGCAGCTCTCTATGGGGTCCACTTTTGTGGAGGACAGGGGTCTAAAATAGGCCTTACCTCCCTAGACTGGGAGGACCTGGGGCGGAGATTGGGTCCACAGCAGGATCCCTTTAGGAGTGGCCCTAGTTCTCCTTCCCCTAGATCCTCGGTTGGTGAAATATATGAGCTGAGGGTTGTCGGACCTACACCAAACTTTGTCCATGCTGATGGTAAGGACCTAGGCTCCCTCTGCACGAGGGCACAAATACACCTTATGCTATACCTACGCGACTACACCTGTTTAATGTGTTTAGACCTTGTGGTTCTCAGCTTAACATGGTTATGTACCTTTTCTGCATTTACCTGTACTGATTGTATTGAATGTAATCTTCAATAAAAATTATTGAAATAAAAAAAAAAAAAAAAAAGAATTACAGGGCATTATAGACGGTTCATCCCCAACTTTGCCACCATTGCCGTCACTCTGACCGATCTGACGAAGGGTAGAGGGTCGGGCATGGTTAAGTGGAATCCCGAAGCTGAGAAGGCATTTCAGAAGTTGAAACAGGCCCTTTGTGTACAGCCGGTGCTCGTGACCCTGGACTTCACAAAGGAGTTTGTTGTACAGACGGATGCCTCTGAGGAGGGGCTAGGTGCTGTTCTGTCCCAGATGAGAGACGGTGAGCAGCACCCGGTTGTCTACTTAGGCAGGAAGCTTAACAGGCATGAGAGGAACTATGCCATTGTGGAGAAGGAGTGCCTGGCTATCAAGTGGGCCTTAGAAGCACTGAAGAACTACCTTTTAGGTAGGTCGTTTAGGCTAGTCACCGACCATGCCCCCCTGAAGTGGATGTGTGATAACAGGGAGAAAAATAGTCGGGTGACTAGTTGGCACCTGGCCCTACAGCCATTTAAGTTCCCAGTGGAACACTGGGCGGGAAGACTCCAGAACAATGTAGATGCCCTCTCCCGGGTCCACTGTATGGTTGCGACAGGTGCTCAGCCGCAGGGGCTTGAGCAGAGGGGGAGGATATGTCACAATATGCGAGGTGAAGTGGTAGAAGGACGCTACCTGTTGCCTCGCATGCGTTCATGTGGACTGGATTAAGCGGAGTCCGGTCCGGATTTTACCAGCCACCATGGCCGGGCTGGTTCTGGTCTGGATGTTTGTGGTCCACTGGAGTCCACCAGCAGGTGGACTTAAATAATCAGAAAGAGATCTCACTTGAGCTCTGGCCTGAACCTCAGAGGGATCTGAGGGAACTCTGTGTCTGTTGGGACATTAAAAAACAAGGTTTGCATTTTTTTGGTGATGTTTTGTGGGTGTTGGGGGCCAGCCCCACAACGTATACTGAGGAAACTATACTGTCTAGTTTATCACTGGATGACAAGGACTTATTTTTATGTTTTGTTTTACCTGCAAACATTAGTTACCAATAGTTTGGTATGGGAAGAATGCATTGTGTATATAAAACAAACTGTAATTTTTATCTGCTATGATTATATCCTTTTGTTAAAATATGTCAGCAAATAAAATGTGTGGATTTTAACTGATTTGTCTATTTTTATTCCTGAGGTTGGAAAAAAGGCACCTCTAAAGTCTTGCATACTATCATACTATTTCATTTTTTTTTTGATATTAAAGAAAATAAATAAATGATTGTTGTTGGAAGGTTGAAAAGTTTTGTCAGTCAATGGCTGCCGCCAATTGGCAAGTCCTGCTGTCAGAATACAATGTCCTGGCGGGGAAGGGGGTTCATCCATCCATCTCACTATATAAAATTTTCTTGCTCATGATGATTGCTGCAAGTACTGCGTTGACTTTGTTCTCATTCCACATAGTGCCTTGTCCTGATTAAGCACTGAAACAGCATGATACGCATTGACTTTGTTCTCATCCCCCACAGTGCCTTGTTGTTGCATTTTATTGCTTTTTATGTTACATTAAAGATGGATTTTATTTGGAGTGCATCGGTCCAGATTTTGGTGCTTTTATTATGTTTATTGTGATGAGCCGAAGCGGGAAGTGTGTATGGGATTGAGAAGGTTGGTTGGCCTGGAGCAGCGCTGTACCACTAAATAACTCCCAGGTCATGTGTAAATTAAAATGGGCCTTTTAGTAATGTGGATCAGAAAAGAAAGCGTTGTTCCCGTGTACAATCCTCCAGCCCCTTAATGTACCAGATGGTGGACTCGGAGAGCTTGTCCTGCTCAAGACAGCACAGCAAACCCAGAGAGAATGAGGTCGCTCGCTGATGACGTTGTACAATGTAGTTTAATCAACCATGCTGGCTTCCTATACAGGTCCTGCCTGTAGCCACACCGCTTTAACTCATTTCACTCCAACTGGACTTAATCACAGACCAAGTCCAAGCGGATTAAACATGTCTGAGGGGGGGTGAATACAATTGGGGACTGTGCAGGAAGCCAGTATAGTTGAATAAACTACATTGTGTGATGTCATCAGTGCGTGGCTTCATTCTCTGTATTTGCTGGACCTTTCAGTAATGTTAAAATAGTATAAAACTTTAAAAAAAAATCCATAAAAAAAGGTATATCTCATTAAAAAAAAAGCAAGTCCTTGAGCTCCAGGCATTCGACTTTGCCTAGGCTGAGATGATGTCGTCAGTCTGCTTCAGGCATCCCTCAGTCTCCTCTCCTATAATGATCAGATTGCAAATGTAGGAAGTCACAGGGTGAGAGGCAGCAGCGGGGGGTGACATTTAAACAAAGATAAGAATTTCATAGGCAACAGGATTTATACTATTGGGTCTCTGAGCCAGCATCCCGGTACATTAAAAGTAGTGACTGGATAATGCCTGAATGAAAATGGCGTCATGGACAAAGAAAAAGCAGATGAAGGCATTGTCAGAGGGTGCACGGTGACTTTTGATATGTAATTACCTATACGTTTTAGACTTAACCAACCAGTCCACTGGGCCAGAAAAAAAGAAGTTCTGAGAATAAAGCATGAAAATACTGTATGACCCTTTTCCCTCTACAAAAAAAAGCAGAGACACCTCTGAATTAATAGTTTAAGCGCCCATTAAGCTTAAATTCAACTGGTACAGCTGTCAGAGTGATGCTCAATAAGGAGTATAGCATTATCTGGAAGTACTTGGCTTGGCTGAGGGATCTTTCATTAAAACAATGACTATCTAGTCTGCGACACTTAATATGATGGTCTGTCTGTGCTGTGAGCACTTATTTTACAGATGTACGGTCTACCATTTTAAACATCAAGGGTTTATTAAAAGTGACCTGGAGGCTTATCGAAGCTTCTGACATTATTGCTCACTGTATGAATGTAACCACTCTAAGCTAGGGAAGTGGTTATATGATTAAAGTCTACTTCTTTTAGCTAGACACACAGTAGAATTAGGATGAACTAGTAGAATAAAAAAGAGTAAAGCTAACCTAAGACATAGGATAGTGATTGAAAAGTTCAATTTCATTACAAAACACTGGATTTTTTTATACAATAATCAAACCCAATGCATAAACAAAATAAACTTTTCAAAAGAAATGCTACAAGTGCTTGAAAAGTGATCATAAATCCAAAGAGTGCTACACACACCACCAACTTGAAGACAAGCACTTACCTGACGGACTTTTCAAAATAGAAATAGTTGATGTTTACTGATAACCATCTACCATATTAACCACTTCAGCCCCGGGAGGATTTCCGCCTTTTGGACCAGAGCACTTTTTGCGATTTGGCACTGCGTCGCTTTAACTGACAATTGCGCGGTCGTGCGACGTTGTACCCAAACAAAATTGGTGTCCTTTTTTCCCACAAATAGAGCTTTTTTGGTAGTATTTGATCACCTCTGCATCATTTCTAATCACCGTTATAAACAAAGAGCAAAAAAAACAATATAAAACCCAATATTTCTTGCTTTTTCCTAAAACACAAATCCAAAAAAAAAAAAAAAAAAAAAATATATATATATATATATATATATATATATATATATATATATATATATATATATACATATATATAAAAAAAATGTATTCATCAGTTTTGGGCGATATATATATATACTTCCTCATATTTTTGGTAAAAAAATCGCAATAAGCGTATATTGATTAGTTTGCGCAAAAGTTGCCGCGTTTACAAACAATGAGAATTCATTTATGGGGTTTTTATTTTTGTTTATTCTTTACTAGCAATGGCGGCGATCTGCGATTTTTTTTTTAGTGGTATTGCGACATTGCAGCGGACATGTCGGACATTTTTCACACTTTTTTTTGTGAGCATTGACATCAGTGCTATGTAAATGCACGGATTACTGTGTAAATATCATTGGCAGGGAAGGGGTTAACACTAGGGGGGGGGACTGTGTTCCCTGGGATGAGTTACTAACTGTATGGGGGCTGGGATGAGTGGGGGAGGAGAAAGATCGCATATACAGGAAGCATAAGATCACTTTCCTTCTCCTCTGTCAAAACAGAGATTTGTGTGTTTACACACACGGATCCCATTCTTTCACTGCGTGGGAGCGATCGCAGGTAGCCGCCCTACCCGCTTCCTGGCTCTCCCTTTACAAAGTGAGCGCGCAAGCGCGCCTCCGGTGGCACGCACTAGCTTTTGAAGCGCTTCCACAGGAGAGGGGCATTTTTGACATGCTTTTTTAAGTGCTCCAAAGATGCTGCTTGCAGGACTTTTTTGACCGCCCCACCAGCGTACCGCCTCAGTGTGAAAGCATCCATTGAAATGAATGGGAAGCAGTTTTCAGGCACTATTGTTAGCGCCTGAAAAGCACCTCTGTGTGAAAGGGGTCTAGGCAAAAGGACACTTAAAGTGACACTAAAGTCTTTTTTTTTTTTTTTTCTTTAAAAATAACAAACATGTCATACTTACCTGCTCTGTATAGTGGTTTGTGCACACAGCAGTCCAGATCCTCCTCTTTTGTAGGTCCCTCTTCTTTGCTTCTGGCCCCTCCTAGCAGCTTGCTATGGGGGCACCCGAGCCGAGCCGCAGCCCCGTGTGTCCATTCAGACACAGAGCAGCAGTTTAGTCCCGCCCCCTCTCTTTCCTGATTGTCTAACTTAATTTGACAGCAGTGGGAGCCAATGTCTCAGGGAGTCAGGAGGGAGAGTCCCAGTCGACCGAGGCACTCGTGGACATCGCTGGATAGAGATGGGGCTCAGGTAAGTATTAGGGGGGCTGCTGCACACAGAATGTTTTTTATCATAATGCATAGAACGCATAAGAAAAAAACCTTCTGTCTTTACAACCCCTTTAACTGTCCAGGGATCCAGCACTGTCCTCATATGGGCTGGTTCTTCGTCGGTCTTCAGGTCCCCAGATGCCAGCATCTTTAGTGTGGGAAGCCAGCTGTGACTCGTGTGGCTTCACAGCTGGATGCCCACTACGCAGTGAGATGCACTGCATTTTGTGAATTGTACCGAAGTCTTCTGTGACCTGTCCCAGAAGGCTGTGCGCAAAGGGGGCGGGGGCAATCTTCTGCTTGGATCGCCTAGGGAGCCGGTACTTCTCAAAACTAGGTACCCGCTCCCCCACAAAAAATGTTTACAGTCAGGTCCATAAATATTGGGTCATCTACACAATTCTAATCTTTTTGGCTCTATACACCACCACAATGGCTTTGAAATGAAACGAAGAAGATGTGCTTTAACTGCAGACTTTCAGCTTTACATCCAAATCAGGTGAACAGTGTAGGAATTACAACATTTTATGTGTGTGCCTCCCACTTTTTAACCACTTCAATACCGGACGTTTATACCCCCTTCCTTACCAGACCAATTTTCAGCTTTCAGCGCTATCACATTTTGAATGACAATTACTCTCTCATGCTACACTGCATTTTTTTTCACACAAATAGAGCTTTCTTTTGGTGGTATTTAAGAACCTCTGGGTTTTTTATTTTTTGCGACATAATTGAAAAAAGTGCGAAAATTTTGAAAAAAAAACATATTTTTTAAAGTTTATGTGATAAAATTTTGCAAATATGTAATTTTTGTCCATAAATTTTGGCCAAAACCTATACTGCTACCTATCTTTGGTAAAAATAACCCAAATAAGTGTATATTATTTGGTCTGTGTGAAAGTTATAGAGTCTACAACTATGGTGCAAATCATTGAAAATTGATCACACCTGATGCACTGATGGCCTGTCTCATTTCTAGAGGCCCTGAAATGTCGAGAAAGTACAAATACCCCCCAAATGACCCCTTTTTAAAAGTAGACATTCCAGGGTATTTAGTAAGAGGCATGGCCAGTTTTTTGAAGTTGTACTTTTTTCCCACAATTCTTTGGAAAATTACGAAATTATTATTTTTTTTTTTTTGCACAAAATTGTCAAAACAACAAGTTATTTCTCACACACAGCATATGCATACTTCCAATTACACCCCAAAATACATTCTGCTACTGTCCCCGAGTATGGCGATACCACATGTGTGAGACTTTTTCACAGCCTGACCACATAGAGAGGTCCAACATGCAGGGAGCACCGTCATGCATTCTAGGAGCAGAATTTTCACATCTAATTTCCTAACGACCTATTACACTTTTGAAGGCCCTGGAGCACCAGGACAATGGAATTACCCACAAAATGACCCCATTTTGGAAAGAAAACATCCCAACATATAATCTATGAGGCATTATGAGTCTTTTGAATGGTTCATTTTTTTCCAGAAGTCTTCGAAAAACGTGGAAAGAAAATGAGAACGCTTTTATTTTTACACAAAGTGGTCAATTTATAAGTTATTTCTAACACATAGCATGCACATAGCAAAAATTACCCCCCAAAATATATTCTGCTACTCGTCCCGAGTATGGCGATACCACACGTGTGAGACTTTTTCACAGCCTGACCACATAGAGAGGTCCAACATGCAGGGAGCACCATCATGCATTCTAGGAGCAGAATTTTCACATCTAATTTCCTAACGACCTACCGTATATACTCGAGTATAAGCCGACCCGAATATAAGCCAAGGCACCTAATTTTACCACAAAAAACTGGGAAAAGTTATTGACCCGAGTATAAGCCTAGGGTGGCAAATGCAGCAGCCAGAACAAAGGAATTGTAGCCAGAACACAGGGACAGGGAGCCAGAACACAGGAATTGTAGCCAGGACACAGGGATTTTATACAGGACACAGACTGTAGCCAGAACACAGGTATTGTAGCCAGGACACAGGGATTTTATACAGGACACAGGGGACA
>BLSH010064865.1:857675-870959 GCA_018402905.1 Glandirana rugosa
CACCAGGTCACACCACTAGGACCCCCCCCCGACGTGACTATTTGTAAATCACGTCTGGGGGGACAGTTCTCTCGTCGGCTAGTCGTGAGGAGATGCAGACGTCTACACTCATCTCCTTTTCGGTTATTTGTGGAGAAGGACAAATGTGACACTGGTCGGAAGGCTACCTTCGTGAAATGGTTCTAGCCATTACGCCACCCAGTGTGACAAGCGCCTGCGCGTTAGCACCCAATAGGACTCCTGTAGTTATCTACGGGTCAGTCCTATTGCTTCGGTGGCCGGCCGGCAGTAAACAGATATCCGGTCTTAACCACTTCCCGTCTGGCCTATAGACAAATGACGGCCGGCCGGTGGCTTCGTTATCCTGACTGGGCATCTATTGATGTCCTCAGGATAACCCACGATTGCGCGTCCGCGAACAGTGTGACCCACCGCATTACCGATCTTGGTAAAGTGCTTCCATCGGAAGGCTGGTCACAGTGTAAACAGGAAGAGGTGTTTATTGGCTTTTCCTCTACTCACATCTGCAGACGTAGAGGAGTGCTGATCGGCTGCTCTCTTGACAGGGGGGTCTGCACTAAATGTTTATCAGTGCAGCCCCCCCCCAGGATCACCACACTGGACCACCAGGGAGCTCTCCCAGGACCACCAGGGAGCCCCCCCAGGGACACCATCAGGAGGCCGCCCAGGGACCAGCAGGGAGATGATCTGGAGGCCACCCAGGGACCCACCCTAGACCGCCAGGTAAGGGGTGTATAGTGCACTGTAGGGATGGCACTGTGCCCATATGTGATACCTGCCAGTGCCATCCCTAACAGTGCTATATCTCAGTGCCATGTACCAGTGCCCACCAGTGCCACCTATCAGTGCCCACCAGTGCCACCTATGAGTGCCCATCAGTGCTGCATACCAGTGCCACCTATGAGTGCCGCCTATCAGTGCCCATCAGTGCTGCATATCAGTGCCTCATCATCAGTGCCTATCTGTATTGCCTCATCTGTGCCCATCAATGTAGCCTCATCAGTGCTAATCAGTGTAGTCACATCAGTGCCCGTCAGTGAAGGAGAAAATTCACTTATTACTTACTTACAAAATTTTGTGACAGAAAAAACTTTTTTTTTTCAAAATTTTCGGTCTTTTTTTATTGTAGCCGAAAAAAATAAAATATGCAGAGGTAATCAAATACCACCAAAAGAAAGTTATTTTTCACACACAGCATATGCGTACTTCCAATTACACCCCAAAATACATTCTGCTACTCCTCCCGAGTATGGCGATACCATGACTTTTTCATAGCCTGGCCACATAGAGAGGTTCAACATGCAGGGAGCACTGTCAGGCGTTGTAGGAGCATCAATTACACATACAATTTCCTAACAACCTATTACACTTTTGAAGGCCCTGGAGCACCATGACATTGGAATTGCCCACAAAATGACCCCATTTTGGAAAGCAAACACCCCAAAGTATATTCGATAAGGCATAATGAGTCTTTTAAGTTGTCAATGTATAAGATTTTTCTAACATATAGCATGTACACAGGAAAAATGACACCCCAAAATACATTCTGCTACTCCTCCTGAGTATGGCGATACCACATGTGTGAGACTTTTATACAGCCTGGCCACATTCAGAGGCCCAACATTGAAGTAATACTTCCAAGCGTATCTAATTTCATTCCTACCTATCACACTTTTGAAGGTCCTGGAGCACCAGGACAGTGGAATTACCCACAAAATGACACCATTTTAGAAAGCAAACGCCCCAATGTATATTTTATGAGGCATGGGCTGGTGACAGGTACTTGGGTACTCTGATGGGTTGGTGACTGGTACTCAGGTACTCTGATGGGTTGTGACAGATACTCGAGTACTGTGATGAGCTTGTGACAGGTACTCAGGTATTCTGATGGGCTGGTGACAGGTACTCGGGTACTCTGATGGGCTGGTGACAGGTACTTTGAGGGGCTGGTGACGGGTACTCGGGTACTCTGATGGACTGGTGATAGGTACTTGGGTACTCTGCTGGGTTGGTGACAGGTACTTGGGTACTCTGATGGGCTGGTGACAGGTACTCGGGTACTCTGATGGGCTGGTGACAGGTACTCGGGTACTCTGATGGCTGGTGACAGGAACTCAGATGGGCTGGTGACAGGTACTTTGAGGGGCTGGTGTCAGGTACTCTCTATTACTGGGGGGGGATCAGTGTGATTGGGGTACACTGTGTAGCCAATGATGGCCCCCTTAGGGATGGCTAGTTGATGGGGTCCACCTGTCACACTGCCCTCAATCACACATTTCCTTTCATCCAGAGTCACGGAACAGGCCGGTACTTTTTTTTTTTGTATATTAGAGGAATAAACTTGGATGGGGTAGGGGTGACTGTGGAATGCCCAATAGATCAATAAATGGGGCCGTTTATATACACCTCCGTATATACACTCCATCTTCCTCCAGCATTGACACTTGCTGAGCGTTACACTCCTTCACTTCTCTCCTGCACAAAGCTTGTTTCTTCTCGGTAAGGCCCGAAGGGATATTTATCAGCCCTCCATTACATCTTCCTCCACCCTAGCTAGCATATAGTGAGGCCTGCGTTCCTGATGGCAGGATCTCTAGACCGCCCATTACAGGCAAGGGCCATGGGTACAACTGTGCTAGCAGGGTTTTATGAACTACTGCTCCCAGCACATCCTCTTCCAGGCCACCTCAGCCATCCATCCTGGCTGCTCTGGCCTGCTGCACTGCCCAGTGACACCACTTCCCTGACTGGCTACTTTGACCTCCACAGACTGTCCACTGTATCCTCCCAGCCTACTCCAGTCCTCTTCTCCAGCTCCCAGGGTATGTCACTCATCGACACTGATGGATCCCTTAAAGAGTATTTCCTGTAGCCTCTCTGTTACTCTCTTGTGCTGCTCCAGGATCTCTCTCTCATCCTGGCTGCACTTGAGCTCCCAGGCCTAAAGGTCACCCCCTCAGACTGGAAGCTCCCAGGTGAAGCCTCCACAACCTTTGCTACATCTCCACTTTTCCACCCGACACTCTCCTCTCCCCAGCTGGGAAGGCCACAGTATTTAAGGAGGTCTGTCCCCTTCCAGGTTGAGGATTGGTCAGGGCTCCTTAACATACCTCAGAAAGTCCCACCTCCTCTTCCATCCCCTTTTCCAGAACCTTCTGGGAACAATGGGGGGGGGGTAACCAAGGAGTGTTCCTCCCTGCAGTCTCCAGCTCTTCCTGGGCCACTCCTCTGCCTAAATTAAAACATTCAGGCCAGCATAACAGTCAGGCCTAACTAAATTTGCCTCTCCTAGCAAAAATCTATCACCTAAGTACCTATTCATTGTGGGGGGGCTACACTCATCCCCCCCTAAACCTCAGCTGGTCCCCAGATGATACATTTAGAAAAAAAATAGCTCCTGGACAAGGGCACCGCAAAGTCAAAAAATGGGAAGGGGGAAAAGGCAAACGTGGAGGGGATAATATGAATAAATAAGTACAAAAATAAATATACTCTCTGCACATTATTTACATTTGTACATCTCAACAGACCTAACTACAGGTCTCTACAGTTTCCGAGCCAGAGCACTTGTCCCATAAGAAAAGTACTCGGCTCACATAGTAGTAGAGAAGATGTGTTGAACTTTTGACGGAAGGGAATGAACAGTCGCCCCATTCCAGGGATCCGAAGAAAATAAACAACAATAGTTAAACTACAAACTATCAAATAAACAGTACACAGGTCAACTGGAAGGGGGTTATAAACCTCCCAGCAGAGCAACAACAGTATTTTGCACTACACTTTTTTTCCCTGTCTGATCTGTCAGTGAGGGGTTAGATCCCACTGACAGAAGCAGTAAAGGGGAAAAAACAAGTTCTTTAAGTTAGTCTTTTTTAGAGTTCCTTATGGGAGGGGGGCCCCTCCCCGGACAAAACAGGTTCTGAAGAAGTTGGGAAAGGCCAGAGCACACCTCACCCCAGCGCCCCTTCAATGAGCCAAGTCTCTGCCATTGGGCGCAGGGCGGCAGGCTGGCATGTTCCAGAAGAATTCAGGGGAAAAACAGAAGAACAAACCACGCTTTACTATCCAACAGTTATTGTGGTGGGTCCATGCTCAAACTGGCCCCACACAGTCCTTCTTTAAGCATAGTACCGGGGATCTGGCCAACTTCTTCGCCCCCCTCCTTCTGTTTCCTGGAGATGGAGCAAAATTGGGTCGGCCAACCCACTTTAACCACCAGTACTCTATCTCTGTAAATGGATCTTCCAAGCCGCCATTCCTTCTTGATGTCAAGGAACTGGGTCCACAACACACTATCTGACCCTCTCTGCAGCCTTAAAACATGCAAAAAGTCCCAAACAAGGTCATCCTCCCATTCCTCTCTTGAATTCTCCACGATGGCCATTATTCGGGGTGGGACATATGGGAAGTCCAGACCCCACTCCAAGGCTACCCTCCGTTGCACTTCCCTTTGAAACCTGGACAGTCTCGACAGTTCTCTGGGATTTCCTCTCCCGGTAAGAACTTCAGTATCTGGTAATCTTATCACCCATTGTTGGTGGTAGGGGGATGCCCTGGTCTGGGTAGTGGATAGCCTGTGTAGAAACAGCTGCTGTACATGGATAAGTGCTCCTGCAGTGGGTTCAGGTGTCACGGTGGGTCCTAGCTCAGTTATCAGAGGGGTTCCCTGGATGCTTGACTCCTCAATCTCCCTCTCCTCTTCTTCCTCTGAACTTGACCCTGGAGAAGACCATTCCACTAGCTCTTCTAATGACCCCAACTTATGCTGCAGTCTGGAGGAGCCCAAATCTAGGATCCGGTTCTCACCTACCCATCCAGCTCACCTGAGATAGCTTCTCTCTCTGGCAGCGGCTCTCTGGCGATGGAAAGGGACTCAGGTCTGACTGGCACTTCAGGGATTTTAACTGATTCCTGCATGGCAGTACTTACAAGTATCAGGTCCCTAACCAGGTCACAGGTTTCCACTGCTTCCTCTCCCATGTCCTCTTTATTCGCGGGGGAGTCGCCAGGTCACAACTATACCTTGCCTTTAGGTGATGCTTCCAGGCCCACTCCGGCCTTCCGGGACTTCTGCGGCTGTAGATCGCATAGCCCTGAATGCTGGTCCACTGTGTAGTAGCGTGACTCCTATGATACTGACACCAGCCTGGTGAGCGGTTTGTCGCAATGGCCGCACCAGGCCCAGGCAGTGACCTCCGCTGCAGGGATCCGGAAGGCCGGGCATATCAAGCACAGCTGCTTTGCCTCTTCGATCACTCCTAGGGAGAGTCACCCTCGAGGCTCCAGTCGAACTCCGGTATCAACTAGGGTCCGCTCCAGCCTGCCCGGCAACAAGGTCAGTGCTGGTAAAGAACATCCACCTTCCTCCTCATGGTGTCTGCCGCTAGCTGCAAGCGCTGTGACTCTTGCAGGGCATGACACCGCCACCACATAACCAGATGAGCTGGCACCAAAAGTCCTGATAAGCAGGCTTGCTGTGGGTCACGGTGCTGTAACCCTTGTGTGAAGGATGAAACCTTGCAGACATGCCAACACTAGCAGCTTGTCCAGACTTGCTGGTGGTAGCAGGTAGTAACAGTAATTGCTAGTAGCTACAGGTTTGCTGGAAAGCACACTTCTAACACATTCTCTCCCCTTAACAACAAAAACAGTCCCAGACATGCTTTACTGTGAGCAGGAGTTTGAGCAAAAAGTTCAAAATGCCCAGCTTTTGCAGAGAGCTGGGCATATTTGTAATCCAGTGGGTGATGTCCAGCATTTGCAGATCGCTGGACATATTTGTAATCCAGGAGTGCGATCGTCCGGCGTGGTTGCCACAGGTAACGGCACATGGTAACAAAGTCATTGAATTGCAAGATAATGCAAGTGTCTGCCCCAGCGCCGGTTGGAGCAACTGGGCATGCAGGAGCAGCAATTGGCAACTGCTCCCGTTGGTTACTATAGACAGCGACACACTTGTAAAAACTTTACTGTTTAACAAGCAAACACACAAGTCCTTCCCCGGGTTCAATCCACACTAAAAATGGAACAAATACAGTTCCCTAGCTCAGTTCTCTTGCGGTTTTTAGGGGTAACTACTTTCAACTGTACAGATGAATCCCAGAAAACGAGCCCCCAAATGTAGCCAATGCCCCCCTTAGGGGAGGCTGGTTGATGTAGTCCACCTGTCACTCTGTTCTCAATCACACATTTCCTTTTATCCGGAGTCCTGGAACAGGCCGGTACTTTGTTTTTTTTGTTGTTTATTAGGCGAATAAACTTGGATGGGGTAGGGGTGACTGTGGAATGCCCAATAGATCAAGAAATGGGACCATCTATATACACCTCTGTATATACACTCCTTCCTCCAGCACTGACAGTTGCTGAACATTACGCTCCTTTACTTCTTTCCTGCACAAAGCTTGCTTCTTCTCTGTGAGTCCTGAAGGGATATTTATCAGACCTCCATTACATCTTCCTCCACTCTAGCTAGCACATGGTGTGGCCTGCGTTCCTGATAGCAGGACCTCTAGACTGCTCATTACAGGCAAGGGCCAGGGACCCTCAAAGTGTAGCTGAGTACAACAGTGCTAGCAGGGTTTGATGGACTACTGCTCCCAGCCCATCCTCTTCCAGGCCACCTCAGCCCTCCTGGCTGCCCTGGCCTGCTCCACTGCCTAGTGACACCACTTCCCTGACTGGCTCCTCTGACCTCCACAGACTGTCCTCTGTATCCTCCCAGCCTGCTCCAGTCCTCTTGTCCAGCTCCCAGGGTATGTCACTCACCGGCACCGGTGGATCCTTTAACCAGTTAAAGACTGCATCGCGTACTTTTACTGCTGCAGATTGTGCAGCCTATAAATGGCGATCCACGTACGTGCAGCTAGGGGGTGAGTGCACAAAGCTGGCGATGCACTTTCGTGTCCGCCACATACTCCCTGAGTGGGCCGCAGGTCAGGCGGACTCGATGTCCACAGGCAACCCACAATCGTCTGTTAGAGAAGAAAACCAGGGAACCGTCAATGTAAACACGGCAATTCCCTGCTCTGTCAGGCAGCATGACAGAGATTTACTGATCCCTGTAGTTGGGATCAGTTAGATCTCTTATGCCCCTGGCAGCCCAACCCCCACACAGTTAAAACACGCCTAGGGAACACAGTTAACTCATTCATTGCCCCCTGCAGGTTAATCCCCTCCCTACCAATGATATTTATACAGTAATCAGTGGCTATTTAAATTTCTGATCGCTGTATAAATGTCATGAATTTGGTCCCAAAAAGTATCAAAAATGTGTGACATGTCCGCTGCAATATCGCAGTCCCGATAAAAATCGCAGATTGCCGGCATTACTAGTAAGAAAAAAAAATGTAAAGAAAGCCCTAAATGAAATCTCATGGTTTGCAAACGCGGCAACGTTTGCTCAAACCAATCAATAAACGCCAATTGTACAAATATGTAGAAGGATATATATCAGCTAAAACTGATGAATAAATTTGTTTTTCTATATATTTTTTTTTGGACATTTATTATAGCAAAAAGTACAAAATATTGTTGTTTTTTTTTTCTAAATGGCTGCTCTTTTTTTGTTTATAGTGGTGATCAGAAGTGATGCAGAGATGATCAAATACCACCAAAAGAAAGCTCCATTTGTGGGAAAAAAAGGACGCCAACTTTGTTTGGGTACAACATCGCACGACCGCGCAATTGCAAGTTAAAGTGATGCAGTGTCAAATTTCAAAAAGTGCTCTGGTCCTAATGTGGGAAATCCTTCCGGGGCTGAAGTGGTTTAAGAGTCTTTCCTGTAGCCTTTCTGTTGCTCTCCTGCTCCCTTGTGCTGCTCCAGGATCTCTCTCTCCTCAAGGTCACCCCCCCCAGACTAGGGGCTCCCAGGAGAGGCCTCCGCAACTTTTGCAACATCTCCACTCTTCCACCCAACACTCTCCTCTCCCCAGCTGGGCAGACCACAGTATTTAAGGAGGCCTGCCCCCTGCCAATCCAGATGGGGGATTGGTCAGGGCTCCTTAACATACCTCAGAAAGTCCCATCTCCTCTTCCATCCCCTTTTCCAGAACCTTCTGGAAACAACAGGGAGGGGTAACCAAGGGGTGTTCCTTCCTGCAGTCTCCAGCTCTTCCTGGGCCACTTCCCTGCCCAAATCAAAACATTCAGGTCTGCACAACAGTCAAGTCTGACTAGGCCCTAGGGGCGTGCATGAGCGCCATTCACGAGGACAGTGCATGTGACCGGCTGTGATTGGACACAGCCGGTCACGTGGTAAAGAGCCATTCTTTATTGGCTCTTTACACTGATCGAGGATGGGCTGTGTCCCGAGGGACACGCCTCATCCCCGATCATCGCTGGAGCAGAGAGACAGACATCATATGATGTCCACCCGGGGTGGGAGAGTGTTCCTGCTGACATCATATTACTATGGCCTGGTATGGAAGTGGTTAAAGTGTTTTTAAAGTCACATTGTGACTTTACTGGTATCCCCTCTGGATTATGCAGTTATTAACTATAGTGTATGTGTTTTTTTTTTTTTCAAATGACAAAGCTAAATACCCTTTTTCACACCGCAGCTGTGCGGTCACGTGACCCCCCTCCGTTTTCCTTCCCCCATCTATGTAGAGCAGCAGGAGGGTCTGAGATTCCCCTCTGACATCAGCCCGCCAGTAGAGGGAAGTCGCATGACTGCACTGCGACATTGTGATAAAAGGTATTTAAAAAAAAACACACAGTAGTTAATAACTGCATAATCCAGAAGGGATACAAGTATTTTTGCTGCATATTGCAGCAGAATAGCAGCGGGGAGGAGATTGGCTCTCACATTGACAGGCAGGGAGGGAGGGGGGAGAGGGAAGAGACTTACAGTAGAGAGCGGCATGACGGAGACAAGTAAACTGACCACAGTGATTACCATGGTCAGCACACACAGGGGGACACAGGAAGAGGCAGGATCAACCAGGTATATTACAACATAGCTACGGCACAAATTACATGGCACAAAGGAAAAGATGCCTTAAAGGTACAGGATCTTTTTTATTTTAGGGTTACAACCACTTCAAGTTCAATAAGATTTTAAAATTAGGGCTTTTTTAACCACTTAACGACCAGACCATGGTAGCTTTACTGCTATAGTGCAGTCGCTCTGAGCAAAATCACACACACATACATCTGTGTGTGTGCATATTTTTGTAAATATTTTATTATATCTTTTCATGTGACAACACTGAAGAAATTACATTTTGCTACAATGTAAAGTAGTGAGTGTACAGCTTTATAACAGTGTAAATTTGCTCAAAATAACTCAACACACAGCCATTAATGTCTAAACCGCTGGCAACAAAAGAGAGTACACTCCTAAGTGAAATGTCCAAATTGGGCCGAATTAGCCATTTCCCTCCCAGGTGTCATGTGACTTGTTAGTGTTACAAGGTCTCAGGTGTGAATGGGAAACAGGTGTGTTAAATTTGGTGTTATCGCTCTCACTCTCTCATACTGGCCACTGTAAGCTCAACATGGCACCTCATGGAAAAGAACTCTCTGAGGATCTGAAAAAAAGAATTGTTGCACTTCATAAAGATGCCTAAGCTATAAGAAAATTGCCAAGACCCTGAAACTGAGTTGCAGCACGGTGGCCAAGACCATACAGCAGTTTAACAGGACAGGTTCCACTCAGAACAGGCCTCGCTGTGGTCGACCAAAGAAGTTGAGTGCACATGCTCAGTGTCATATCCAGAGGTTGTCTTTGGGAAATAGATGTATGAGTGCTGCCAGCATTGCTGCAGAAGTTGATGGGGTGGGGGCTCAGCCTGTCAGTGCTCAGACCATACGCTGTACACTGCATCAAATTGGTCTGCATGGTCGTCCCAGAAGGAAGCCTCTTCCAAAGATGATGCACAAGAAAGCCCGCAAACAGTTTGCTGAAGTCAAGCAGACTAAGGATATAGATTACTGGAACCATGTTCTGTGGTCTGATGAGACCAAGATAAATTTATTTGATTCAGATGGTGTCAAGCATGTGTGGCAGCAACCATGTGAGGAGTACAAAGACAAGTGTGTCTTACCTACAGTCAAACATGGTAGTGAGATTGTCATGGTCTGGGGCTGCATGAGTGCTGCCAGCAGTGGGAAGCTACAGTTCATTGAGGGAACCATGAATGCCAACATGTACTGTGATATACTGAAGCAGTGCATGATCCTCTCCCTTTCGGAAATTGGGCCGCAGGGCAGTATACCAACATGATAATGACCCCAAGCACACCTCCAAGACAACCACTGCCTTGCTAAAGAAGCTGAGGGTAAAGGTGATGGACTGGCCAAGCATATCTCCAGACCTAAATCCTATTGAGCATCTTTGGGGCATCCTCAAATGGAAAGTGGAGGAGGGCAAGGTCTCTTAACATCCACCAGCTTTGTGATGTCATCATGGAGGAGTGGAAGAGGACTCCAGTGGCAACCTATGAAGCTCTGGTGAACTCCATGCCCAAGAGGGTTAAGGCAGTGCTGGAAAATAATGGTGGCCACACAAAATATTGACACTTTGGGCCCAATTTGAACATTTTCACTTAGGGGTGTACTTTGTTGCTAGTGGTTTAGACATTAATGGCTGTGTATTGAGTTGTTTTGAGAGGACAGCAAATGTACACTGTTATACAAGCTGTACACTCACTACTTTAAATTGTAGCAAAGTGTAATTTCATCAGTGTTGTCACATGAAAAGATATAATAAAATATTTACAAAAATGTGAGGGGTGCACTCACTTTTGTGAGATACTGTATACCTGCAAAAGCTGTACACTCACTACTTTTACATTGTAGCAAAGTGTAATCTCCAGAGGCGTCGCTAGGGAGTGGCTATCGAGGCTGGAGCCCCGAATCTGGGGCCCATAGCCAGTGTTAATTTTGTCAACTAAAACATTTCAGTCGACTAACTTAATACCATTTTAGTCAACTAAAATAAGACTAAAACTAAAACAATTGAGATGACTAAAATATGACTAAAGCTAAAATGGGACTAAAACTAAAATGCCATTTGACGTCAATTAACACTGTTCTGTAGTGCATGTTCATACTTCAATACCTTAAATAATAATATATTCGATTTTTCACTTCAGCAGTATATAATGAGTTTGGAAATTGTAGAGAAATGCTTAAATAATGCATTACAATTTAACTGCAACCATTAAATTTTAGATTACTAAAATAAGTTTTAGTTGACTAAAATGTACTGGAGATTTAGTTGACTAAATACAACTAAAATTAAAACACTTGCAAAAGGCTAAAATTGGACTAAAACGCCATTTTAGTCCTAAGACTAAAACGGAATCGAAATTTGCTGCCAAAATTAACACTGCCCATAGCTCCAAGGCTCTAGGCAAGGCTGGACTGGCTGCGGTGCTCCCCTCCCTCCCTCCCTCCCTCTCTCCTCCTCCTCTTGTGTGTCACAGAGCTCAGTCTGTTGTCAGCAGTGGGACCTTGTTGCAGCGCTCACTGCAACAAGGTCCCGCCTCGGCTCGTGTGATAGATGGAACACTGATTGTGTGTTCCGCCTATCACACGAGCCTGTCTAGGAGGCAGGACCTTGATACAGTGCCGCCAAACACAGACCCAGCTCCATGACACACAGCAGGAGATGCCTACTCTGCGTGTGATCCAGACAATAGTGATTCTGTATTGATGGGCACAGTGAGGCTACATTGATGAGCAGTGAGGCTGCATTCATGGGCACAGTGAGGCTGTATTGATGGGCAGTGAGGCTGCATTCGTGGGCACAGTGAGGCTGCATTCGTGGGTACAGTGAGGCTGCAATCATGGACAGTGGAGCTGTATTCATGGGCACAGTGAAGCTGCATTCATGGGCACAGTGAGGCTGCATTCATGGGCACAGTGAGGCTGCATTCATGGGCACAGTGAGGCTGCATTCATGGGCACAGTGAGGCTGCATTCATGGGCACAGTAAGGCTGCATTCATGGGCACAGTGAGGCTGCATATATGGACAGTGAGGCTGCATTCATGGGCACAGTGAAGCTGCATTCATGGACACAGTGAGGCTGCATTTATGGGCAGTGAGGATGCATTCATGGGCACAGTGAAGCTCCATTCATAAGCACAATGTGACTGCATTGATGGGCACAATGAGGCTGCATTGATGGGCACAGGGAGGCTGCATTCATGGGCAATGAGGCTGCATTCATGGGCACAGTGAGGCTGCATACAAGGAAAACGTAAAGCTGCATTTTATGGGCACAGTGAGGCTGCATTCATGGGCACAGTGAGCAGGGCCGGCGCCACCATAAGGAAGCTTAGGCAGCTGCCTTACGGCGCCAGGCCAGGGGGGGTCGCCAAACCCAGGCATCCCTCACCTAGCTACAATAAGATCTTTTTCCTGATTGCCCAAAGCGCCAGGCGATCCTATTGGATGCCTAGGCGCTTTGGCAAAGAACAGGAAACCCGAGGAGCGGAACGTCCATCCGCCCTCTCCACACACCGCCGCTCTACACATAGTAAGTGCAGGGGGTGTGTGGTGTCAGGATAGTGCCGCCCCCGCCGGAGGAGGGGGGGGGCGGCTGGGTGGGGGGTAGTTGTATACTGCTCCCTGGTGGCCCTGTATAGTGCTCCCTGGTGGCCCTGTATACCGCTCCCTGGTGGCCTTGTATATCGCTCCCTGGTGGCCCTGTATACCGCTCTCTGGTGGCCCCGTATACCGCTCCCTGGTGGCCCTGTATACCGCTCCCTGGTGGCCCTGTATACCGCTCTCTGGTGGCCCTGTATACTGCTCTCTGGTGGCCCTGTATACCGCTCCCTGGTGGCCCTGTATACTGCTCTTTGGTGGCCCTGTATACTGCTCACTGGTGGCCCTGTATACTGCTCTCTGGTAGCCCTGTATACTGCTCCCTGGTGGCCCTGTATACTGCGCTCTGGTGGCCCTGTATACTGCTCACTGGTGGCCCTGTATACTGCTCTGGTGGCCCTGTATACTGCTCTCTGGTGGCCCTGTTGTTTATTTAACAGAACAACCTATCCTGCAGATGTAGCAGTTAGAGGAAAGAGATAAACTCTTTACCACCAACAGGGTGCTTAGAATGATCTGCTTTTATTTATGTAAAACCTTTATCCCAAAAGGAAAAAAAAACTGTTGCTGTAACCGGTTAAAGTGTTAGCTGGAGTTAATAAATCTTAGAGGATTGTACAATCAGATTGTATAGTGTGTGGTTAGCCGTAGATGGGTTACCATATGAGGGTGGGGGGATGTATTGTGGAGGGGAAAGAAGGTGGTTGTA
>BLSH010064865.1:940046-972830 GCA_018402905.1 Glandirana rugosa
ACAAAACCTTCGTTTTTACGACTGTCGAGGAATTACGATTATTTCAGAGGATTTGATTTGGATTAAAAAAAAGAAACCCCCCCTCTTGAACCATACCAGGCCAGATGCCCTCAACATGGGGGGGCACTTTGGGGAGAAGGGCGTCTTCCCCACAACCCTAGGCAGGGGGCTTATCGGAATCTGGACATCGGAATCTTCCCACAGACCCCCACAACCACCTCCTAAAGGACGTGGTATGGATTGGGGGGACTACCACACTGTTTTTTTCATATTTTTGTGTATTGCCGGCAATGGTCTTTTTTTTTCATTCAGCGGGGAAGCCCACTGACAGCTGATGACTTATCCATTGTTAAGGATGCGGCGGCTGGCTTCCCTGCCCACTCCTTAACAATCAGCTAATCACTGGATAAGGATGCCAGCAGCCTCTGCATCAAAGAAAAAAAATTAGGTTTAGTTTAGGAGACTTTATTAGCATTAAGGAGCTGTCAGCATTTTTGCTTCCAAAACACTGCTGCTTTATGCTCCATTTACACGAGACGCTGTTTTGACCTTCCCTGAACAATTTATCTTTACAGCTAGAAACCGGCGTCTAAAACGTCCGTTTTGCATGCCGCATTCGCGTCCTAGGAACGTTTTTTGGAAAAACCGCGTTTAGGCGCATTTACAAGCTGGCATTTCAAATGCCTCTGAACTGGCTTCTGAACACATTTTTTTGCATTCCAAAAAAAGCCTCTAAACTCAACTGCCTGGAAACTACCTTAAACGACCCTGTGTAAATGTACTGATGAGATAACACAGAGGAGTTCAGGGGCAGCTGAAAAAAACACCCAGATGCCTCTAAATGTCCATTTACCAGCAGCAGTGTAAATGGGGCATTAGAACGCACTGGCCCTGTTGTGTTTATTTTGTTTACAGCTTCTAAGCGACTATGCCGCTAAAAGCTCCTAAAAGCCTATGTGTGCATGGACACATAGAATAACATGAAGAGGCATTTTGAAGCTGTAAAAGAAAAAAAAACCCTGATGCCACTAAAAGCAGCAGTAAAAACGCCCTGTGTACTTGAGGCCTAAAGCAATAATAACAAAGATAAAGCATGTTTTGGGTACAGTAGGTTAAATTTTTGAGATATTAGCAAAAGCTCAAGTATTTACTGGTAGCAGTGGCTCTGTTGGTTTCACCCTCACATACTGTAGTGCTGAAAACTGTTTACCAGAGAGGAAGTGAGAGAATATCTGTAAGACCGATAGTAACAAAAAGCTGACAGGGGTTTTAGTGTATTCCTACTCCAAAACATTTTTTATTTCTGTCTCCCTGATTTTTTATTTTTTTTTTTCCCCTAATTTCTTGTCTGGTAAAACACTTGCCATCGGAACAGTAGGTGAGGGCAAGTTTCTCTAACCAAGCCAAAAAATGGCTCAAATTCTTACCTACTTTATTTAAAATAAACGTGTTTTGGCTGGACATAAACTTTAATCATACTTAACTATATTTCATTTTCCGTAAAGGAGTAGCCTTGTAGGAGTATTTTATAAATTGGGGCACTCAGCCTGCTATTTTCTCATCTCTAGCTGTCTGAGAATGGGATATGCATGCACAGTGAACAGCCATAGAGAATAATCCCTATCACAAACACATGGGCACGAGCTATGCCATTCTTCCTCTCTGGGGCTGCCATGTAGAACCTTAGTGTTTACTAGTAAAACTGGATCAACTGTCTAATGCAGTTTTTATATTATGTAAATGCACTAAACTGGTTGTTTTAGGGCAGTGGTTCTCAACTCCGGTCTTCAGGACCCACTAACAGGCCAGGTTTGCAGGATAACTGAAATACATCACAGGTGATATAATTTGCTGCTCAGAGATTGCAGTATTCTAGTCTGCATCTCCCCAAGGTAATACTTAAAATCTGGCCTGTTGGTGGGTCCCGAGGACCGGAGTTGAGAACCACTGGTTTAGGGTGTTTTGTGTGTCTTTTCTTTCTTTAGGCTAGGTTCACATCTGTGCAGGTGATTACCGCTGCATGAACACACCTGTTCCCGCAGCTGCATCCACCTGCACAGAAAACCGCTGAAGCGATGTGCGGTAGCCATTAATGCATTAATGGCACGCAATAGAAATCGCACCCGCACTGCACTTGTGTTCCCGTGCGAGCTACAATTTCTGAAGTGCTGCAGGGACCTTTTTCCCTGCTTTTCTGGAGGCATGGTTGCCCATTCAAATGAATAGGCTGCCATGCACGCCCAAAACGTGGCCCAGAGAGCCGCACAGATGAACCTAGATTGCACCACATTACATACATACTGAAAGAATTAAACTAATGGGCAACATTCTTTTCTTTGTCTCTACTGTCTTTTTAGGAATTGAGTAAAAAGCACCCAGACGCTGTGTTCATTAAGGTGGATGTGGACGATGCACAGGTAAAGCAGCTCTAGCCTTGAGCCTCTGAAATAACTTTTTTTATAATACTGTAGTAACTGAATGATCAGCATGCATTTTATTGTATCAACATACTGAACTATAGCAGGTTTGATACCAGCAGATTGTAAACATACCAATTGTATTATATAGAGATCAGAAATAATTTGGGTAACTGGTATGCTTTTTGGGTTGTGAAGGAGACTAGAGCATCTCTTGATATACCCATATCGCGCACAGTGTTCCCCTTAACACTTAGGGCCCCAAAATCCAGTACCACTCTACATTGTTCATCCCGTCCACCTGCAGTGTATATTAGCCTGCCAGAGACTTTGACAGGCTGCAGGCAGTAGGCTGTATGCTGCACCTGTGCCTTCTGGTCACACAAACTCCAGAATTGGATGCACAGGGGCTGGATACCCCATTTGTAAGGGGCCACAGTAGAATTATTTCCATGCTATGGACATTTAAATAGTTACATTTCAATTGTACAGTACAGGACACTGGATCTTTAGTCTTTAACCCTGGTTTATATGCAGTTGCCTGCATAAACTGGCACAAAGGAAGGTTGCAGGGACATCCCTCTATAACCACTCCCATAATGCCTCCGTTTTGCTAGTGTTTTTAGGTGATGGAAAGACTTCTCAGTTTAAAGAGATGATTACCTCTGTTATGTGTTGGTTTCAAGGCTCCTTTCTGCAGTTTACAGATCGATAGACTTGGACTGTACCCAAACTCAACTTTGGAGAAGATAGGGGGCCAGCCTATAATGTCACTTAGGGCTCTGGAGCCCTGTCCTGAAGATCTCTTCAGGCGTACGCTCATGGAGGAGAGTGAAGTGCTCTTCAATCCCCTGGGGGACTAATGGAGGTCTGACTGTGACCGTTTAAATGTGTCACAGCCATAGGCTGGAACGCCAGTTCAGGCATGCATTTTATCTACTTGGTGCCATTTTTATTCGGCAATAACTTCCACTGCTTTCCCTCGAGTAACTACTAGGGGCTACCATAACACTTGATTTCCCATGCTTGCTGTGCATGGACACGCAGTTTATTTTCTAATTCTGGCGCTCAGCATGAAGCTCCTGCCAATAAACAGCACAGCAATTTGAGGATACTTCCTGGGTTCCAGCTGCTAAAATTGCATGGCACAGATGGCATTAACCCTTCTCACCCTTTTAAGGATGTTTCAATTACCCACTGTAGCACTGCATATGGTAGGTCTATGGGGCTTTGCTAGCTTCCAAAAAGCTAACCCTTTGCAGTTGGGCATAGTGTCTCTTGAACTGGCCCTGGTTCTCTCAGTTCTGCCACAGTTTAGTAGTATTTCACTGTATATTGTTTGTACTGCGGTCTATGGGGACCTAGCCGTGCACAACAATTTGTCTCTTCTTGCCACACAGTGAACTGTGTATCCTTTGTGGGTAATTTCACTATGTAGACCTAGTCACACATGACCGTTAACTCCTATCACTCGGTAGTAGGTAAGTGAGTGAGTAACACCTCATTGTCGTTTTTTTTTTGGTGTCCTATGGTGACCTAGTCAATTGACCCCCCTGTTATGCGGTAGTTTGTGGGTAATGTCTCATTTTATACTGGTTTGCAGCAGTCACAACAGCCATTTTCCCTCCTGCTTTAAAGTGGATACTTACAGTAAATTCCCCCTGTGGGTACTGTTTCACTTAGATTTTGTTTTCTCGTAGGTCGCCACAGCCACGCAGTAGCCTTCATTTCCTCCCCCATTCTTTTTTGCAGGCATTGGAATTTGGGGAGGGTCTATATGCACATCTAGCCTAATTTGCATTTGCTGTGCTAGGCCAACCTGAGTCCTCAGTAGGTAGCTTCCTACTACTGATCCCAGGACTTTTGAGCCTCAGTTGCCTTTGATTTGGAGGACCTTCACTCTGGGGGGGGGGGGGGTTCTGCTCCATAATTCCTCCAAGATATTGCCATGAGCCTACCCAAGGTGTTAGACTCTGGTGTTGCTGTACTTTTGCCAGTGGGATATTGGATGACCTTTCTATGAAGACATGATCAATTTGGGCTCAGTCAGCCTATGTTCATCAGCTGTGCAGACCTTGCTGAGCTCCCTGAGGATCACAACTCTCCAGAACTCCACACTGGAACCATCTCACTGCTTGGAGTACCTGAGTCGAATTCTAGTCTTCCCCCTGTTTGGGGATTCTTCCTTCTTTCCTTCCAGTACCAGACTCCTCATTCCCACTTTTGGACTCTGTGACCCATGAGCTAATGAACCTGCATTTTGCATGTGTGTTGGAAGTGGGGGAGGGGGGTGTCTTGGGTCTAATATGGTCCTCTTCTGCAGTCCCATATCCTATTGTTCACTCCAGACTGTTGCCATTCACCATTTTAGCTACATGGAGCCATGCACTGCAATCTCTGGATATTCAGCAGGACCAGGCTCGTCCTGGAATGCAGCGTGGATGCAGACAGAATTCCTTCTGCCTAATGTCTTGGTTGGCGCTCTCTACAAGCATCAGCCCCTAGGGCTGGAGAGGTGTCTTGGGTGCTTTCTCAGTACATAAGTCAGTGAAAAGTTGTCTCCTGATCAGAGTTCCAGAAAAGAAGGCCCTTTGGTTACCCCTTCATTACTGGACCTTTCATTTGTGCTTTCAACCAATGTGGGTTCCATTGGAGTATGCCACTGGTGACTTACATTGACCATCAAGGAATATTCTGATGGTTCACACAGTACAAGCCAGTGGATCTGCTTCTGATATGGTCTGGGCAGGATTCCTTCACTCCAGCCCTGGACCACACTCTTCCCTGGCATGGTAATTTTGGCAGGTATATTATTTGAGTTGTCACTCTACAGCCCTAACCACCACACTCTTCCCTGGTGTGGTAACTTGGCAGGTATACTTCTTCAGTTATCATCATCTGGACTCTGAAGGCTGGTCTTTCATTTGAGGTGCTTTAAAACTTTTTGGGTGGTTAATGCCGAGGAAGTGGCCCTCCAAGCCCCTGGATTTGGC
This sequence comes from Glandirana rugosa, assembly GCA_018402905.1. NCBI lineage: Eukaryota > Metazoa > Chordata > Amphibia > Anura > Ranidae > Glandirana > Glandirana rugosa. The sequence continues at coordinate 945,457 of BLSH010064865.1, forward strand.
CAATAACTGTGCTGGATTTTTTGCTTGTTTGAAGACCAGGGTTAAAGACTAAAGATTCTGTGTCCTGTACTGTTCTCCAATAAAAGGATTTTACTTGGAAAGTAAAAGAAATCCCATTATCAACAAATAGTAAATATGCTTTAAAATACATTTTATTCAGAATAGCACTTAGAAGACCTTCTGATCTGCATTTGACCTGATTCAAGCAAGTTTTGCATTCCCATAAGCATTTCTTATAGGAACACAAAAGCCATTATACGTGAACAAAAGCCTGTTGATACAGGCCCAAAATGTCACATTTTAATTATAATGCTAGTGTTTTCCTATCACTTGGGCATGTTTTAATAAAAAAACATTTTTTCCAAAAACCAGGATTTGAGTAAAATTGCACAAATATACCTGACCTTGACATTACCCAAGTCCTAGCTACTAGCAGTTAGTCCTACTTTTTTTTTTTTGCAAGTTTGTCCTTTAAAAAATATGTTGTACCATGTTCTTGTGTTGAAGTATCCTGTTCTCTTTGTATTGCTTCTTTTTGTGTGATACTTTGTGATCCTGCCAGTACCCCTTTTCAAACGGTCCATGCTAGTCATAAAAGCACATCCCTCCCACGGTGGTCAGTTTTCTGGTTGTGCTGGGAGCACAGCCTGCCTGTCCTCCAATGGTCAGATTTGAGGTTGACAGGCCCCGCTTCAGACAGCCATTCATTGGGAAGATCCGTGAACTGCCGTTTCTCCACCCCCACCTCTCCAATGCAGAAAAGAGAGATTGTGATCAGTTATAAAAAAGTATGTGTGTGGGTTTTGTTTTTTGTTTTTCTGTTGACTTATTTAAATACTGTGTGTGTGTATATACACTGTATATAAGATATTTTTTGTTTTGTAGGATGTCGCTCAACACTGTGAAATCAAATGCATGCCAACATTTCATTTCTATAAAAATGGAAACCGGGTAGGTAACTACATAGCAGAAATCTATATAATCTGTGTTTTTTTTTTTTTTTTTTTTTTGGTATTTACAAAACTCGGTAAAACGGAACTGCTATCTGTCCGTTCTGAACTTGTTTATTATAAGGGTTTGTGTAAACACCTATTTTAGGCCATCTGAAACATTTCATCATTGGTAAAAAACACATTGAAGGGAATATATCAAAACTGGTGCAACTGTGCATGGCAGACAATGGGCTTCTTTCTTTCACTTTCAAAGCTTAAAGTGGTATTAAACCTTCATTATTTTATTTTCTTAAAACAACAAACATGTCTATACTTACTTGCTCTGTGCAATGCTTTTGCACACAGCAGCCCTGATCCTCCTCTTCTGGGGTCCCCCGCCAGCGCTCCAGGCCCATCCTCTTCGGCAGGTACCACCACGGAAAGCCGCTTTTCATGGGGCACCTGTGCATGCACGCTACCAAGCCCCTGCTTCGTCTATTGACAGCGGGACTCGGCCCCGCTCCTGTATCACATCATTTGATTGACAGCAGTGGGAGTCAGTGGCTCCTGCTGCCATCAATCTGCCCAATGAGGAGCAAGTCAGCGGCGGTAGCCGCTGAACTCGTGCACATCGCTGGAGCGGATTAAGGTGACAGACTTTAAGGCTTTAGAACCACTTTAAGCACCCCCATTAAGTGCAAAGCAGCTGGTCAGAAATACCTTCAGAAATAACGTTATTTAAAAAGCATCATTGTGGCTTTGCTTGGGAGAATGGAATGTGGAAGTAGGAGAGGTATGTTTTTTTTATACATATATAATTATATACACATACAAGCGTATGAGTCTGGAAAGGGATTTAAAAAATATTGCAAAAATATTTGAAATTTGTCAATCCACTGTTAGAAGAAAACTAAAATTGGCAAAGATTTAAAAAAACGTCTAATTTGATTGGCCCAGCCAAATCAGCCCAATAGCTTTTATTTGATGCTTAAAGTTTTTAAAGTGATTGTAAAGTCTCGCTTTTTAAAGATAAAAAAAATAACAAGCATGTTATACTTCCTCTGTGCAGTTGGTTTTGCACAGAGCAGCCCGGATCCTCCTCTTCTCAGGTCCCTCTTTGCTGCTCCTGGCCCCTCCCTCCTATCGAGTGCCCCCCCCCCCACAGCCAGCAGCTTTCTATGGGGCACCCAAGCTGAGACAGAGCTCCGTGTATCCATTCAGACACGGAGCCCCAACCCGGCCCCGCTCCCTCTCTCCCCTGATTGGCTGACTGACTTTGACAGCTGTGGTAGCCAATGGTACCGCTGCTTTGTCTCAGGCAATCAGGAGGAGTGTCCCAGATGACTTAGACATTTGTGGACATCGCTGGAGAGAGATGGGGCTCAGGTAAGTAATTAGGGGGTGCTGGAGGGCTGCTACACACAAGGTTTTTTTTATCTTCATGCGTAGAATGCATTAAGATAAAAAACCTTCTGCCTTTACAACTCCTTTAATGAACCCTAAAGTTCATTGTGGGATCTGCTAGTAACTAGCGTCAAAATGTCTTCACCTGCAATCAGAAAGATTGTAACAAAGTAACCTGCATGAGAGGTGTTGCAGGAAAAAGCCGTAGAAATGGCCAAAAAGAACATTTTAGTTTGCCATTGAGCTTGTGCCTAGCAAAACCTTGTGGAACAATGGGGTGTAGGCTGATGAATTAAAACTAGAACTTTTGGCGCAAATTGAAGACAGTATTTCACGAGAGAAACCTCTTGCCAACGTTGAATCATAATGGTGGAAATGTTCTAGTTTGGGATTGTTTTGCTTCTTCAGGGCCAAACAGCTTGCAGTCAATAAATCTGATCTGAACTTTTAGTGAAGTTTAACCACTTGCCGACCGCAGTCTGACGGCGACAGAGTGGCTCGATATCACAAACCCCCGTCATATGGCGGCGGCTGCGATATCTCTCACTGTGAGCACGCACTGACGGAGGCACGCTCGCACACTCACTGTGTTTCGGGGGGGCCAGGGAGCGGGTAGGGCGGACTCTATCGCAGCCGGCTACCCGCGATGCCCCCCCCCCCGCAGTGAAAGAACGGAGGTGCGTGTAAGTAAACACGGATCTCTGTTCTGTTAGAAGGAGAAAGGCTGTGATCACAGGCTTCTTGTATATGGAAGCTGTGATCCCTCCCTGCCCCCCCACAGTTAGAACGCGCCCAGGGAGCACAGTTAATCCTTAGAGCGCCCCCTGCAGGTTATCCCCTTCACTGCCAATGGCATTTACACAGTAATCAATGCATTTTTATAGCCCTGATCGCTGTATAAATGCCAATGGTCCCAAAAAAGTGTCAAAATGGTCTGACATGTCCACTGCAATATCACAGTACTGCTAAAAATCGCAAATTGCTGACATTACTAGTAAAAAAATAAATAGAAACCCCAGAAATGAATTCTCATCATCCGTAAACGCGGCAACTTTTGCGCAAACCAATCAATAAATGCAGATTGCAAATTTTTTTTTTTTTTTTTTACTAAAAATATGAGGAAGAATATAAATCGGCCAAAAGCGATGGAAAAAAATGTTTTTTTATATATATTTAACTTTTTTTTTGGATTTTTGCAATTTTGATCTAGTTAAGTCTAGTTGAGTTTGGAGCAATGCCTATAGTGGCATTCTAAGATATCTGTTCAGTGTGTCCCAACCCCCCCGATATAACATGCAGATGTTTCCTTGCATTTATTTTCAACTAGATATAGGAAAATGGCAGCTGATGGATGCTATAAGTGAGGCAGACTTTTTTGTATTCGTTCTTATGTGTACACGTTTTTCAGTGTATATAGGGCACATACTAGTTTGAAGGGAATTATGCATGTTTTACTCCAATTATAAGTTTAGTCACTTGTACAGAAATTTTGTGGTTGAACAGGATTGACACCTCATTTGTTTCTTCCTTTACAGGTATTTGAATTCAGTGGTGCTAATAAGGAGACTTTGGAGCAGAAGCTGATGCAGTATAAGTAAAAAGTCAAGAACATATTGCAATCTTTACTTCTTTTATAACCATGTTTAAAAGTCTGCTACCATATAGTTATATGAAGGAAATTCCTACCCTTTCAGCTCAGGTCTTATCAATTCCTGATGTTTTCCAGTAAATCTATATTGTACTGTTTATGGAATGGAGAATTTAAATAAAATAACTGCTAGATTCCACTTCTGTTTTATATTGCATTACTAATGGTTCTTTTTTATTTATGGATATGAATGATTTTATTACCCAGAGGTACTCTACAAAAGCGGTAAAAAGCAAGGGTATGCAATACAAATCTATAACCTTTTTAAATTATACACAACTGTAAAGCAATAATAACATTTGGAGACCAAGTCTTGTCAATACAAACTTACAATGTAACTTTTTCCAAACTCTTATTTTGGAGGAACCCATAACATGTTATGCACGTCTATATCAACAGCTCTCAATACGTCAGCATAATTTGTATATGTTAGATAATGTAGAAAAAATAAGGTTTTACTTTTTTTATAGCATGGGGCAGTGTCTGTATTATAACATTAATAGGAGGAACCAATGTCCCCTGTAAGCAGTAAAAGATTACAGAAAAAACTTACCTAAAAATAATTAAGACTTTATGTACCAAATGCAGATACACAATATAACAGCCATATATTAAAAGTACATCAATATTTTATTAATTATCAAAAAAATATAAAATGTCTGCACACGTTAAAATATATACTTCGTGCTGTTTATAATTTATGCAACTTGAATGAAATTATACACCTCTCCTATATGTTTAAACCTTAAAATATACAAAGATGTGGCAGTCTTTCCATTTTCACATCTTGCTTTTGCAAGGGGATCTCTTAACATGTTTGTCAGGTCAACAGACCCCCTTCTTCATGAGGTATGCAGAGATAAACCTCTCAATTCAACAGTACACAATTTGCTAGAGAATAAACATAATGGCATTTTGTTAAAAACAAGATGGCATGCCCATCATGAATGTCAGACCACTCAGACAATGCTGGCCAGCCATTTTTGGAACACACACATGGCTTTGTGAGGGAGCTTGTTTCTTCCAGGAACCTCTGTCCATTTCTGGTCATTCCCCCTCCTCTGGTGACAATTTGTCAGCGTGACCATGATCCATGTTTAGGATGCTGTCTGCAGCATTTTTTTTGCGTTTTTTAATGAAAATGAACACATACTACAATTTCAGCAATTAGAACCCATCAATCGTGCAAGATATGTTCACAAAAAATTGACATAGATGAAAAATATAGGTCACCATTAGATCAGGACCTATAAGGGGACTGAAAGGGATTGTAAAGGCAGAAGGTTTTTTTTATCTTAATGCATTCTATGCATTAAGATAAAAAGCCTTCTGTGTGCAGCAGCATCCCTAATACTTGCCTGAGGTCCCTCTCTGTCCAGTGACGTCCACGAGTGTCTCAGCCATCCGAGATTCTCCTTCCTGATTGACTGAGTCACAGCAACTGCGCCATTGGCTCCTGCTGCTGTTAACCACAGTCAGCTAGCCAGTCAGGGGAGAGGGAGGTGGGCTCAGTTTCTAAATTTACACAGGGAGCTGTGATTCCGTTCGGATGCCCCCATAGCAAGCTGCTTGCTGTGGGGGCACTGAACAGGAGGGAGGGGCCAGGATCACAGAAGAGGGACCCCGAGAAGAGGAGGACCTGGGCTGCTCTGTGCAAAACCACTGCAACAGAGCAGGTAAGGTATAAAATGTTTTTTTTTTTTTTTTAATAGGGGAAAAAAAACGAGAATTTACAATCGCTTGAAGATCTTGATCAGTACATCATGTCTAAAAGTTAAGGAATAAAGTCAAATAACTGGGCAAACCAAAAAGTCCTTCATAATTTTAACAATCAATGTCCGCATGCAGTGTTTTTTTTATTATATATATATATATATATATATATATATATATATATATATATATAAATTATATAAAAAATTAAAGACAATTGTAGAAAATTAATATGCGCTTCTGTTTTAGATGGTAATATAAGAACGAATAGCTGAATGTTGCCCCGCCCCTTACCGACACATCAATGAATTCGATATTGGGCAATTTACAGGTGTCAAAGATCAGCCCACTGACCCCAAATGTTATCAAATTTCCATGGATGTCCTCTTTGTAATTTAGTTTATAAAGTGACAGGACTTGATTTAATGCGGACTTCCACCCTGTTAAAAGTCAGCAGCTACCAAAAGGGTAGCTGCTGACTTTTAACAATCGGCCACTCACCCATCCCTCGTTCCAGCGATGCGGCCGCCCGAGGACTCGCTCGTCTCCCCCTCCCCTCGGCGGCGCCGGCATCACAAGTGTGGGCACCCGGCTTTGGTTGCGGCTTGTGAATGGCTTGTCTTATCTTCTGGGACCTGTGACATGTCCCAGAAGATCGCTAAGGGGGGGGGGTGAACTTCCTTCCGGCTCCTCTGCGCCAGGAGAGGAAGTGGACCGAGGACCCTGTGAAAACAGGGTCCACGGTCCCCCCCCCCCCACAAAAAAGAATGACATGCCAATTATGGCATGTCAGGGGGTCACCTCCTCTTAAAGCGGAAGTTCCACTTTTGGGTGGCACTCCGCTTTTAAGTTCCTCAAATTAATGTGGATTTATTCAGTATGAAGAACTATAGTCTTCCTAACATAATGCAATAGGAGCCTCAAACTGTTTTTTGCATGTACAAAGATTTAAAACGTCCAAAACCCCGAATATACACCAAGAAATGAAATAGATGGGATAAGCTGCACATCCACATGCGATAAATGCTTAATTTTCCAGAAATATAAAAGCAAAGGATGACTACAGACAGGGGAGAGACAGACCGGGTTGGCGTGTTTCACTCGATAAAACAAGCTTTATCAAAACCACAAACCTGTGACCACAGACATACAAATATATATGGCAGAATCCCAAACAGATACATGTGTCTTCCATTAATCAATCACAGGAAATGTTTCATGAACTCCCCCTATGGCAATGGATAGTAAAACATCCTGAATCACTAATGTGTAGGAGATACAAAATACCCGTGAGTGTTTCAGAAACTGGTGACCCAAAACAGCAAAACCTTTCGCTTCCTTCGCCGACGTTTTATATGGGTGGGTGGGAGAGGACCCGCATCTTTGGAGCTGGGAATCCCTTTCGGTCAAGTTTTACCGCAGGTACATAGACAACCTACTGTCCGTCGGTACCAGTGCGGTGGGGGAATTGGACACATTTCTCACATATTTGAACAATAACAATTTGAATATACGATTTACAGGACACGTGATTGGGTCCTCCATTTCCTTCTTAGATGTCACACTATTGGGTGTAGATGGTCATGTTACATCTAATATATACAGGAAACCCAATTGTGGAAATGCCCTACTTCGTGCTGACTCTGGACATCCCCGTCATGTTGTACGCGGGATACCTGTAGGTCAATTTTTTAAGACTTAGGAGAATATGCAGTGAGGAGTCAGGTTTTCAATCAGAACAGAGGGATATGGCTAACAGATTCCTTAAGAGTGGTTATGACAGGGTCATGGTTCAGAGAGCCATTGGCATTGCTAGTGACACAGATAGGGACAATTTACTGCGAGATAGGACATATAAACGGGGTCGCATGGATTCCCCAATGTTTTCTACAGCTTACAGCCTTGAGTTTGAAAAAATCAGGAACATAGTCACATCACATTCCTGTTCTTTATGACGATGACACATATGCTAAAATTCTCAGAAAAGGTTTTAAAATCGTATCCTGCAGAGCTCCTGCTCTGAGTAATTTTTTTGTCTCCTAGTGACTTCAGATCCAATGACCAGACAAGAACTTGGCTAGATTTCATAGGGGATTTTAAATGTGGAAATAACAATTGTCCCTGTTGCCCTCGCATTGTAAAGGGTGTCCATTATCAGTCTACTTCTAATAAGAGCTCTTTCAAAATTAGGAGCTTTATTAATTGTAATACCAGATACATTATTTATCTTCTCACAAGTAAGGCATGTAACATCCAATACGTGGGTCGCACTACCAGGAGACTTGGAGATTGTTTAAATGATCATATCACTAACATCAATAAAGAACATGGTACGAATGTGGCCTGCCATTTTAATGAGCTTCATGGGGGGAAGGGGACACCTCCCTTGTGTTTATTCAGGGCATAGAAAAAATAGTTACACCTAGAAGGCGGGGGGAGACAAATTTAGACTTCTTTGCAAACGTGAAGTCTTTTGGATATTTTCCCTTGGAACTAGAATACCAATGGGGTTAAATTTTGAGTGGGATCTCACTCATTTTTATGACTAATTATCAGTGTCTTCGGCATTTATAGTGCATATATATATATATATATATATATATATATATATATATATACACACCTTTTGTATGTTCGGTTCTTCATTTTTTGTTTATGCCTATTTCACCAATTTGGTTGTAAGGTGTGTTGCAATCTATTCCACTTTTTTAATGACACTGATTTAAGTGTGTTTATACATATGCATGTACTCTGTTTCTTCTTTTTTTTCTTTTTGATTATATCATTTCACATGTGTATCTCATTTTGAATGGTTAGATTATTTAGCTGTTTTGTCACCAGTTTCTGAAACTCTCCTGGGTATTTCGTATCTCCTACACATCCTTGATTCAGGATGTTTTACCACTCATTGCCATAGGGGGATGGTGAACATTTGCTGTGATTAATTCATGGAAGACACATGTATCTGTTTGGGATACTGCCATATATTTGTATGTCTGTGGTCACAGGTTTGTGGTTTTGATAAAGCTTGTTTTAATCGAGTGAAACACGTCAACCAGGTCTATCTCTCCCCTGTCTGTAGCCATCCTTTGCTTTTATATTTCTGGAAAATAAAGCATTTATCGCATGTGGATGTGCAGCCTATCCTATCTATTTTGTTTCTTGGTGTCTGCTGCAGTGGCGGAGATTGCACTCCGCTCAGAGGCGATTACCCGTGGATTACATCTGGACACAGCCTAGGTATACTCACATGTGAGCAGCGGGGCTTTCTTTTCCCTAATATACACCACTTTGGATTGCATATATTGGATAAATGAAAATGAGTAGCAATTAAACTTTAACCAGAGACCAGAATGGTCTGACCTCTTTGCAACTCCATAACTTATGTAAGAGATCTCCCGTCTGCTTATGACACTTGTGACAATCGGGTATTTTTTTGTGCATCTAAAAAAGAAAAAAAAAAAAAGGTGGCATATAATACTGGCTAAAATAATACCTAAAATACTATGAGTCTGTGATGCCAAACTCTTGTTGTAGCATTGCAAAGAATTTAAAAGCGCTTTGCACATGACGTTGATGAATATAATTAAACATCTTTTGCCCATAAACCAGCCTTCTGCAAAGAGTAGAAATGCAGAAATGTTGGATTAAACCAAATCAGCTGATTGGGTGACAAAACCTTTAATATAGCCCCACCCTCAATAGGAGGCACGGTTTCCTATGAAGTGGGTTAGCCAATGTCTCACATGACAGATCAAGTTCTGCGTCAGCAGCTGTGGCTGTGTTTAACTGAGGGAAAAGGCACCAATGAATATAAAGCAGTTGGGAGGCGTAGTAATAGAGACAAATTTGATAGAGCCAAACCGCCCTAAGATTTGGAAAGTTGTAAACTATCTAGGAAAATTATAGGGTTCTTTGGATGCCAAAGAAAAGAGGAGATAAGGGGGCCAATTTCCTTAAATATGGGAACTATAGGTATGTACACTGGGGAATTGGAAAGAATATACAGAAATGTTGGTAAATAAAATAATTTAAAAGAAATTCACTCTTCCTATTAGGTACTATGAGGTACTTTTTCCCAACTAGTGATCTTAAATGTAAATGGCGTAATACAAGGAAGGAGGTTATTAGGAGTATATATGGATAGAAGGTGCTGATCCGTAACTGCCAAATATCTAAATGCCATTGTAACTTGCAAAGGGTAGTCCTCGGTGAGGGTGAAAAGTAAGGTCTGGGTCCACAGAGAACACAGTCAACTTACCCCAATAGACCCTGAACCCAGAAAATTTTCTTAAATCCTGGCCGATCTGCAGCACAGCGGCAAGTGTGCGCTGCTGATTAGAAAGGTAGAGCAGCATGTTGTTCTGAGTATGGGAGACCTGTTCCTCCAAGCATTCAATCCATATACCCTGTAGATCTGGAGAAAGTCTAATAAGTGTGGCAAGAAGTTCTATAATGAGGGCAAATAGCAGTTGGGAGCGTAAACAGCCCTTTCTAGTTCCTCTGTGGATGGCAAAGGACTTACAAATCCTACCATTTACTTGAAGTCATGTTGGTCATACAGGATTTGTATCCACGTTAGAAAGTTGTCCCCATACCCAAACTTCTGCAGCACATAAAGCAGATAGGGCCATTCAAAGGAATCAAAGGCCTTATCAGTATCAAGGACCACTATTGCTTTAGGAGCAGAGAAAGAGTTAGGGATCTGTAGATTAGTGAACAATCTACAAATATTCATATTTGTTGACCTACCTGGGATAAACCCAGTTTGGTCTGAATTTATTAAAGATACAGTCACTGAATTCAAGCGTATGGCAAGAGTTTTTGAGAGAATTTTGAGGTCCATATTAATTGTTGGACTTCGGAATATGCACTAATGAGGCTTCTCTCTGGGAATACATTACCTTCAAAAATGGTCTTGTAAAGAGCAGAGAGTCTATGGATTAGGTGTTCTTATTGTGTTAGGTACCATTCAATAGGAAACCCATCGGGGAGTGACGTTTTGTATTTTGCATAGGCTTTAAGTGCCCTGTTCATTCAGGAATTATTTTTGAGAAGGGGTAAGAGTAGTAAAAGGCATGGAATCTAAGTATGCAGAAAGATCTTGCAATGGATATTGAGCTCTGGATTCTTACAGGGTGGAGTGGAGTAAAAGAATTCCATGATTTGCTCATTGGAAGTTTTCAGGGTATCTGTGTGTTCATACATTCGAGGAATAGTGAAAGGTATGGGTATCGGCTTCACCAAAAAGGCAAGCAACCAACCATTTCTATTCCCAGATGCATAGGCATGCTGTAACAGCTTTTTTTGAGTTTTTGCTTCAAATACATACTCGTGTGTTCTCTGTGCATTCTTCAATAATTCGGTACAAGTCGGTAATGACGAAACGTTAGGGGCGTGGCTACACGGCAGCCCGAAGAGACACACAACAGGCATACCAGAAGCTGGGACGCTCGTCGGGAGGGAGAGAGAGAGACGAGGACCAGCAAACGGTAGAGGATATTGGATCTGGTGCAATGCGGGTTTTTTTTAAACTTGATGTAAGCATATCTTGGTATTTGTATTGAATAAATGGTCAAAAGAGATACACTATGAGGAATCTTTTTTCTATTTAAATACCTATACCGAGTGACCCTGGAAGGAGTGGGTCATAAGCTGTGAGAAGCCTGGGATGAGGCTGATTGATTAACAGGCGTTTGATATACAACCATCTGGTAAGCCTCCAGCGTGATCACCTGCATGGGGATTCTTTTGAGTGGTGGTGGAAGTTGAACCAAAGAGCATTTCTTTTGCACATTCTGGAGAAGGAATAAGATTTTGGACACTTTCCGTTGGGACACCCAACTCTTATGTTTGCACATTTGCACAATTAATGGACACTGGCACTTTTTGGATATTACGAATTAACACTGGCACTGTTTTACTTTATTTACAGTTTGCACTAGCACTTTACTTATGAGTGTTTGTACACTAGATGTATTATGTTTTTTAGCGTGGCTTTTACTATGTTTGAGTATAGTGAGATTTGAGAATAATTCTTCAATAATTGATAATTTTGTGAGGAGGGGTCTGTCTGTGACTGTGTGTTTCGGCTTCTGTAACTCTAAGCTCTAGGGCAGGGGTCCTCAAACTATGGCCCTCCAGTTGTTCAGGAACTACAATTCCCATCATGCCTAGTCATGTCTGTGAATGTCACAATGTTTTCAATGCCTCATGGGATGTGTAGTTCCGCAACAGCTGGAGGGCCGTAGTTTGAGGATCCCTGCTCTAGGGTGCCTGGCTTTTCAGCATTTGTTTTATTAAAGTGATTGTAAATGATCGCCTTGTAAAACAACCCATTCAGTTTAATACTGAAATGAAAGGCAAAACATTTGTGTATAGATATAAAAAAAAAAATTTTATAAATACTTTTTGTTCCCCCCTTTTTTTTTATGTGATCACATAATCTCTGTACTCAGCTGCATAAGAGCTGGGCGAGGAGAAGCAGCATCACACCGAACTCTCCAGTGAAAGGCTGTGCAGGGGGGTGTGTGTCAGGAAAAGTGTGATCATTGGAGGAGAGCAGGCGGAGTTCCCAGAATTGCTAGAGAATAGTGATGGGCCGAGCACCCCCTGGTTTGATTTGCACCAGAACTCCCGAATAGGGAAAAAGTTTGGACCTGAGCCACAAACTACATTAGTCTGTTACCCCGAACATGAAAAATCAAAAGTCCCCATTTTGAAGGCTTAAATGCAAGTTATTGGCCATAAAAGGGTATGGGGGCCCGGGTACTGCCCTGGGGGACTTGTACAGTGCCTTGAAAAAGTATTCATACCCCTTGAAATTTTCCACAGTTTGTCATGTTACAACCAAAAACGTAAATGTATTTTATGTGATAGACTAACACAAAGTGACACATAATTGTGAAGTAGAAGGAAAATGATAAATGGTCTTCAAGATTTTTTAGAAATATCTGAAAAGTGTGGCGTGCATTTGTATTTAGCCCCCCAGGGTCAATACTTTGTATAACCATCTTTTGCTGCAATTACAGCTGCAAGTCTTTATGGGGATGTCTCAACCAGCTTTGCACATCTAGAGACCATTTTTGCCCATCCTTCTTTGTAAAATAGCTCAAGCACTGTCCGATTGGATGGAGAGTGTCTGTGAACAGCAATTTTCAAGTCTTGCCACAGATTCTCAATTAGATTTAGGTCTCGACTTTGAATGGTCCATTCTAACACATGAATATGATTTGATCTAAACCATTTCATTGTATCTCTAGATGTATGTTTAGGGTCTTTGTTCTGCTGGAAGGTGAACCCCCGTCGCAGTCTCTAGTCTTTTGCAGACTCTTAACAGGTTTTCTTCTAAGATTGCCCTGTATTTGGCCATCTATCTCCCCATCAACCCTGACCAGCTTCCCTGTCCCTGCTGAAAAATATCATATGGTGTGTTCAGGGTGATGTGCAGTGTTAATTTTCTGCCACACATATAGTTTTGCTTCTAGGCCAAAAAGTTCAATTTTGGTCTCATCTGACCAGAGTACCTTCTTCCACATGTTTGCTGTGTCCCTCACATGGCTTCTCCCAAACTGCAAACAGGACTTCTTATGGGTTTTTATTCAACAACGGCTTTCTCCTTGCCTCTCTTCCATAAAGGCCAGATTTGTGAAATGCACGACTAATAGTTGTCCTGTGGACAGATTCTCCCATCTAAGCTGTGAATCTCTGCAGCTCCTCCAGAGTTACCATTGGGGCCTCTTGGCTGCTTCTCTGATTAATACTCTCATTCCCCAGCCTGTCAGTTTAGGTGAACGGCCATGTCTTGGTAGGTTGGCAGTTGTGCCATACTCCATATTCCATTTTCGGATGATGGATTGAACAGTGCTCTGTGAGATGTTCAAAGCTTGGGATATTTTTTTTTATAACCTAACCCTGCTTTAAGCATCTCCACAACTTTATCCCTGACCTGTCTGGTGTGTTCCTTTGGCCTTCATGATACTGTTCATTCACAAAGTTTCTCTAACAAACCTCTGAGGGCTTCACAGAACAGCTGTATTTATACGGAGATTAAATTACACACAGGTGGACTCGATTTACTAATTAGTTGACTTCTGAAGGCAATTGGTACCACTAGATTTTTGTTAGGGGTATCAGAGTAAAGGGGGCTGAATACAAATGCACGCCACACTTTTCAGATATTTACTTGTAAACAATTTTCCTTCCACTTCACAATTATGTGCTACTTTGTGTTGGTCTATCACATAAAATCCCAATAAAATACATTTACATTTTTGGTTGTAACATGACAAAATGTGGAAAATTTCAAGGGGTATGAATACTTTTTCGAGCACTGTATATATAGAAAAAAAATAACTTTTAAAAGGATTGTTTTTAAAGGAGCAGTCATTTTAATGATGCTTACCATGAAAGGTAAAAATGAAAAATTCCTTTAACCACTTAAGGACCGCCCAAGTACATTTACTGCGGCAGGGTGGTCCTTAAGGTACCTGTATGTGATTCTCATGCACGGCTCTGGGGTGTGCACCAGACTGCAGGTCTGGCAGCAGCGATGGCTGCCGGCCACCTGCGATCACCCCCTGGACAGATAGAACTTCGGTCTGCCTATGTAAACAAGGCAGACCATTGTTCTGTCAGTCAGGAAGAGACATATGCGATTCCTGCTAATCAGGAACAGAATGTCTCTCTTCCTCGAGTCAGTCCATCCCCCACACAGTAAGACCCCATACACGCTATTAGATTTTCTGCAGATTTTTTCCTTCAGCTTTACCAAAACCATGTAGTGCAAGGGCCTGTCTGATTGCATACAAATTGAAACTCTTAAGATTTGACCTCATGTTATATGGTTTTGGTAAATCTGAAGGAAAAAATCTGCAGAAAATCTAATAGTGTGTATGGGGGCTAAAAAAAACACTCCCAGGGAACACAGTTAACCCTTTGATTGCCCCTGATGTTAATACCTTCCCTGCCAGTGTCATTTATGCAGTGTCAGTGCACTGATCACTGTATTGGTACCACTGGTCCCCAAAAAGTGTCACTTAGTGTCAGATCTATCCGCCACAATGTCGCAGTCCTGCTAAAAATCACTGATCGCTACCATTACTAGTAAAAACAATAAAAAAACAAAAAAAAAAAACATAAATTTATCCCATAGTTTGTAGATGCTATAACTGGGATTTTTTACCAAAAATATGTAGCAGAATACAAATTGGCCTAAGTTGATGAAGATATTTAAAAAATTTTTTTATTTATAAAGTTTTATAGCAGAAAGTAAAAAATATATATTTTTTGTTTATAGCACAAGAAATAAAAACCATAGAGGTGATCAAATACCACCAAAAGAAAGCTCTGTTTGTGGGGAAAAAAAGGACACAAATTTTATTTGGGTACAGCGTCACACGGCCGTGCAATTGTCAGTTAAAGTAACGCAGTTCAGTATCGCAAAAAATGGCCTAGTCAGGAAGGGGGTAAAACTTTCCGGAGTTGAAGTGGTCAAATCTAGTGCCTGGGGGGGGGTCCCCTTAGTCTGCCTGTAAAGTGGCACATTAGTTCCATGTATACAACCTGCTGCCACAAAACTGACATTTGTAAAGAAAAGATAACATTAAACTGATTATCGTGGCTGCAAGTTATTGCCGACAATACAAAAAAAGTGTAGGCCCCCCCCATGCATATTAGGCCTTTTTATTTCAAAACATTCAGTAAAAATAAGTGTCAAAAATAAAGTCAGGAGGCAGTTTTTGACAATTCCTTTATTAAAAAAACAATGCCCCCAGCCACGATGTAGATCCATCGTCAATCACAAAACCTGCTGCAGCTCCAAATCTGTAAAAAAAAAAAAAAATGCTGTGTTTGCAGCGAAGGCTAACTGCAAAATGCCTGCTTCTCTGATAGTTCTTAAATAGGTAATCGGGTGGGGCCACCTGGTGAAGTCACTTGGTGGCACTGCCCCTTGTGACATAACAACTGGTGCATGCTGAGTTAGTGATGTCACAATGGTGGCCCTGCCCCCTACTTTTGAATTGTCAAAAACATGGGGGGGTGGTTTGGGATTTGGATCTGAGCCCCCCTGCCCCAAACCACCCCCTCATGTTGAGGGCATGTGGCCTGGTATGATATAGGAGGGGGTATGCTCGCTTGTCCCCCCTTATCTGGCCTGCCAGACTGCGTGCTTTGATAAGGGTATGTTATTGATTTTGGTCGGGCCCCAAGCCATTTTTTCTTTAACCAATAAAGATCCGCGCTATAGCCGAAAGACGGCTACAGCGCGGACCTGAATTGCCAGCCAGACATGCATGGAAGTCTGCCCCTTTGCGCGCTCCCCGCGTGTCCTCGCAGCCGCCAGCGGCACGCTCTCGCACCCGCTGCATGCTGCGTGGGCGCGCCCGCAGGTTATGCAGACTCGATGACCACCAGTGACCCACAATCGCCTAATAGGCAGAATGGGGGAACCGCGAATGTAAACACGGCAGTTTCCTGCTCTGTGAGGGGGGACATGACAGATCCTCTGATTCCTGTGATCGGGATTAGTTAGATCTGTTATGTCCCTGCCAGCCTAGCCCCCATACAGTTAGAACACAGTGAGGAAACACAGTTAACGCCTTGATCGCCCCCTAGTGTTAACCCTTTCCCTGCCAGTGACCTTTACACATTAATCAATGGCTATTTTTAGCACTGATCGCTGTATAAATGTTAGTAGTCCCAAAAAATTGTCAAAAATGTCCAACATGTCCACCGCAATTTCGCAGTCCTGATAAAAATCAAAGAACGCCGCCATTACCAGTAAAAAAAATAAAAAACTAAAAATGCCATAAATCAATTCCCATAGTTTGTAGATGTGATAACTTTTGCACAACCCAATCAATATACGCCTATTGTGATCTTTTTTTTTTTTTACCAAAAATATGTAGAAGAATATATATTGGCCTAAAATGATGAATATTTTTTTTATATATATATATATATTTTTTTTTTTTGGGATATGTATTATAGCAAAAAAAAATTTCAAAATTGTCGCTTTTTTTTTTGTTTATAGCGCAAAAAATAAAAAACGCAGTGGTGATGAAATACCAATAAAAGAAAGCTCTATTTGTGGCAAAAAAAAGGACGTAAATTTTGTTTGGGTGCAAAGTCGCACGACTGCGCAATTGTCAATTAAGGCGCCACAGTGCCGAATCGCAAAAAGTGGTCTGATCAGGAAATCCTTCCGTGGCTGAAGTGGTTACATTTTGGCATGTACCTGCATTCATTGGTCGGTGATGTCACAAGGGGGCGGTGCCACTGGGTGACATCACCAAGTGGCCCTGCCCCATACCTATTTAAGAACTGTCAGGTGAAGGAGCAGGCATTCAGCAGTTAGCCCTCTTTGCAGCCAGAATGTTTTATTTTTTCAGGTCCGTGGTTCGGTGAACATGGTGATTAATGATGGATCTACATCGGGGTCATTTTTTTTACTTTTTTTTAATAAAGGAATTGTCAAAAACTGCCTCCTGTCTTTATTTTCAACACTTTTTATTTTTGGTGAATGAATAGGTGCTTTCAGATTCTGATAAGCCCCTGCCCACAGACTCCCACAACCACTGTCCAAGGTTGTCGGGAAGAGGCCTTTGTCCCCCCTGTCCCAACCCCCCCCATGTTGAGGGCATGTGGCCTGGTATGGTTCAAGAGGTGAGGCAGAGGCGTGCTCCGAGTCAATCACTGGATGTTAAGGAAGCTGGCAGCCTCTGCAAAAAAAAAAATGTAAGCTTAGTTTAGGAGAGCTTAGTAGCCTTTAGGAGCTGTCATGTCATTGTTTTTTCTTTCAAAACACTGCTGCTCCAGAACGCGCTAACTCTGCCCCAAAGCACCCCACCAATTCTGACCAAGATTGGCTATTATCGCGCTCCGCAGGATTCATCCGAGTGAGAGCAGCTCTGAATGGAGCTTACAGAGCCGATAAGCGGATCGTGCTGTTTCGGCAACACCTTGGCCAGCATCGGCTACTTTCACACTCTGGAGGATCCATCCAAGTAACATCATCTCTGAGCAGAGCTCACTGAGCTGCTAGACAGAGTGCTCTGTCTCGGCAAGGCGAGACAGACCACAATGTAGGAGTCTAACACCGGCAGAGGTCTCTACAAGTCTGAGTGAGCACATGAGACATCTAGTGAAACTAATTTACAGATTGAAGAATGCCCTGGCCTGAGCTGGAGTGTTTAAGGAAACAATCTCTGACTTTGATTTGGATAGATTGTAAGTCCAGAAGCTCTCAAGAAACTCCCTAGGCTAGAGTCAAAAGCTGTCAAGCGCTACAAAGAACAGAACAGAAAAAATACTAGTCCTATATTTAAGACCCGGACCCCTGTGCTGTAACTATGCCACCAAAAAACCCCTCAACCCAGGTAAAAAAAGGGGGCAAGAGGGACTATAAATAAATCAGCTACCAGAGCTCAAACAGCTCAAAAACAGATGTAAAGGGTTTTTTTTCATCAACCACAGCACCAACACGAATTATCTGGTATGGAAGATGGAAATTCAGCTTCTACAACTACTGAAGAAGAGACAGAACAAGTAAGTAATATCTCTCCGTCAACTATACAAAGACCAGCTATTGACATAGGAGAAATGGAGAAGGGAACATGGGATATGCAAGCATATATCCGGTTGTTACCTACAAGAGAAGATATGTGTTTAGACATCATATAAAACAGAGTTACAATCATTGAAAACATCCCCACAAAACACTCAGGATAAAGTAAATACCTAAATTATCCGTCATTGAACAAAAAATGACTCAGGTTAAAGCTAAATACTAGGAACAGGATCAGTGTCTAAAACAAATGACAACTATAGATGATTTAGAAAATAGAAATAGACGGAACAATATTAGAGTTTGGGGGTTACCTGAAGCAACAGGCCCTGAGGAGTTAATGGTATATTTAACACTTTGTTACAATGTCCACCTACTGCTGAACTCATTTTGGATTGGGCACACCGATCACTGGGACCTAAAAATACAGATCCTGCTAAACCCAGAGATGTAATCTGCAGGGTATATTATTTCCATATAAAAGAAAAGATCATGGCAGCTGCACGTCAATGCAGGACTATAGAATTTGACAGGGCACAATTAATCTTGGTACAAGACCTCTCTAAACATACCTTGACTTTAAGAAAAGCAGTCAAGCCCCTCTTGGAGATTCTTAGAGAAAAAAAAGATCCTTTATAAATGGAGATATGTAGAAGTGCACCATAAGGGATGAGTAGTGGCGTTTAGTGACATTGAGGATCTGCCTGGCTTTTTGAAGCAATTTCCTGAAGTGGAACTACCACACTGGCCTGAAACTTTTTTTAGTCCAACAGATAGATTTTCCAGAAAGGATCGGTAGACTTTTAGTAATTTTTCATTAGAGCATATTTTATGCAAATAATGGGTTCCCCTTTTTTTTTTCTTTTCTTTTCTCCAAGGAGGGGATAGAACAGCAAGATCCCCTATATACACACACACATATATATATATATATATATATATATATATATATATATATATATATATAAAGAAATGCATATCAAGCCTATTAATGTGTAGACGGCTGGACAGAAGCTCTTTTTCTCCCCTATAGGGAACATACTAGCGTAAGACAGACTAAGTGAGAGTCAATTAGTCCAGATATTTTTGCATATATTTGTGAGTGAATGGTGAGTGTATGTGTTTTGTGTGTCTGTTTTTTATCCTTTTTTGTTTTGCTTCCTGTTGTTTTCTTTTTTATTCATTGATGGGTTCTGTGAAAACCTGCTATTTTAATGCCAGAGGATTGAACATATCATCTAAAAGATCACAAATCCTAAACTCTTCACAAAAAAAAAGTATTATTTTGTTTCAAGAAACACTTTTTTGTACAGATCATATACCAGATATACGAAATAAGCACTACCCTACCTGGATTCATGACTCATTCTCATATTCTAAATCCAGAGGAGTATCTATTGCAATACATAAACCTTTACCACATATAATTTTGGATTGTAGGAAAGGAAGAGACGGAAGGTCTTTATTATTAAGAATTGTACTTTATGGAAATTTTTTTCAATTATTAATTTATATCTGCCAAATCATGATCAAGTTAAAACAGGTGTACAAATTCTTACAGAGCTTGTGGAAAGAGCTGAAGAAATGATACTTATCGGGGGTGACTTTAACTTTGTTCTTGATTACGATCTGGATACTTTGGCATCTCGTTCGTACCAGACTAATAATCATTTAAATAAATTTACTGGAAAAATATCAACTTGTAGATATATGGAGGATTCTCCACCCGACTGATAGAGACTATTCATATTATTCCACAGTGCATAATACATATCATAGACTGGACTTCTTTTTTATAAGTCAAGTAGGATTGACAATGACACCTAGTGCGGACATTGGTAATTTTTTGTGGTCAGATCATACCCCAGTGTTTTTAAAAGTCTCTCTATTAACCACTTGCCGACCGCAGTCTGACGGCGACAGAGTGGCTCGTTATCGCAAACCGCCGTCATTTGACGGTGGCTGCGACAACTAGTGCCGTGAGCGCGCGCGCGCTGCCAAGGTCACGCTCACTGTGTCCGGGGGGGGGGGGCAGGGAGGGGTGCGGCGGACTCGATCGCCGCCGGCTACCCATGATGCCCCCCCCGCAGTGACAGAACGGAAGTCCATGTATGTAAACACAGATCTCCGTTCTGTTGAAGGGGGAAGGGCGATGATCACAGGCTTCCTCTATATGGAAGCCGTGATCACCCCCTTTCCCCAGCCAGGGCAGCCCACACACAGTTAGAACGCGCCCAGGGAACACAGTTAACCCTTAGAGCACCCCCTGCAGGTTAACCCCTTCACTGCCAATGGCATTTACACAGTAATCAGTGCATTTTTATAGCACTGATCGCTGTATAAATGCCAATGGTCCCAAAAAAGTGTCAAAATGGTCCGACATGTCCGCTGCAATATCGCAGTACCGCTAAAAATCGCAGATCACCGCCATTACTAGTAAAAAAAAAATAAAAACCCCAGAAATGAATTCTCATTGTCCGTAAATGCAGCAACTTTTGCGCAAACCAACGCCAAATGCAATTTTTTTTACCAAAAATATGAGGAAGAATATAAATCGCCCAAAACCAGGGGAAAAAAAAATGTTTTTTTTATATTTTTTTTTTTGGATTTGTATTTTAGCAAAAAGTAGGAAATTTGTGTTTTTTTGCAAAACTGTCGCTCTTATTTTGTTTATAGCAGCGATCAAAAATGACGCAGAGGTGATCAAATACCACCAAAAGAAAGCTCTATTTGTGGGAAAAAAAGGACGCAAATTTCGTTTTGGGTGCAACGTCGCACGACCGTGTAATTGTCAGTTAAAGCGACGCAGTGCCGAATCGCAAAAAGTGTTCTGGTCCTAAAGTGTGAAATCCTTCCGGGGCTGAAGTGGTTAAATTATAAAGAATCAAGGTGGTCATGGAGATCCGTCAAGCAATAAATGAATTTGTACAAATCCATGAAACTGATCCAACTTCTTGCCCTTTACAATGGCGAACGTTAAATGCGTACTACGTGGGCTCTTCATTAACCACTTCCCTATCACCGTTTGCAGAATGACAGCTGGGAAGTGGTTCTGTTATCCTGATTGGGCATCAGTCTGATACACCGCATCTCCGATGTCGGAAGCTCTTTACCATGTGATCAGCTGTGACGAATCACGGCTGATCACAGTGTAAACAGGAAGAGTTGCATATTGGCTTTTCCTCTACTCGCGTCTGCAGACGTGACTAGATGAGAGCCGATCAGCAGCTCTCCTGACGGGGGGGTCTGCACTGATTGTTTATCAGTGCAGCCCCCCTAGGATTGACACCCAGGACCACCAGGAAGCCCACCAAGGACCACCAGGGAATGCCCACGGGGCCACCAGGGAGACAAGCAGGGAAGCCCACCCTGACCACCAAGGGGACCAACAGGTAAGGGGCCACAGTGCCCAACCAGAGGACGGCACTCAGTGCCATCTTGGATGCCTCCCAGGACCACCAGGGAAGGACCACCAAGGAAGTGTCATCTAGCATTGCTGCCTATCTGTGCCCACCAGTGCCACCTATCAGTGCCCAGTGACACCCATCAGTGTCCACCAGTGCTGCCTATGAGTGACCTTCAATGCCGCCTATGAGTGCCCATCAGTGCCACCTATGAGTGCCCATCAGTGCTGCTTATCAGTGCCACCTAAGAGTGCTGCATATATGTGCCTCATCATCAGTGCCACCTCATTAGTGCCAATCAGTACTGTCTCATCAGTGCCTGTCAGTGTAGCATCATCAGTGCCTGTCAGTGTAGCCTCATCAGTGCCCATCAGTGAGGGAGAAAACATACTTACTTACAAAGTTTTAGACAGAAACAAGGAAAATCTTTTTTTTTCAAAATTTTCGGTCTTTTTTTATTTGTAGCCCAAAAAATAAAAACCACAGAGGTGGTCAAATACCACCAAAAGAAGGCTCTATTTGTGGGAACAGAATGATAAAAATTTTGTTTGGGTATGACCGCGCAATTGTCATTCAAAGTATGACAGCACTGAAAGCTGAAAATTGGTCTGGGCAGGAAGTTGTGTAAGTGCCTGGTATTGAAGTGGTTAAACACGGTGCTAGACTTAAGGCAGGTAAAACTTTTAGAATATCAAATTTAGTAAACGACATCTCAATATTAGAAAATACACATAAAAACCCACATCTGTAAATTTGATAGCATTGACAGATAAACGCATTGAGTTACAAAACGTACTAAATGAACAGACCTTACGACTTAGAGACAAAAACCAGGCCCTGTTTTACCAACATAGGAATAAAACCGGCCGACTCCTAGCTAGGGCCCTATGACAGCGCTCATCTCTGACTTCTATAATAAAAATCCAAAAAGCCTCTGGGGAGATTACATATGACCCTACAGAAATCTCTAAGACATTCCAGGCCTTTTACTTAAAACTATATAATATACCTACTCAGTTATCAAATAGGGATACAGAAATGTATCGTAATAAAGTATGTCAATATATTAGAGAAGCGGCATTGCCTATTATTCCTAATTAAATAGTGGAGGAATTGGATAGAGATTTTTCGACAATAGAAATACAAAAAGCTATAGCGTCATTGGCTCCAGGCAAGAGTTCAGGTCCAGATGGATTTACCGCTCGGTTTTATAAGATATTCCAGGAGACTTTGGTCTCAATTCTTGACAGGACGTTTAACTCTATATCGGCTTTTCAGTTATTTGTTCCACAGAGCATGGAGGCACATATATCAATCACTCCCAAACCAGATAAAGATCATACAATATGTAGTAATTATTTTCCAATTTCTCTAATGAACATAGATCTGTGTTTATATTCTAAAATTATTGCGAATAGGCTTACACCCATTTTACCATCACATATTCACTTAGATCAGTGGTTCTCAACTCCTGTCCTCGGGACCCCACTAACAGGCCAGGTTTGCAGGATAACTGATATACATCACAGGTGATATAATTTGCTGCTCAGTGATTGCAGTATTCTAGTCTGCATCTCCCCAAGGTAATACTTAAAATCTGGCCTGTTGGTGGGTCCTGAGGACCGGAGTTGAGAACCACTGACTTAGATCAAGTTGGCTTCACAATGGATCGAGAGGCTAGGGAGAACATAATGAAGACACTTACATTGATGGAATATGCCCAGAGACACACCACCCCAGCATGTCTACTATCAATAGATGCCGAAAAGGCATTTGACAGGGTGGATTGGTGTTTTCTTGAAGAAGCATTGAAACAAATGGGCATAGGACCTAAACTGCTCCAAAAGATAATGGCCCTTTATGTCAACCCTAGAGCTAGAGTACGTATAAACAGAACCCTCTTGGACCCCATAGAAATGTCAAATGGATCTCGACAAGGGTGTCCCCTGTGTCCTCTGATAGTAATGGAACATTTAACCACCTGCCGACCGCCAACCGCAGGTTGACGGCGACAAAGTGGTTCGATATCGCAAAACGCCGTCATACAGCGGCTGCGAGATCGAGCACTGTGAGCGCGCGCTGCCGGAGCCGCGCTCGCGCGCTCACTGTGTCCGGGGGGGCCAGGGAGCGGGTGCGGCGGACTCGATCTCCGCCGGCTACCCGTGATGCCCCCCCCAGAGTGAAAGAACGGAGAATGTAAACACGGATCTCCGTTCTGTGAGAGGGGGAGGGGCTGTGATCACAGCCTTCCTCTACATCAGTGGTTCTCAACTCCGGTCCTCGGGACCCACTAACAGGCCATGTTTGCAGGATAACTGAAATACATCACAGGTGATATAATTTGCTGCTCAGTGATTGCAGTATTCTAGTCTGCATCTCCCCAAGGTAATACTTAAAATCTGGCCTGTTAGTGGGTCCCGAGGACTGGAGTTGAGAACCACTGCTCTACATGGAAGCTGTGATCACTTCCCTTCCCCTGCTAGGCCAGCCCACACACAGTAAGAACACGCCCAGGGAACACAGTTAACCTTTAGAGCGCCCCCTGCAGGTTAACCCCTTCACTGCCAATGGCATTTACACAGTAATCAGTGCATTTTTATAGCACTGATCGCTGTATAAATGCCAATGGTCCAAAAAAAGTGTCAAAATGGTCCGACATGTCCATCCCAATATCGCAGTACTGCTAAAAATCGCAGATCGCCGCCATTACTTGTAAAAAAAAATAAAAACCCCAAAAATGAATTCTCATCATCCGTAAACACGGCAACTTTTGCCCAAACCAATCAATAAACGCCGATTGCAATTTTTTTAAATCACAAATATGAGGAAGAATATAAAATCTGCCAAAACCGTTGAAAAAAACTTTTTTTATATTTTTTTTTGAATTTGTATTTTAGCAAAAAGTAAGAAATTTGGGTTTTTTTGCAAAATTGTCGCTCTTCTTTTGTTTATAGCGGCGTTCAGAAATTACGCAGCAATGATCAAATACCACCAAAAGAAATCTCTTTTTGTGGGAAAAAAAGGACTCAAATTTCGTTTTGGTACAAAGTCGCACGACCGCTCAATTGTCAGTTAAAGCGACACAGCGCCGAATCGCAAAAAGGGCTCTGGTCCTAAAGTGTGAAATCCTTCGGGGGCTGAAGTGGTTAATAATACTGCAATCATTTGACTATTCAAGGGATCCAAGTTAAAAAAAAGATTTATAAGATGTCTGTATATGCAGATGATCTGCTGATCTATGTTACTAATCCTGTGGTGACATTGCCAAATCATATTAAAGTATGTAAACGTTTAGGGGCTGTAAGTAACTTTAAGGTTAACTATGAAAAATTAGAAGCGTTGAACATTTCTCTACTAATGAAAACTCAACAACTCCTTCAACAAAACCTTTCTCTTTAAATTGCAAGAAGCCATTAAGTACCTGGGGATATCTATCTCCAGAGACCTGGCTAAACTTCAGGAGTTAAACTACTCTCCTATAATTCATAACATAATTAGACTATTACAAAGGTATGATAGATCAGTCTTCTCATTGATAGGAAGGTAAACATAGTGAAGATTGATATATTACCAAAATTACTTTATGTTTTCCAAACAGTACCACTAGTTTCACCTGCTACTCTTCTGGGACAATTACTTAAGGCCGTCTGAAGTTTTATCTGGGCTCAGAAACCCCCCCGAATAAAAAGGGAGATTCTAATTAGAAAAAAAAGGGAGCCTTGCACTACCAGATTTTACATCGTATGCACGTTCAGCATCTATTATTAGGATTATTGACTGGTTTCATAATGGGAAGTCTAAACAATGGGTGGCACTAGAGGAGGATATTGTTCCAATAAAACTCAAATCTCTTCCCTGGATCAGTCCTCAGTCTCAACCTGAGATGAACTAATAAAGTTACGTTAAAACCAAGCACACCATTGTTTTTCTTGTGAAATCTCCCAATAAGTTTGATGTGTCACATGACCCTCTTCCTATTGAAAAAACAAACGTTGGATTCAAAATGGCCAATTTCAAAATGGCCGTCATGGTCACCACCCATCTTGAAAAGTTTCCCCCCTCACATATACTAATGTGTCACAAACAGGAAGTTAATATCACCAACCATTCCCATTTTATTAAGGTGTATCCATATAAATGGCCCACCCTGTAGATTAGGAACCCCTAATGTGTTTTTTTTTTTTCGTTCTCTCCCTCTCCCTCTTCTTCCTTTCTTCTTTTGGATGTGTATGAATGTATGGATGTATGATTTTTTGTTAATGGTATATGTTTGTTAGTGTACTTTCATAGCTGGGATATGTCTAAGGCCATAAGGAGTTCGATTTGGAGTTTATTCTATTCCCTAGACATATGTGGGTTAAGGATGGTAATCCCTATTAGGGAAATTTTGGAAATAATAGGAATAGTTTCAGGAATACATTGGTTCATTGTGATAAGATACTGTATAAGTGTAAATACTTATGAATGCATATAGGGCAAAATGTAGAAAGGAGAAGAGGCATCCTTGACATATTGTTCGTCCCTATACTCACTTTAAAATAACTCACACAAAACCCACCTTTGAAAGTGCTAATGTATTGTTGTAACCTTGTTACTTTTTGTCAAAAACTTAAAAATAATAATAAAAGAGAAATTGTAAAACAAAAAGAAAAATTCTATTGCTGTCAAGTTTGGCAATGTTTTTTTTTTTTTTTTCATTCAGCTGTCGGCGGGGAAACCTCCTGACAGCTGATGACTCATCCGTTGTTAAGGACGCGGCTGCTGGCTTCCCGGCCCTGTTCCTTAACAACCTATTGACTGTGCGCTCAGCGGGCGTACATCCCACCGAGCGCACAGAAAATTTGGGTCTTATGCTCAGCCCAAACCGTTCACCTATCCCTACTAGAGAACTGACCATGGTGTGTTCTCCTGCTTAGTGTGATCAGTTTGTAATAGGAAAGCAGAGGGACTAGCAAGAACACAAGGGATCTCACACAAAGGAAGCAATATATATAGAACAGGATACATTTCCATAAAAGCACATGGTACAGCAGGCACATATCTGGAAGGCAGGAGTGGTGGAGGTAAGTACCATACAGGATAAACAATAATAATTCCATCACAACATAAATTTGTAAAAAATATATAGCAAACATATATGCGTTTATGCATTTAAAACTGCAGAACACTCTGCCTGGTAATTGGAGTGGAGCATCTGCCATGGCGTGAAATAAAACACTTAGGAATGAATAAAAGACCATATGGTAATACAAAAATTGGCTTCAGTAGAAAGATGGCATCATTGTAAACCCGACGCGTTTCGTGGGATAGTAGTCACTCATCAGGGGTAGATGCACATATATCTGTATAAAAATAAAAAGTAACAAAGTAAAATTATCCAAAGGTCTAATGGCATATCTGTGTAATGGAGTACATGATATAGGTACAAAGGGGAGGAGATAATCAACCTACCCTTGAAGAACGCCATTGTGCGGTGTAGCAATGTGGGCCAGACCAACTGGAAGTCTGTGACGGGAGCTGAGGACATGGTGACATGAGCCGGGGATGGAACCACCATGCAGACCACTCAGACAGCAGACATCTGTGGATGAATATGTGGGTGTAAATGAGTTGAATGAAATGTGAATGTGTATGAAGGGTGCTGAGTGTGAAAACAAAATGGCGAAGCCATACACCAAAATAGGGAATGGGGGGGGGGGGGGGGG
>BLSH010064946.1:22408-33656 GCA_018402905.1 Glandirana rugosa
CAGTTTTAATTCATCACCATTCCGAGGCAGCTTCCACAGTTCTGTTTTTCTATAAACGGACTAACAAAAGGGTACCAGTGTCTGGCTAGGCATATACTGATGTACAAGTCACATGTACTAAAGACAACTACTCAGTTTCCACAGAACACGCAATATGTAGCAATGTTACAAAGCTATGTTTTTACAAGTACCTTAGAGTGAGTTTTACTGAACTTCTTGATTTTAGCCAAGTCATCTGCTGAAAAGACCGGTGACACTTCCTTACTCATCTGAACCACATTGCAAGCAATCATAATTGTTCTACAAAGAAAAAAAACAGGCAAATTAGAATTAAAAACAGAATTGTGTCTCCACAAAAATGATTACCACTACTTAATTTTGACAATGAATGAGTGGTTAGCATTTCTAGTTGGCAGCGCTTGGGTCGTTTGTTCGAAACCCAAACACGACACTAACTGGAGTTTACATGTTCTCTGTGCCTTTGTGGGTTTCCTCCAGGTACTCCGGTTTCCTCCCACATTCCAAAGACATGCTGGTAGGTAGATTGGATCCTGTCTAAATTAGCCCTAGTATGTGTATGTATGATTGTGAGTTAAGGACGTTAGACTGTAAGCTCCATGAGGGTAGGGACTGATGTGACTGTACAGCTGGCATGACGTTGGTGGGTGTGTGCTGGCCACATGCCCATAAAGGTTCCATCTCCTGTCTGCTCACACCAGTCACCGCTCTTGGTCTCTTCAGTCTCCAGCCCACACATTACTTTGGCCATCCAGTTTCTTCCAGGTTCCAGTTCAGGTAATTGCCCACTACACTATCTTTAGGCATCCTTGAATGGTGGTTTAGTTTCTACCTCTCATGCGTTTTTTTCATTCACTACCTCCCCTCTGTCCTGTCCTTTCAGTTTAGGACTTTTCATGCATATCATTTTTTTCACAGATTCTCCCATCATTGGGCTGCAATCCCTTGGCTATGGCCGCCTCACCTTTCGGTCATGCTTTCTGGATGTGGTCCCTGCTTGGGTCTCTGGGCCACCAGCCCGACCTCAGCTCCTGGGCTAGATGCCCTTTGGGTGCCTCCGGTTCCTAATCATCACACCTCACTACACAGTGTCTAAGTATTGCAGACAGCAAAGGGTCCTAATTGTTGCCCTTGTTTTCTTATCCTTTCAAATTGTAAAGTGTTAACATTATCCAGTTATTTTTTCATTTTAATTACAAATAGCTACGTGTATGCTCCTGAGGAGTGGATAGAACTTCCATGAAACGCGTAGAGCTGTCACATGCCGTGCTCAAAATCATCATGTGGGGTTAAAACAAACATTTTGTTCATCTTTCTGTATGCAAAGTATGTACTACTCCATTAGTATATGCTTAGTATTGCAAGTTGTATGTATATATATGAACTTCATTAATACTTATGCTCTCAAAACCAGGGTTGCTTCATTCAAAGCCCACTTCCTGCCCCTTTTTTTATACATATATATATATATATATGCAAAGTACTGCGAAAATTGACGGCGCTATGTAAGTACCTCTAATGAAAAAATCTTCCAAGGCACAAGAATCCAACAAAGCAAACCCAAAAGGAAACAAAAGCATAAAGACATTCTATTACCTGAAAGAGCCAGACGTGTAGCCATTTTGTTTGGAAGGCAGACAGCGATAGGTTCCAATAATCTGCACGCGGTCCCCAGGCTTCACCTTGTCGACAAGGTCATCATCTAAAATGATGTCCACAGATCGTGGCAACTGACCAGCGGGGGCCTTTTCTGGCATCTCCTGGATGGTGATTGTTTGATGATCTTTGTACAGGGAGAGACCAAACTCTGTTTCCAGTGGGTTGTTATCTTCATCCTGCAATCAAGAGTAGCAAGAAATCAGAAAACTACTGCACTTTTTTAAAAACAAAACAAAAAAAAAAAAACAATTATATAGGTCTTCAGATGCCTGCCAAGAATGCATCCCATTATGCTGATCTCCTCCTACTTCACAGGCTAGAAGCCCTCTTTAGTAAACCGAGACAATAGAAATCAGACTAAGCACTTCCCGTCCAGTCAAGTCATATGACGTCCTGGAATTGAGTGGCGATATCTGAATGGTAGGCACCATTCAGATACAGTTTTTTTTCCCGCCAGCGATTATGTGTAAGACAAATTTTGTCTAAGCGGTGGATTTGCAACAAGATCACTTAGCAGCGGGAGAGGTGCCTCCCCTCCTCCCGTCGGTTTCCAGTCACCTCTACCGATTATCGAACCCCGCCTGCAGCGGCGGAGATGAACGGTTCCTCTCCCCCCAGTGTCCGTGAGCGGCTCCATAACATGGCAGGGCGGAAGCGACGTCACAAGTCACTTTAGTCAAATGCTCATAAAGGGTCCCCCTTTTTTTTAACCACTTCCCGACCAGCGCCGTAAATAGGCGACGGTTGGGTTTGAGCGGCTCTACCGGGACATAGCCTGCACCTGCAGGCTATATCCCGGTATCATTTTTTTTAGAGCTGGCGGTCGGCTATCCTTGGGTAACACCCGATCCGGCTCGGGAGCCGCTAGGTGGTTACCCCAGGGGGCGGGAGGGGACATCCCCCCCCCTCCCGCAGCTCTTCTCCGGCCTCCCGTCCCACCGGGAGACCGGAGCGACGATCTGGCATGTCCGCCGGCTGGAAGGAGACTTGACAGAAGCCGTAATCGGCTCCGATCGGGTCTCCTTAGGCAAATTCCGGAAGCGACGTCACTTCCGGTTTACACGGCGGCTAACAGCGCCAATTTTAAAAAAATGACAGTATTCAGAATCGCCGTTTTTGGCAATCTGAATACTGTGAAGTGTAAAAATAAAAAGTAAAATAAATTAAAAAAAAAAATGTAAAGTGCCCCGTCCCTACGCACAGAAGCGAACACATACTTAAGTCTCACCCACATATGAAAACTGTGTTCAAACCACACGTGAGGTATTGCCGCAATCGTTAGAGTGAGAGCAATAATTGTAGCACTCAATCTCTTCTGTCACTCAAAACTGCTAATCTGTAGAATTCATTTAAATGTCGCCAATTTTGAAGCATGGGTATCAATTTACTTGGCGTAACATCTTTCACAATATGCGTGAATGCGGTTTGACAAAGTTATGCAACGACCGCAATTTTATTCTCTAGAGCAGGGTTTCTCAACCAGGGCTCCATAGAACCCTAGGGCTCCTCCAGAGGTTGCTAGGGGATCCTTGAGCAATGGTCAATTTCTACCTCTCAGATAAATTCCCAATGACATCATTGATCTTTTTAGCTATCTGTAAGGGGTAATTCTTCCCAATGACCATCACACTAATGTATCATGAGTTGAAGATTTTTAATTTTTAGCAGGAGTTCCCTGAGACCGGATAATTATTTCAAGGGTTCTTTGGTGTTGAAAAGGTTGAGAAAGGCTGTTCTAGAGTGTTAGAAAAAAAATTTTAATCGTGTGTGTGTGTGTGTGTGTGTGTGTGTGTGTGTGTGTGTGTGTGTTTTAAGCACTTTTATAGCAAAAAAAGATGTTTTTAACTTGTAAACACCATGTCCAAGAAATAGGTCTGGATATGAGGTGTTTAAATACATTTCGCTAGCCAGGGCAGCTCTGGGGATTTTGGTTCAAATCCCAGCATGAACTTTACACATTCAACCTGTGATTGCATGGGCTCCCTCCCACACTCCAAAGACATGCTGGTAGGTTAATTGGCCCCTGTTTAAATTGGAGATAGATATCTCTCTCATACATATACAGGTGCTGGTCATATAATTAGAATATCGTCAAAAAGTTGATTTCACTAATTCCATTCAAAAAGTGAAACTTGTATATTATATTCATTCCACACAGACTGATATATTTAAAATGTTTATTTCTTTTAATTTTGATGATTATAACTGACAACTAAGGAGAATCCCAAATTCAGTATCTCAGAAAATTAGAATATTACTTAAGACCAATACAAAGAAAGGATTTTTAGAAATCTTGGCCAACTGAAAAGTATGAGCATGTACAGCACTCAATACTTAGTTGGGGCTCCTTTTGCCTGAATTACTGCAGCAATGCGGCGTGGCATGGAGTCGATCAGTCTGTGGCACTGCTCAGGTGTTGAGAGCCCAGGTTGCTCTTATAGTGGCCTTCAGCTCTTCTGCATTGTTGGGTCTGGCATATCACATCTTCCTCTTTACAATACCCCATAGATTTTCTATGGAGTTAAGGTCAGACGAGTGTGCTGGCCAATTAAGACTCCAGCTGCAGTCCAGCTGACTCCAGCTGCAGTCCACTCTTAGTGAATCTCCTCCACGTTTTTGAATGGGTTTTGTTTCACAATCCTCTCCAGGGTGCGGTTATCCCTATTGCTTGTACACTTTTTTCTAGCACATCTTTTCCTTCCCTTCGCCTCTCTATTAATGTGCTTGGACAGAGAGCTCTGTGAACAGTCAGCCACTTTTGCAATGACCTTTTGTGTCTTGCCCTCCTCGTGCAAGGGGGTCAATGGTCGTCTTTTGGACAACTGTCCAGTGAGCAGCCTTCCCCATGATTGTGTAGCCTACAGAACTAGACTGAGACCATTTAAAGGGCTTTGCAGGTGTTTTGAGTTAATTAGCCGATTAGAGAGTGGCATCAGATGTATTCAATATTGAACCTTTTCACAATATTCTAATTTTCCGAGATACTGAATTTGGGATTTCCTTAGTCAGTTATAATCATCAAAATTAAAAGAAATAAACATTTGAAATATATCAGTCTGTGTGTAATGAATGAATATAATATACAAGTTTCACTTTTTGAATGGAATAGTGAAATAAATCAACTCTTTGATGATATTCTAATTATATTACCAGCACGTGTGTGTGTCTCTATATATATATATATATATATATAGAGACACACACAGGTGAAAATAGGGACCTAGGAATGTAAGCTCCTTGGGGGTAGGAAATTATGTAAGTGTACAGGACGTAAAGCCCTGCACAATGCTGTCAGCAATATATACAGATGTTTGCAAAAGACACATCCAGTTCTTGATAACTTACCTTGGTGGGATATACAGAGCTGGAGGGGAAGGCATCCAGGCTTGTCATGTCTGTATACTTGCGTTCAATGGTCTTCTTTGTGGCTGGACAGTAGTGAACACTGCGGACCACTTTAGGGCGTACCAAAGAACCTAAATATAGACAAAAGTTAAAACTTTAACTTGACAGGTAAAAAAGCACCTGTGTATGAATTTAGCCATTTCATGGAGTCCAGCTCTTTAACCACTTCAGCTCTGGAAGATTTACCACCCTTCATGACCAGGCCATTTTTTGCAATACAGCACTGTGTTATTTTAACCAGTTGCC
Source organism: Glandirana rugosa (assembly GCA_018402905.1). NCBI lineage: Eukaryota > Metazoa > Chordata > Amphibia > Anura > Ranidae > Glandirana > Glandirana rugosa. The sequence goes on from BLSH010064946.1 coordinate 27,737, forward strand.
GACCGTCAGCCGTGGCTTGACAGTGGCAACTTGGTTCGTTATTGCAAACGGCCATCACCTGACGGCAGCTGCGAGATTGCGCACTGTGAGCATGCGCCACTGGAGGCGCGATCGATGTGTTACGGGGGAGCCAGGGCGGACTTGATCTCAGCCGGCTACCCGCGATGGCTCCCCCTGCACAGAGAACGGAGGACCATGTATGTAAACCCGGATCTCCGTTCTGACAGAGGGGGAAGGGATGTGATCACAGGCTTCCTGTATATGGGAGCCATGATCACTCCCCTCCCCCAAACAAATAGAGCTTTCTTTTGGTGGCATTTTATCCCCCCTGTGTTTATTTTTTGCACTAAAAATAAAAAGACCGAAAATTTTGAAAAAAATATTTACTTTCTACAAAAAATAAATCCAAAAAAAAAAAAAAAAAGGATAACAAATTTCTTCATCAATTTAGGACAGTTGTACCTCGGTTCACGAACACAATTTGCAGTCATTTTCCCTGCTCTGGTGAGACTGCGGGTCACAGAGAGACACTGAAAGTGTACTGTGAAGACAGTACTGTATTGAGAAGCCTTTTAGCACACACTGTACATCCAGTATCTCTCCAAAGAAAATGCAGAGCAAGCATGGTAGTAAGAAAGTGGGGGGCTGTACTGCAGGTGACAAGAATGTGCAAGGTTAGCGTTCTCTATCTTTATACTATACTTTTTTTCATAGCTTTGTGATTCAAAAACAAACAAGTTCAGAATAGATTAACCCGATTCGCAACCACTCGTTTCACAAATTAAGTTTGTGAACCGAGGGTACCATTATTTCTTCTACATATTTTTGGTAAAAAATCTGTAGTGCAAAAAAAAAAAAAAAAAAAATTGCACCGATTGGTATGCGCAAAAGTTATAGCGTCTACAAGCTATGGGATAGATTTATGGACTTTTAATATTTTTACTAGCAATGGCAATCAGCGATTTTTAGCGGGACTGCGACATTGCGGCGGACAAATCTGACACTAAATTACACTTTTTGGGGACCAGTGACACCAACACTGATCAGAGCTAAAAATCAAAATGCACTTATCACCGTATAAATTACACTGGCAGGGAAGGGGTTAACATCAGTGGCAATCAAAGGGTTAAGTGTGCTCCCTGGGAGTGTGGGGGGGGGGGGGGGGTATGACAGGAAGAACACAGAAAATTGCTGTTCCTGATTACTAGGAACACAAGGTCTCCATGTTCTTCCCTGTCAGAACGGGTGATCTGCCTTGTTTACATAGGCAGTGACCGTGGGTGGCCGGCGGACATCAGATTGGCTCCCCCTCCGAGTAGCGAGGGCACGCCTCCGGTGGTGTGCACACGCCCACAGTATCTATTGCATGAAACAATGTACAGGTACGTTGTTTCGCGCAATAGAGCCACCCTGTCACAGTATATATAGTGGTTAAAGCAGTTACAAGTATATAAATATATTGTACAAGTACAAATCCATATACTCACACTTGGTAACAATACCCTCCACACAGACAGCAGAGCCCAGAAACCGTGAGGTGAGGGTGCGTGGGGTAACATGTTTTGAACCAAAGCTTCCTTCCAGACCGATGTAGAAGTCTTCATACTGCTTGGCGTACGTTGCATCGATAGAAGCAACAAAATCCTTCAGAGCCCTCTGGAAGGCAATCAGTCCCTCAAAGGCCTGATTCATAAGCCTGTGGGAGAAGTCAGAAAGTTAGAACATGTATATAAGGGTGCATAGCTAAAAAGACATGTCATGTGTAGTTATGAAACGATAATGTATTTACTACTTAGTGCTTATATGCTAATGTTCTGTTTCTAACTGGTTAACATGCTAGGGCAAGAGCAAGCTTATTGGACCAATTTGTGTGTTGCAAAATAAATTAAATATATATATATATGCGCATGTATATACACTATATTGTCAAAAGTATTAGGACGCCTGCCTTTACACGCGCATGAACTTTAATGACATCCAAGTCTTAGTCCATAGGGTCCAATACTGAGTTGACTGACCCTTTGCAGCTATAACAGCTTTAACTCTTCTGGGAAGGCTACCCACAAGGTTTAGGAGTGTCTATGGGAATGTTTGACCATTCTTCCAGAAGCACCTTTGTGAGGTCAGGCATCAAAGGCCTGGATCACGTGTTCTGTTGAGGTCAGGACTCTGTGCAGGCCAGTCAATTTCCGCCACCCCAAACTCACTCATCCATTTCTTTATGGACCTTGCTTTGTATGCACCGAGCTGTGCTCATGCATGCACATTAAGAGAAGTCCCAGACCAGTGTTTGCGCAGATGTGCCGAAGGTAAATTCTGGGTCCCCAAGCCCAACAAAGCCCTTAAGCATATCTGAATACACAATACCATTTTAGCCTAGGCTCCAAATTAGGAAGTGCTGCAAAGCACTTAAAAAAAAAAAATCCAAACTGTAGTAGAGCAAGGGGGCTGGTGCCAGGGACATCCACATTCTCTTTCAGGATGACGCTCAACTTAAAAGTATAATCATTGAGGGAATATCCCACATTTTGGGTTGTTCCAATGGGAACACCAATTCTGGTGACAACCAGGGTTTCCCTCACTTCATGTTGCGTCTATGGGACAGGAAGTATAGAGAAACTCCCCAATGGGACAGATTGCACAAAAAACCCTCCCTTACTCTATCCAAAAATAAAAAAAGCTGCCTTCGGTTCTATTTTAAGGCCTTTTTCACACTTGTGCAACTTGAAAGTCGCGCAATTTTTTGCCACGATTTTGATGCGACTTGAAGCAATGTATGTAATCGTGAGGTCTTTGGATCAAGTCGCATCAAAGTTGCACCAAAGTAGTGCAGGGACTACTTTAAAGTTGCACAGATATGAATGGCACTCATTGAAAATCGTGGGGTACAACTTGTCAAGCGACTTTGCAGTCCCAAGTCGCAGGACAAGTCGCACAAATGTGAAAGGGGCCTTGATTGTAAAGGTTTTGTTTTTTTTTTAAACAAACATTTTATACTTATCTGCTCTGTAAGGGTTTTACAGTCACCCGATCCTCCCTTTCTGGGGTCCCCTGGTGGCATTCCTGGCACCTCTACACCAGGTGCCCCCTCAGAGAGGTGCTTTCCCTGGGGGCACCCATGTGGGCGCGTTCCTGAGTCCTGATGCTGCGTCCATTGACACAGACCGCAGGACTCAGCCCCGTCCGTGTCACTGGATTTGATTGACAGCAGTGGGAGCCAATGACTCCTGCCACTATCAATCTATCCAACGAGGACCCGAGACACTGGCTGGAGCTGCTGGGCTTGTCCTCGACACTGGAACGAGTGGGTTCAGGTAAGTAATGGGGGCTCTGGGGGGCAGCTGCAGCGCAGGAGATTTTTCACATTTATGCATAGAATGCATGAAAGGTGAAAAACCCTGAGGACTTTACAACCCCTTTAAGGCCCAACTCCAGGCTTGGCATTTTAAGTTGTATCTGTTTGATAAGTGCAATAGATACCTGATGATCCTTCCAAGAGTACATAGAAATCAGGTTTGCATGACAATTACTGACAATATATAGATCCCATGTCTCAGCATGCCAGAACAACCCCCTTCCCCCATTTACCAGAGAGGTACCCAATTTCCAGGCAATACTCACTGATTAGCTCTCTTCTCATTCTTCCTCCGGAGATCGTTAATATTGACAATGAGCCGACACTGGTTATCGCTGATCATGTCTCGGACTTTGCTCTGATAAATCCCCTGATCTTCCTGAATAGGAGGGAAATACATTGTAACATTAAATATCATTCCTTTACTCAATAGACATCACACCTATTCCTCACAATAAATCTTCTTCCAGATACATTGTTGCGTTGATCGCTGGTATTAAACTAACCACAATCTCCTATAATCTGCACACACCCTGCAATCTGATGGTAATGAATAGGGTTTGGAGGTAGACCAATATTTGGCATTTTTTAATTAAATTGGCATTGGCTGATTGTGCTGCAAATTTGGCCGATTAATTTATGCACTTGGAAGGCCGGTTCAACTTGCGGGGCGACTCAGCGTGACTTCACTTCAGAGTGACATGCAAACAACTTCTGTAATAGAAGTCAATGCAAGTCGCCTGAAGGAACCTTTTTCCAAGTCAGAGCGACTTGAGTCACTCCTATAGAACAAGACGAAAATCCGGGCAGCCTGCCAAGTCTGAGAACATCGCTGATAAAAGAAGCAAACTGATACAATGTTTCTACTTATCAAAGGAATGAAGAGTTCAGTTTGATTATTTAGGCTGGGTTCACACTAGTCTGATTCTCGGACTGACATTAGTAACACAAGTCACATTACGTCACAAAAACAATGATTCCCTATGAGAGCCGTCTTAACTGCTCCGACTTTGAAAAAGGATCCTGTACTACTTTTGTCCAACTTTGATCCTACATCAGCCCACTGAAAAGCATTAAAGTCGCATCAAAGTCAAATCATTGTCTTAACTGATCCGACTTTGACATGTGAGTTGTGCTCTGAGGATCTTGAAGGGGAACTTTACACCAATTAAAAAAAAAAAAAAAATCTGGGCCCACATTGGCATGGGTGATTTGGTCCATTTGGATTTTTGCTGCTGTAAATCGCCACCAAGCTTGCTCAGTCTGACAGGTTGCGATTTACTGCTGTCCGCACAGATTTCCTTCTGGGTGCGCTGCACGTAATCGCTGGCTGTGTGAACAGCCATGAAAAGCTGTGGCCACCAGTGACCTAAGCCAGCTTTTCTCGGCAGCAATCAGATTTCCTGTTGCTGCAATTTACCCCGGGCCAGGTGACCAGTACAAATGTATCCTCATTATAATCTGACTGCAACCTCCCTGAGGGCTTGTTTACACTAGGCACTGTGCAAACACACATACAAGGAAAACCATTGTGGGGATTCCATGTGCATTTATAAAAGTACAGAATGCTGCATTTTCAGATGTAAACACCACAAACGCATGCAAATGTAACAAAAACAAATAATGCCTAAAACCTAAATCCCTATCACACTGCGAATGCAAGCAGAGATACCAACCATGGAGATTGTGATGTAAATGCAGCATTCACAGTGCCATCAGGCCACCCAAGTGCAAGCTCCTCCAAGGCTTCCATACACATTACAATCTGACCATACAATCTTCGTACAACGAACTTTAGATTCACCAAAACTATGTAATAGGAGAACCTACCTAAACTATCCAATCAAGCTGTTCCCACACAGGTCCTTGCACTACATAGTAGTCAATAGGTCGAAAGGAGATTGTAACGTGTGTGGTGAGCTTAAAGAGGTTGTAAAGCCTCTGAAAATAAACCCTGCAAGAGAAAAGCATAATGATGAGCTAGTATGCGCTGCTTACTAGCTCATTATGAAACACTTACCTTAGAACGATGCCCTGTACTCGGAGTTGGCACTCCGAGTACAGGCCCGGCATCTTCCACCCGAAGTTACCTTTGGGGTTCGCGGCTCAGACGTTGTGATTGGCCTGAGCCGCGACGATGTCACTCAAGCACATGCACGCAGGAGCCGTCGGTAACGGCACTGCCCCATAGAAACGGCACCAAGTAGCCCGTTTCTTTAGTGCGCATGTGCCGATGACGTCGGCACATGCAGATACAGGGAATATCTCCTTAACCATGAATATTGGCTTACCTGTAGTTTAAAGTGGTTGTCATGAGTTGATCAGCCTTGAATCTACAATCTGATTGTATGTTCAGCCTTGGATCTACAATCTGATTGTATAGTGTATGATCAGCCTTGGATCTACGATCTGAAATTGTATGGTGTATGATCATCCTTGGATCTACAATCTGATTGTATAGTGTATGATCAGCCTTGGATCTACGATCTGAAATTGTATGGTGTATGATCAGCCTTGGATCTACAATCTGAGATTGTATGGTGTATGATCAGCTTTGGATCTACA
>BLSH010064946.1:48754-58806 GCA_018402905.1 Glandirana rugosa
AAATGGACACTGTATACAGACATCATTGCTGGTAGTCATCTTGCTGACACTTGTAGTGCCACAGGGCTAAAGGATAAGGCCATCCATTTCCAGGGACACTGTATACAGACACCATTGTCCTTTCACCTTGCTGAGAAAGATCCTGTTTTTTCACCTGATAATCCGGGCCAGTCATGTTGTTTGGCCCTGCTATGCGGGAGTTTAAGTGCACCAACAAGATTGGCTAGCTGAAGATACAAAGGCTCATCCTTCTTCAAAGGAACTGAACTGAAGTTACTGGTGCCATACGGGTTTCCACATACATATTCAGGGCTCTGTATATGCAGTGGCTGTGCAGGACAGTTTATCTAGGAGAGTTAAGCCACCACATGTTGACTTGAATACAGTGTCTGAAGTTGGGCCTGTGGTATCAGGGGACAGAAGAGCGAGACCTGACCTAAATAGGGTCATTCCTCTGCTCTCCTCTTGCCTCATAGAGCCAACCTGAGTAAAGATAACCAATCTGGTACAAATTGCCATATTATGATTTATTGTTATTGAAGTGTTTGCCTCTGCTCTTGGGGTTATTCGTAGGTTTTGAATCACCTGAAAGCAGACTGAATATAGTATTGAGCTATATTGCTCATAACCTTAGCTATTGCATTCTTTGAACATATATAATGTTACTGTTTGTTACCTATCCATAGAAATATTGCAGTAAAGACAATTTCTGTGTTTTATCATAACATGTGTGTTTCTTATTGATCTTTGCTCTTACACTATTGCCAGGTGTGCCAGAGGGGCTGAGGCTGTTCTTAGGTTTGAGAGGCAGAGTATGGGATTTAACATACTTAAGCGGCTCCTGCGGGGGTAGCGCTACACGTGGGGGCTAGTCTGGGATAATACCGCTATTCTACCATCAACTCCTCAAGACAGAACCCCTACAAGTGCCACGATAAGCCCTGCTACTGCGACACAGTGGTGTCATGAAGAAGGCGCCTGCCCAGAGTCAAGCGTAGTGATTGAGCTCCCTGGGTAGGCCTGGACTGAAGAGCAGATCAGCCTAGAGGTGAAGACATTAATTCCAGACCAGAAGACATGGTTGATTGGTGTCAGGCAGGGGAAAGGACTTCTCGCACCTATGCGCTGCTAGAATGGAAGCAAGGAATTCCAGACAGTTTCCAAGGAAACAGTTGGCTGACAAGACTGAGTCTCGTTTTATTCAGCCAAGCATGCCAGACATGTCTCCAGCAAGTTCTAGTCAAGCTGAAGCCATGAAAGAAAAAGTCCCTTCCATGATTGGACCAGAGTTCTTCACTGCCTTGGGAGACCTTGTGTCAAAGTGCCAGAGGGATACTCCAACGTACTCTGAAAGTGGGTACCAGAAACTCAGGACCTTCTTTGGGAGACATCCAGTGCCTACAGGGGAGGACAACTTTGAAGAGTGGCTGGACCAGGCCACGCAAGCCCTGGATGAATGGGACATTCCTGAGACCTACAAGAAACTAAGAATCACAGAGAGTTTAAGAGGGCCTGCCTCAGAAGCTATTCACAATCTGAAGCTTAGTAAGAAAGATTGCGTCATTCAAGACTACCTGAACATTCTGCAGAATGTGTTTGGGTGCACTGAAAAGGCTTCATGTACCAGTTTGAGCATACTTACCAGAACGCAGGGGAAAAGTTATCCAATTACTTTATGTGAGGAGTTTGGATAAGATACTGCATCAAATCCTACTGAAGAAGGGTTTGAATACCCGGAAAGTAGGTGAGGTTCGTGCACAGCAAGTCTTGCGGGTGCCCAGCCTTTGGACCCCATCACCATCCTGCTGAGAACCACGCAAGATGGTGGCATCCTGAAGTATCCAGATCTGATCAGGATTGTGCGGGAAGAAGAAGCCATGCTGGAGAACAAGAAGAGTCAAAAGTCGGAATCGGTTGTCGGGGTCAGGGTGGCCAGTGCAGCTGGTGAGCTCTGAGCTCGAACTTCTCAAGACTCAGGTGTCACAGCTGATAGAGATGATGACCGAACCGTTGGTTCTCAAGTCCAAGATAACCACACTGAAGATGCAGGTATCCCAGATGATGGAAGTGATGAACCGGCTAGGGGCAGCAAAATGTACTGAGTTGTCTGACAAGGGTGTTACAGGGCAGAATGTACCCCCGGAGTCGTCTATTGTGTCTGGCCAGAGGCCAACAAATCAAGACATCGATCTAAACTGTGGAGGTGTAGGTCACTACCAGCAAGTATGCCTAGTCCACCAAGGAGGAAAGAAGACTGGCGTGGACCCCAGAGAAGTGACCCAAGGATGGAGAGAAGACCTGGGCCTTCAAGAAGAACTTTCCCTGACTCTGCAAGGGAACAATGGAGGACAATGGAGAAATGACCGGCTCTCAAAATGTCACCGAAAGTGGCATTTTAAGCACCATGAGAGAAGAGAACTACAAGTCCATTCATGCAAGCCTGCTATTCAAATGCTTCCACCAAACCTCCTGCCAAGTTAGTAGGCCCTTTGTCTGTAATGCCTGTTTTGGTGGAAGGTACCTACACAAGAGCCATCCTTGACTCCGATGCTCAAGTGACCTTGTTGACCAGAGGCTTTTACAAGAGGTATTTGTGTTACATACCCCTGCGAAAGTTGGAAGATATAGAGATCCAGGGTATTCAAATGGAAGGTTACCCTTGTGATGGATATCTGCAGGTCAAGTTGTCATGTGATCCATTGAGAGCTGAGAAGCCTCAGGACTTTGACACACTGATTATTGAGTGTCCTTGGTTGCCAGGGTCCACAGGCAGTCCGCTAATCGCTGTGGAAAGATGATGGCAATATGGTTGGGATCTGCTCACAACCCTGACTAGTACCTGGCTCAGCCTCTCAGCGAGCCTCTAAGAGGCTGAGCCAGCAGCTCCCATCCCCTCCACAGCCCAGTGCTCCAGTGAGTGAGGAGGGGGCACAATAAGCTCGTTCTGTACTCCTGTGACTGATTTTCAGCAGATAGCAGGCTGAAGTCTGCTGTCTGCTGACGTCACAGCGCCGGTCCAGGCTGTGGAAAGATCATGTCAATATAGTTGGGATATCTGCTCACAACCCTGGACCAGTACCTGGCTCAGCCTCTCAGCGAGCCGCTGAGGGGCTGAGCCAGCTGCACCCATCTTTTCCACAGCCCAGCACTTCAGTGAGCGAGGAGGGGGCAGAGCAGACAGTGGTGACTGACAGTTACCAGCTCTCTGCTCATGGAGCTCTGAGAACCAAGTGATCAGCAGTGTTTGATTGCTCAGTTCTCAGTCTTAGAGCCGACGGGGGACAGATACAACATCCACCTAGGTAAGTATGCTTCTTCAAAAAAGATAAATCCCATACTTATCTTTTAAATACAAAAGATCATCAGCTCATTCCCCACAGTTACAAACTTTTGTACCACCTGCCCCACCCTATTAGATTGTAAGCCCTTCTGATCAGGGCCCACTTAATCCTCTTGTATTTTATTGTATTGAAACTGTATTGTCTCCTTTTTATATTGTAAAGTGCAGCGTAAACTGTTTGCGCTATATAAATCCTGTATAATTATAATAATATTATTGCAGCTTACTAATTGTTAGATGTGATGCCTGTATTAGTTTTCTTTTTTAGGCTTTCTTTTATTTCCACCTAGTGATATGGCCAGTAAGTCTGTTGTTTTTCAACAGAACAAGCTATCCTGAAAATGTATCAGTGAAGAGTGTTGATACAAACCATTTACCACTGACGAAGGTGCTTATAATGATCAGCTTTTATTTATACATGTAAAACCTTTATCCCAAAAGGAAAATAAACTATTGCTGTAACTGCGGTGTGAGCTGGAGTTTTGGCTGACATATATTCTTCTATATATTTTTGGTAAAAAAAATCGCAAATGGTGTATATTGATTGGTTTGCGCAAAAGTTATAGCGCCTACAAACTATGGACATTGGTTTATGGCGTTTTTATTTTTTTACTGGTAATGGCGGCGATCTGCAATTTTTAGTGGGACTGCGCTATTGCAGCGGACATGTCGGACATTTTTGACACTTTTTTGGGACCAATGACATTTATACAGCGATCAGATCTAAAAATAGACACTGATTACTGTATAAATGTCATTGGTAGGGAAGGGGTTAACACTAAGGGGGCAGTGAAGGGGTTAAATGTGTTCCCTGGGGGTGTTCTAACTTGGGGGGGGGCAGGTTGGCAGGGGCATGACAGATCTAACTGATCCCAGTGATAGGGATCAGTAGATCTGGCATGCTCCCCCTCACAGAACGGGGAACCAGCGTGTTTACAACGGCGGTTCCCCGTTCCGGCTCTTTGTTAGGAGATCGCGGGTCCCCGGCGCCCACGGGAGCATGCACAGCGCGAGCCGAAGGGGAGGACGTCTATTGACGGCCTCACGGCATTTTACAGCCGCGCTATAGCTGTCATTCGGCTATGGCTTGGATGGGAAGAAGCTAAATGAACATCAAAATTCACACAGTAATGTCTTCCCACGCAGTGGTTCTCACCATCACTGCAAAATCATAACTTTCAGCCTCCTGACTCTCTTGTGGCAGCTTTACTGCTCCAAGTACCTCTTCAGGGTCTCTCCTGAACTTCAATACCTTTTTGGTCACCCTGACCAGGAAACACGCCCCAGTGATTGCGCACAGACGCTGCACCTCAGCTCTGAGTCTTCATTACAGCTTTCCTAGCTGTTCCTGTCCCTCATGGACTTTCTGTACAGCTTCCTAGCTGCTACGTTGTCCCTCATGGACTCTCTCTCAGACTCGGGCCTTCCTCTCTCCCGACCTGGACACCATGGTGCACAACGCACCTCACATGGCTCCCTTCACACTCCCTCAGGAGGGTGAGGCTCTGAGCTCTATCTCTGGCTCTAATATAAAGCCAGCACACACCTGTGCCATCAGTGTTCTTGCTTCCCACAAAATGTGGCGTAAATCACCATTTTACAGAGTAGCACCTGGTCACCCTGCTACACCAGAAATATCTGCCCTTCCTTAATGAATCATCATCTCTGCCCACCAGACTCTGTATCTGTTGTGCATTTGCCTTTTATTCATGCAGAATAGAAGCAGAAAGGGGAAGTGGAGTCTGAGGTTGTGATTTCTAGTTTGATGCCAGGCCACAGGCTTGCCACTGCCTTGGCAAAGGACCTAGGCAGTGGGTTAGTGGTCATGCAACCACAGAGAGAAATAAGGCATTTTATAAACAATTTCTATGAATGTTATATCGCAGAGCTCTAAAGCTATAATAGAAGACACTGTTTGGGCCGTTATATGTACATGCTGCTTTGCCTTCTACTTTAACCACTTGCTTACTGGGCACTTAATCCCCCCTCTTGCCCAGACCAATTTTCGTCTTTCAGCGCTGTCGCATTTTGAATTACAATTGCGCGGTCGTGCGACGTTGTACCCAAACAAAATTTTTATAATTTTTTCCCCACAAATAGAGCTTTCTTTTGGTGGTATTTAATCACCTCTGCGGTTTTTATTTTTGTGCACTATAAACAAAAAAAGAGCGACAATTTTGAAAAAAGAACAATATTTTTTACTTTTTTCTATAATTAATATCCCAAAAAAAATAAAAAAAAAGATATTCGTCAGTTTTGGCCAATATATATATTCTTCTACATATTTTTGGTAAAAAAAAAAAAAATCGCAATTGGTGTATATTGATTGGTTTTACTAGTAATGGCGGCGATCTGCGATTTTTATGGGGACTGTGGCATTGCAGCGGACATGTCGGACATTTTTGACACTTTTTTGGGACCATTGATATTTATACAGCGATCAGAAATTTAAATAGCCACTGATTACTGTATAAATGTCACTGGCAGGGAAGGGGTTAACACTAAGGGGGCAATCAAGGGGTTAACTGTGTTTCCTAGGCGTTCTAACTGTATGAGGGCTGGGCTGCCAGGGGCATAACATATCTCACTGATCCCGATGACAGGGATCAGTAGATCTGTCATGTCCTCCCTCACAGTACGGAGAACCGCCGTGTTAACATTGGCGGTTCCAAATTCTGCAGCTCTATTAGGTGATCGCGGTCTCCAGCGGACATCGAGTCTGCCAGACCCGTGGGCTGGCCCACGCAGCATGCGGTGGGCGCGAGAGCACACCCCACCGGCTGTAAGTGCGCGCGGGGAGCGCGCAAAGGGGCGGACATTCGTTGGACGTCCCCCATGCAATTCAGGTCCGCGCTGTAGGCGTCTTTCAGCTATAGCGCGGATCTGTACTGGTTAAGGCCAGGTTCAAAGCATGGGGTCTGGTGCGTCTGAATTCGCACCTGAATCAGAACCAAAGATGCATAGGACCCTTTTTAAAAGCGGACCGCAGCCGCCCTGGAGCTGTGTGAACCGGCTCCATTGAGAGCTGGTCACACTCTGAATTGGATGCGTGGAATCCTGCATCCAATTCGCATATGTGCGAACCCCGCCTAATGCAGCTCATTCATTTATTATGAATGTGCTGCCAAAGTGCCTCAATGGACAAGAAAATGTACATCACTCTTTTTTCGACCGCAGCACACCACAGTGCATGGTATATAGTGGTGCACTTTGTGTTGTGCATTGGCTGCCACTGTATAGGGTGCCATTCACAATAAATCACACCGTAACGCACCACAGTAGGACAAATGCTTGTCTGTGATGCATATAGCTGAATGGGCCTTCCATGTTGCCACATTTAGACCTTTTTTTGGGGGGGTGGGTTTGCAAATCTGAGCCATGTAAGCAGTCACTTGGTATGGCTTTGAGGTGCTCCTTTCCGAACGCGGGAGGATGTTGTGGCATGGCCATCCTCTCACTTTCAATGATCTTTCAATGGCCTTTCTGCTGATTTCAGGTCTAACACTATCTCTAAAAAAAGGCACTGGATATACTTTTTTTTTTCATCTAAACATAACCTAAAGTTGTGATATACAGTATACAGTATCTCACAAAAGTGAGTACACCCCTCACATTTTTGTAAATATTTTATTCTATCTTTTCATGTGACAACACTGAAGAAATTACACTTTGCTACAATGTAAAGTAGTGAGTGTACAGCTTGTATAACAGTGTAAATTTGCTGTCCCCTCAAAATAACTCAACACACAGCCATTAATGTCTAAACCGCTGGCAACAAAAGTGAGTACACCCCTAAGTGAAATGTCCAAATTGGGCCCAAAGTGTCAATATTTTGTGTGGCCACCATTATTTTCCAGCACTGCCTTAACCCTCTTGGGTATGAAGTTCTCCAGAGCTTCACAGGTTGCCACTGAAGTCCTCTTCCACTCCTCCATGACGACATCATGGAGCTGGTGGATGTTAGAGACCTTGCGCTCCTCCACCTTCCATTTGAGGATGCCCCACAGATGCTCATGTGGTGCTGCCCCCTTGAGGGTTGCATGATAAGTCAATTCCCCCTTGGTTTCCCAGACTCTGAGAGCCTTCCGCCACCTCTGACACACTGGGGTCACTCACAGTGTTACCTCTTCTTCAAACAGGACACAGTAAAGGAATCACACAGTGCTGAGAAATCAATAGTATTTACTCAAAAATATATATTAAAGAGAAACTCTGAATTAACAAGTTATAGGAATCACTTGCAAATAAATGACAATGAAATGCAATGTATAACTCAATATCTTATTTGTAGTCTAAGGATTCTGTACACGAGAGTGGGCATGGGAGAGCAGGGGAATGACTACTGTACGTCAAACCACTCTCTACTATTCACTCCCCCTACAGCCACAAAAAATGAATAAACTCGTGAACATATACACTCAGATATAGACCAAATATATGAAGGTCAACCAGTATAAATCAACTACTAAACAGGTACAACTCAATTGACTGTAGAAAAAACAGTATAACTCAGTTGACTGTAAGTAAACTAGTATAACTAGATACACATAAATTTAACCTGCCCTATAGGGGAGATTTCTTAGGTGAATTCAGTATGCTATGATTTGAGCAAATATTGAAACCTACTAAGTGGGGAAAAACAGATGAAAACTGCAGTGAATTAGTGTTCCTTGATCAAAGTTCAGTAAGTATTCAGCCGACTCTTTAGTTTAGATGATAGGTACTCAGAAAGTGACTGTGGCAGCAGAAAACAGATTTCCAAGTAACACACTGAAGTAATGTGAAACACTCTTACTGCAGTAAAACAAAAGCACTTCACAGTGATCACTGACTTTGTAATAAAACTACAGCTGACAGCAATCCAGTAAAAGTGTTTGAGTGATTATACTCCAGCTTCTCCTGTTCTGTGTTAGAGATTAAATCTTTGCTAGCAATAAGTATGTGGGTTGGAAAATATGTGCACAGAACTGTATTGATGGGCCTTAATCCGCTCACCCAAGAGGAACAATGACTGTAGATGGTGAATCCGCTGCTTGGATGATGGTAATGATGAGGATGGAGATGATGATGACACTCCAGCCCTCTGGATTCCGTAATCGGCTTCCACCACCTCTTTCTTTGTGGTTCTCCCGGATCGATCACTTTAGCTGCATGCAGGTCTCAGGAATAAGCTCCACTTGTAGCAGGGCAAGTCTCCCAGTTCATCCACTGAAGCTCTGCAAAGTTGCAGACTGCAGGGTCTGTGTGAGTAGGCCGCAACTCAGCTAACAGGACACACAGGGTCTTGCTTGATCGATCGCCGCCGTCCAGAGAGAGCACGCCAGGCCGCACCCTTTGCTTACATAGACTCTCCCACGAGGCACTGCTTCTCCCAGGATCCTTCCTATGCAGCACAGTCTGATGGGAAATACAGTTCTCCTGCAGCGCAGTCTGATGGTAAATCCTTGAAAGCACACTACAACCCCCAGAATGCATTTCTCTTAGCAAAGTTCAAGTCACCAACTAATAAACTTGCACAAGGGAAAAACAGCTGCATAAATACCTGCAGGCAGGAATGCCAGTAGTATAACATTTGGCTCCTGGCTATACTCCATAGGGTTTAGGTCTGGAGACATGCTTGGCCAGTCCATCACCTTTACCCGCAGCTTCTTTAGCAAGGCAGTGGTCGTCTTGGAGGTGTGTTTGGGGTCGTTATCATGTTGGAATACTGCCCCGTGGCCCAGTCTCTGAAAGGAGGGGATCATACTCTGCTTCAGTATGTCACAGTACATGTTGGCATTCATGGTTCCCTCAATGAACTGTTCCTCCCCAGTGT
The DNA here is from genome assembly GCA_018402905.1 of Glandirana rugosa. Lineage (NCBI taxonomy): Eukaryota > Metazoa > Chordata > Amphibia > Anura > Ranidae > Glandirana > Glandirana rugosa. The sequence continues at coordinate 57,910 of BLSH010064946.1, forward strand.
CGGCAGCACTCATGCAGTCCCAGACCATGACACTCCCACCACCATGCTTGACTGTAGGCAAGACACACTTGTCTTTGTACTCCTCACCTGGTTGCCACCACACACGCTTGACACCATCTGAACCAAATAAGTTTATGTTGGGCTCATCAGACCACAGGACACGGCTCCAGTAATCCATGTCCTTAGTCTGCTTGTCTTCAGCACACTGTTTGTGGGCTTTATTGTGCATCATCTTTAGAAGAAGCTTCCTTCTGAGATGACAGCCATTCAGACCAATTTGATGCAGTGTGCAGCGTATGGTCTGAGCACTGACAGGCTGACCCCCCACCCCTTCAACCTCTGCAGCAATGCTGGCAGCATTCATACACCTTTTTCCCAAAGACAGCCTCTGGATATGACGCTGAGCATGTGCACTCAACGTTGTTCGACCTTGGCGAGGCCTGTTCTGAGTGGAACCTGTCCTGTTAAACCACTGTATGGTCTTGGTCACCATGCTGCAGCTAGGGTTGCCACCTTTTCTTCAAGCCAAACCCGAACACATTAGCAGCGCACGGCAATTTTTTTTTTTTTTTTTTTTTAGTAGTGCATTAAATTCATTATCCCTGTGCAATGTAAGGCAGTTTTTATGTAGTATACACTATACATATATTTTTTTAATTAAATAAAATTTCTAATCATATGCAGTTAATCACAAAAGTCCCCCTTTACATCAACAAAGTTGACACTCTTGGTTTACAATCGCACTGAGCAACCCTACTGGGTAGCCACAGTCTAAGCCAGGGGCGGACTGACAACTCATGGGGCCCCCTGGCCAATTGGAGATCATGGGTTCCCCCAAGTTTAAAGATGGCTGCCTCATGACAGTCATCTTTGTGACCCAACATTAATGTGGCACGC
>BLSH010064946.1:61796-84937 GCA_018402905.1 Glandirana rugosa
TTAAATACTTCTTTAAGCTAAAAAAAAAATTAACCTATACAAAATATCGTCTTTCATTTTTAATAACAAAAAAAAAAAGTTTTAACAGCCAAATATCGTGTATTTTATTTTTATGCCTTCGTTAGTTTATGGTGCTTTTCTTTTGAGATAAACACCCCCATTTTTTGTGTATTTAATATAAACCTATGTCACAACGTACTGAAAGTATTGACGCGTTAGCAGTCAATTTCATTGTACGTAGCGTTTTTTACCGGACCAGTACTTCCCCTCCCCATTTAGAAGACCTCCAGTTATTCAACTACAACTGTCAGCAGATCAAATAAAAGTATATGCTGTGACCATAGATCCCCTTTAATTAAAGCCAGTGGGATTTCGATGACCTGCTTTGACTTGTGTTTCAAAAGCAGGAAGACGACTGTCAACATCAACTTATTGACCTCCAGAAGATTTACCCCTCCCCTTCATGACCAGGCCATTTTTTGCGATGCATGTTACTTTAACTGACGATTGCGCAGTTATGAAAGTCATGCAACACTGTATCCAAATATAATTTATGTGTTTTTTACCCCCACAAATAGAGTTTTCTTTTCGTGGTATTTGATTGCTTCCGTATTTTTATTTTATGTGCTATAAACCGACAATTTTGAAAAAAAAAAACAATAATTTTTACTTTCTGCTATAAAACATATCCAATTAAAAAAAAAATCGAATTTCTTCATAAATTTAGGCCAATATGTATTCTGCAACATATTTATGGTAAAAATAACCCCTAATAAGCGTTGACTGATTTGCGCAAAAGTTATAGCATCTACAAACTATGTTATATTGTATATACTGGAATTTTTATTTATTTGTTATGCTAGTAATGTCGGTGATCAGTGACTTATAGCAGGACTGCGATATTTCGGTGGACAATCGGGTACTAACTGACAGTTTTGCCACTTTGTTAGAACCAGTGACACTAATACAGTGATCAGTGCTAGAAATATGCACTATCACTGTACTAATGACACTGGCTGGGAAGGGGTTAAACATGTAGGCGATCAAAGGGTCAACTGTGTGCCTAGCCAGTGTTTTTGTGTACTATGTGTGCTGCTTTTACTAAGGGAAGTGATGGATTTTATTCCCTGCTGCATAAAATCCATCACTGTCCCCCTGTCAGAATGGAGCTCTGCCTTGTTTACATAAGCAGCGCTCCGTCCTGTGTCTCTGCCTGACGATCGGCGGTTGCCGGTGGTCATCCATTGCCGAGGAACCCAAAGATCAGCTTCTGCCGTGGATAATCACAGCAGTCAGCAGAAGCCGGTGCCCGCGTGTGCCCCCTAGGTGGAAGTACAAAATCACGCACTGTGTATACAGTACATACGTGATTCTGCACAGAGCAGCTGCCCTGTAGCAGTAAATCTGCTATGGGGTGGTCGGGAAGTGGTTAATGCATGTTGCAATTTTTTTTTTGAAGCAGAACTCCAGGATACCCCCCCCCCCCCACACACAAACACACAATTACCTGCTTGCTCCCCACCCCCTTGAAGCCTCCCAGTACTTTAACTCCCATATATACCTTTTTCTTGAAGTCTTCTTGCTGGTTTGATGATGTCACCGCAGGACCTTCCCCATTTCCATTATTCCAGGTCCCAGAGGCTCACACATAATGAGAATGGAGTACTGCCAGCCCAGGTGGGGGTACATGTAAAGAACAAGCTCGGCTCACAGGAAATGCCCTAAAGAGGACCAGCGGTGGTGGACAAAGGAGGAAGTCAGGCACAGTGCTGGAGCATAAGGCCTGATGCACACTGGATGTTTTTGCAGCTCCTCCTAGAGACACTTGCCGTTTTTTTTTCTGCTCCTAAACATCCCGGGATTTATCCTATGTGTTAAAGTGGTTGTCAACTCATGACAACCACTTTAACCTACAGGTAAGCCTATAATAAGGCTTACCTGTAGGTGCCCTGCATATCTCCTAAACCCATATGGTTTAGGAGATATGCAATGTACTTCCGACGTCATCGGGAACATGCACAGTGAAGAAACCACCTCCGTGCCGTTCCTTCACTGATATTATGCCACGATTGGTCACGCGGCTCCAGCAAATCACAGAGCCGGAATCCGCAACCCCAGAAGGAAGAGGGGTGAAGATGGACGCGACCTGGAGCGGGGACAGCGTGGGCTTCCAATGCAGGTAAGTGTCACGTAATAGGCTAATAGGCGATGCATGCTAGCCCATTATGCTTTTAGGGTAATGCAGAGCAACAAAGAGGAAGTAAACCGTACCAGGGTTTACTTCCTCTTTAATGCACACATAGGCATGGAAAGGAGTTTAGAGGCAGAAAAAAAACTCCACAGCCAGTGTGTCCGGGAGCAGCGGTGTTTTGGCAGAAAAAACCCTTGACATGTGTAAATGCACATTAATGCTAGACGTGTTTAGTGCTTGAGGGGCAATTCATTTCAATTATCAGAATAAATAATTATTCTGGCCAATTAAATTAATTAACGCCCAAGTGCTTGACGTGCATAAACGTGCCCAAACGTGCCCAAACGCGTTAAAAGCGTTTTTTTTCTCTGCCAAAATGTTGCTGCCAGGAGTAAAGGAGTACCTCCAGTGTGCATGAGGTCTAAAGCGGGTAAGTACAATTTGGCAACATGCTTGAGGTGATTTTAGACATATTAGTGCACTTGCAACAGATACAATTAGGTACTGTCTGTGACTCTTTTTTTTATTTGCACTAACATCTCAATCTTCAGAAGGGGACACTGAAAATCCTGAAAATTTGGATGTTAATGCAAATAAAAAAAGGATCACAGACAGTATTTTATTTTTTTCATACAGGTAGTATATTTATGCTGGTATTCTAGTTAAGACATCCCATTCATTATTAACGCTCCACTCTGGGCAACAAAAAAAAGTTTTCCCATGCAGTGGGGCTGTGCCCGCACTGCATGGCATGAGTTAAGCTAATACTTACCCGATCCTCTGCTCCAGAGACAAACAGCACTCCCCCACTAACCAGCAGTGGACGGTTCCTGACATCCTCACATACAGAGCAGGTCTATGGGCTTGATGATGTCAGGTATATTCCACCGCAAAAGACCACTGGGAGCCGCAGGGACCGGTCTTGTGCGGGGAGGAATGGAGAATTAGGTAAGTATATCTCCCTTCTCCCATACCCTAGACCAGTGTTTCTCAACTCCAGTCCTCAAGTACCCCCAACAGGTCATGTTTTCAAGATTTCCCTCAGATAAAACGGCTGTGGTAATTACTAAGGCAGTGAAACTGATCAAATCACTTGTGCAAAATAATGGAGAGCCTTAAAACCAGACCTGTTGGGGGTACTTGAGGACAAGAGTTGAGAAACATTGCCCTAGGCCTAGACCAGGGGTAGGCAACCCGCGGCCCTCCAGATGTTGCAGAACTACAAGTCCCATCATGCCTCTGGGAGTAATTGTAACTGCCAGCCTTGCAATGCCTCATGGGAAATGTAGTTCCACAACAGCTGGAGGGCCGCAGGTTGCCTACCCCTGGCCTAGACCATAGGTCTCCAAACTGTGGCCCTCCAATTGTTCAGAAACTACAATTCCCATCATGCTTAGTCATGTCTGTGAATCTCAGAGTTTTACAATGCCTCATTGGAGATCCCTGCTTAGACAAAAACAGAGTTGGGCTTTAATGAATTGGCATTGTACTTCAATGATCCAATTAATGGACAGTATGGGCATCATGGTGTGGTGCTGTGTGTTGTGCATTGGCAGCTACAGTACATTGCATTTTGGTGCCATTGACAGTGAATGGCACCACAGCGCAATGCAACACAGAGCTGTGCGTTGATGTGATTTGTAGTAAAGTGCATTACTGCAACACATGGATGGGCCTTTATTGCTTGTGTAGCTGAGCTAATATCCATTTGAAGCGCACTTTAATTGCAAGTTTGCTAATTGTACAGTGTGAATGACTATTCCAATGCTGCGTTTTACCTGCTTCACTTTTTTTTCGTAACTTCTGAAAAGAGAAGTAAAGGTTTTCTTTCTCTTTTTCTCCATTATTCTTACCTAGGTGGATGTAGCATCAGTCCGATGCTGCATCTGTCCCCCGGCGCCTCTACTTTGAGAACCGATTGATTGAGAACCCACTCCCATTGTCGTGATGGCGCGGTGCCCATCCCAAATCCTGTGATGTCAGCAGAGAGCGGACTGAAAATGGGTCGCAGGAGTGCAAAACGAGTGGCACTCCTGTGATCCATAGGAGAAGTCCAGTCAAACGAGCTTTGGCTGGACTTCTCCTTTAAAGCAGAACTGAAGCACAGGGAAGTATGCACAACATACTAAATTACCTCTTAGTTTGGCCTCCCCCAGTGCTGATAGGGCCATGCTCCATGTAAACACTTCCTCCAGCTCTTCATCTGAAAGCCTGTATGTCATTAATGACAGGGGAGCTGGAGGAAGAGTCTGCAGGACTGCCTGGAATTGCACCCATACTCCACTGGTCGCAGGTGCAATGCTTTGCAGGTGCCTATGAAAAATAATAATAAATGCTAGATGGATTAGCAGATTTAGATACACTAAGAAATTGAAGCCAAACTCCAGCTCACACTTTATAAGCAGTTGTGACTAAAAAATAAAAGTTCTCTGCAATTGCAGGAACAGATTCACAGGACGCAATTTATTATCACATGATATTTTATACATACAGTATCTCAGAGAAGTGAGTACAGCCCTCACATTTTTGTAAATATTTTATTCTATCTTTTCATGTGACAACACTGAAGAAATGACACTTTGCTACAATGTAAAGTAGTGAGTGCACAGCTTGTATAACAGTGTAAATTTGCTGTCCCCTCAAAATAACTCAACACACAGACATTGATGTCTAAACCACTGGCAACAAAAGTGAGTACACCCCTAAGTGAAAATGTCCAAATTGGGCCCAAAGTGTCAATATTTTGTGTGGCCAACATTATTTTCCAGCACTGCATTAACCCTCTTGGGCATGGAATTCACCAGAGCTTCACAGGTTTCCACTGGAGTCCTCTTCCACTCCTCCATGACGACATCACGGAGCTGGTGGATGTTAGAGACCTTGCGCTCCTCCACCATCCATTTGAGGATGCCCCACAGATGGTCAATATGGTTTAGGACTGGAGACATGCTTGGCCATTCTATCACCTTCACCCTCAACCTCCTTAGCAAGGCCGTGGTCGCCTTGGAGGTGTGTTTTGGGTCAAAATAATGATGGAATACTGCCCTGCGGCTGCGGCCCAGTCTCCGAAGGGAGGGGATCATGCTCTGCTTCAGTAAGTCACAGTACATGTTGGCAATCATGGTTCCCTCAATGAACTGTAGCTCCCAAGTGCCGACAGCACTCATGCAGCCCCAGACCATGACACTCCCACCACCATGCTTGACTGTAGGCAAGACACACTTGTCTTTGTACTCCTCATCTGGCTGCTGCCACACACGCTTGACACCATCTGAACCAAATACGTTCATCTTGGTCTCATCAGACCACAGTTCCAGTAATCTATGTTCTTAGTCTGCTTGTCTTCAGCAAACTGTTTGCGGGCTTTCTGATGCTTCATCTTTAGAAGAGGCTTCCAACTGGGACAACAGCCATACAGACCAATTTGATGCAGTGTGCGGCGTATGGTCTGAGCACTGACAGGCTGACCCCCCACCCCTTCAACCTCTGAAGCAATGCTATCTATCTCCCAAAGGGAACCTCTGGATATGACGCTGAGCACGTGCACTCAACTTCTTTGGTCAACCAAGGCGAGGCCTGTTCTAAGTGTAATCTGTCCTGTTAAATTGCTGTATTGTCTTGGTCACCATGCTGCAGCTCAGTTTCAGGGCTTTGGCAATCTTCTTATAGCTTAGGCCATCTTTATGTAGAGCAACACTTCTTTTTTTCAGGTCCTCAGAGAGTTCTTTGCCATGAGGTGCCATATTGAGCTTCCAGTGACCAGTATGAGAGAGTGAGAGCGATAACACCAAACTTAACACGCCTGCTCCCTATTAACACCTGAGACCTTGTAACACTAATGAGTCACATGACACCGGGGAGGAAAAATGGCTAATTGGGGCCAATTTGGACATTTTCACTTAGGGGTGTACTCACTTTTGTTGCCAGAGGTTTAGACATTAATGGCTGTGTGTTGAGTTATTTTGAGGGGACAGCAAATTTACACTGTTATACAAGCTGTACACTCACTACTTTACATTGTAGCAAAGTGTCATTTCTTCAGTGTTGTCACATGAAAAGATAGAATAAAATATTGACAAAAATGTGAGGGGTGTACTCACTTTTGTGAGATACTGTAGATAAGAAAGGGATGGTGTGGGATGGTATTAAAAACTAACAAATAGAAATATATTATTAAAAACTAGTGAACAGGACAATTGCAAAAGTAAAACCTCGAGAGGAGAGGGGAGGGGGGAGTAGAGACAGAGAGAGCTTTTAGCATAAGTTGTGTCTGTGTGTTAAAGCGGAGTTCCAGCCAACAGTGGAATTTCTGCTTAATTGCTTCCTCCTCCCCTCCGATGTCACATTTGGCACCTTTCAGGGCGAACGGGGACCTGTTTTTGACAGACTCCTTTCCCACTTCCGAGAGACCAGGCTGCAGCCCAATAAAATAAATAATAATAAAAAAACCAGTAGAACAAAAGCTCTATTTGTGGGGGGAAAATGCCATACATTTTATTTATATACAGCGTTGCATAAGGGCTCTTTCACACGAGCGGAGCCTGTTTTGACGGGCTCCGCTGCTCAGCGTGGATTCATCCATTTATACCCGCTGAGCCGGCGGATGACAGGACAGTCTCTGCACTCCATGCGGAGACTGTCCTGTCACAGCTCCATTCTCCTCTATGGAGGATCGGATGAATACTGACCGTCTGTCCATGTTCATCCGATCCGATAGACGGATGGAAAATAGGGTTTCCATCCATCTGTTTTTGGCGGATCGGGTGTCAGTGGACATGTCACCGCTGACATCCGTTGCTCCATAGAGGACAATGGAGCGTCCGTTCAGGTCCACCTGAAAAACTGACAGGCAGACCCAAATGATCCGCTCGTGTGAAAGGGGCCTAACGGCGCAATTGTCAGTACTCTTTTGGTGGTCAAGTGTGCTTTTGGGTTTAATACGGCTTCATCGTGTTGCATAGATATTGACCACTAGGTGGCAGAGTATGCAAAGACATGTACAGTAAATATTATAGGGCAGCATAAACAGCACAACCTACTGACAACAATGTATGTATAGGTTTAGTGTTTATACAGGGTAGGCAATATGTGTAATGCTGAAAGCTGACCTTGTATGCTAAACTGTTCAAGAAGAAGTCCTGTTTATTAAAAACACCATTGAAAGCACTTTTTTATATCGCTTTAATAACTGTAAAAAAAAATAACAGTTGATTCTGGCAGAAATGTTGTGATCTGATCACCTCCTGGGTTCTCTGCCTCACAGCTAAATACACAGATGAAATATTTAACCACTTCAGCCCTGGAAGGATTTACCCCCTTCCTGACCAGAGCACTTTTTGCGATTTGGCACTGCATCATTTTAACTGACAATTGCGCGGTCGTGCAACGTTGTACCCAAAAAAAATTTACGTCCTTTTTTTCCCACAAATAGAGCTTTCTTTTGGGGGTATTTGATCACCTCTGCGGTTTTTATTTCTTGCGCTATAAACAAAAAAGAGAGACAATTTTGAAAAAAAACAATATTTTTTACTTTTTGCTATAATACATATCCAAAAAAAATGTAAAAAAACAAATTTATTCATCAGTTTTGGCCGATATATATCCTTCTACATATTTATGGTAAAACAAATCGCAATCTGTGTTTATTGATTGGTTTGCGCAAAAGTTGCCACGTTTACAAACCATGAGAATTAATTTATGGTGTTTTTACTATTTTTTTTTTTACTGGTAATGGCGGCGATCTGCGATTTTTATCGGGACTTCAATATTGCGGTGGACATTTCTGACACTTTTTTTGTGACCAATAACATTTATCCAGTGATCAGATCTTTAAATATCCACTGATTACTGTATAAATGTCACTGGCAGGGAAGGGGTTAACCTGCAGGGGGCAATCAAGGGGTTAACTGTGTTCCCTAGGTGTGTTCTCACTGTGTGGGAGCTGGGCTGGCAGGGGCATGACAGATCTAATTGATCCTGATTACAGGGATCAGTAGATCTCTGTAATGCCACCTGTTAGAACGGGGAACCCGTACTTCCTCTTTGGAAGGCGATCGCGGGTCGCTGGCGGACATCGAGTCCGCCCGACCCGTGGCCACACTCAGGCAGAGTGCGACATGCACAAGAGCGCGCCCGAAACTGCGGCTGCGCGGATTGCCTTTTATAGACGTCGATCTGCGCAGCAGAGCCAACTTGCCGTCATTTATGTATGCGAGGCGGTCGGCAAGTGGTTAAAGGGAACTGTCTTATTGCCAAAGGATTTATATTTCTAGCCATCCTGTCCTTATATTTAAACAGCTCTGTCACACAGCACAATGCTAACTGGCAGGGCAAGAGAGCTGACTTGAATCTGAAGTTAATAAACACTTACCGGTCTTGTCCGAGGACTGGACAGTGAAAGGAGAAGCAGCAGACAGATGAGCTCAGCTGTACAGAGATTGCAAGAGGCTCATACAAAGTTAGATTTAGGTACTTGCATTTAAGAAATACATTTAATCATATATGAATGAATAGAGGGGTGCACTTCAAGACCCCCTACATACAGTTACCTTATGGATTTGAAGTGGTTTACTGGGGTTATGGCTGAAGCTATCAGCCATAATTCTAGTATTTTTTTTTCAGCTGGTAATTCTTTCAGATAAAAGCGATCCAAGCGGCTTTTTAGTTGCTGGATCCGTTTTAAAAGCAGCGGGAGGGTCAGAGGGTTGCCCCCCATCCCCTGTTGCTTGCCTATGTTTCCCGGGCTCACCGTTCTTACCAGCGAGCCCGGGAAATGATCCGGTGGTTTGCGTGGTTGGCCACAGAGGTAAGCAGAGACCAGATTGTCTCTCCCCATCTGTATGATCTAGGAGGACCGGAGGGACGTCATAATGTCACTTCCGGATGTACACATTTTTTTTTTTTTTTTTGGAAAGCATCAAATTCAATGTGTTTTTTTTTATTTATTTTTTTATTTGATGCTTTCAAGGGTAGAAGAGAGATCTGGGGTCCAGATGTCTCCATAAATAGGGCTTGTTATCCCTTCTTTCTATCACAAGGGATGTTTACATTTCTTGTGGTAGGAATAAAAGTGATTTAAAAAAAAAAAACAATAAAAAAATAAATAAATTGAATAATAAAATAAAAATAAAAATTTGAAAATATGCCCATTCCTCCATGCTTGCACACAGAAGCCAACGCATACATAGGTCACTCACACATACATAAAAGGTATCGCCACAAACATTATATAGCGAGAGCGATAATTCTAGCGCTAGACCTCCTCTGTAACTCTAAACAGGAAACCTGTAAAAAAAATTTAAAGCGTCACCAATGGAGATTTTTAAGTACCGTAGTTTGTCACCATTCCACGAGCGTGCGCAATTTTAAAGTGTGACATGTTAAGTATCTATTTACTTGACGTATCATTACCTTTTAAATTTTACCAAAAAATTAGGTTATACAGGCTCTTCTCACTTAACGACCAGGTTCCGTTCCAATGACCAGGTCGTTAAACGGATTAGTCGTTAAACGAGGAGTCACAAATAACAAATATTTTAAGCATTCTTAACTACTGTACTATATTGTGAAAAAAAGGTCTAAATACAAAACTCCAGCTCAATAACGTTGTTTTAATTTCCATAAGTACAGAACACCAACAAAAATTCTGTACTGTACTGTACAATACAATGATGTACTGTGCGTCCTTTGGGTGGAGAGAGCTGGTCGTAAGTCCGAGTGGTCGTTAAACAGGTAAGTCGTTAAATGAGGAGTCCAGGCATGTGGGCGGATCCCGACTCCATTGACGCTCTGTGACATCAGCCAACAGCGGGCTTCAGCCCGCTCTCTGCTGAAAACAAGTCACAGGGGTGCAGAACGAACTGCACTTCTGTGATCCACAGGAGAGGTACAGCCAAACGAGCTTTGGCTATACTTCTACTTTAAAGTGTAACTAAAGTTTTTTTTTTACTCTTGGATAGAGTGAAGAGGAATTAAACCGGTCAGGTTTTTATGGCTGTCTGTGTCCCCATTGTAGAGATCCATCCTCTCTATTTGACCTGTTTACTGTTATCATAGAAAATGAAAGTAAAAGAAAATCCCAAATTTTGAGATGACACCAGAACAGTAATAGAGGGGAAATCTTCCAATGGAGACGCTAGTTCTGGTGACACCCTGGGATTCCCTCATTTTGGAGGGATTTCCTCTCACTTCCTGTTTCGCTGTGACAGGAAGTGAAGGGAAATCTCCCCGATTGGACACAGATGACAAGAAAAACCTGACAGGGGTTATAACCCTCCCTTACTTCATACAAAATGAAAAAAAAAAAAAGTTTGCCTCTAGTTGCCCAGTTCACATATGTGCGATGCGAGAATCGGCGCAATTACAGAGCCGGATCCCGCATTGCATTCTTCCCGCAGGCATTTCCTACTGCCTTCTGTGAACCGCTACAATTGTCATTACAAAGTTAATGACACCCCCAGTTTTGTTCACAGATCACAGTGCGAACTGTGAACTCGCACATGAATCAGATCGCATGGGTGTGATGCGACTGAGGGGAAAAAAAGGTCCCTGCACCTTTTTTTGTGCGAATCTAATGCGAGTTCAGCCATACAACTGTATACTCACATTGCTCATAGATCGCATGTGATCAGCATCTGCGATGCGGATGTGAATCACATGCGATCTCTGAGATCGCACAAGTGTGAACCCAGGCTTAATAAGTGTCTTTTATATTTGCAAAGAGTTCAGCTGTAAAGATTGATGGTTCTTTTTTAAATAACAAACACATCAATTGAAGACGCAAGCAATAGAGTCTTTGCCAAACCTCCTGTGTCCCTACAGAGGAAACTGGTCTGCGTCTTTAGACATATCTACTGTAATAAAAGCATAGGAATAAACAGACCGGACTCCCACAGGCTTCCATTTTCCATTACTTGTTTGCAGCTTCTGCTCTCTTGGTTGTTCCTATTGCACCAACAGAGAATTAATTGCAGGGGGAAAATATATAGTCTTGGTACTAAAGTAGCTATCTTTTATTATTGTACAGTTTTCCATGCCAGCCAAACAGCAGGCTGTGCCTAGAGGAAAAATGGCCCACTGTCACAGCTCTCCCATTATTCATATATCACATACTGTAGAGTTATATACTTTAAAGCGGTAGTAAACTCTGTTCTACCACTTCTACCTACAGGTAAGCCTATAATAAGACTTGACTGTAGGTACTATGAATATCTCCTAAAATTGTACTGCTTAGGGGGTATTCAGAGTGCATGCAGCTGGTGACGTCACTTGCGCATGCACTCTGAAGGTCTAGCATACCAGGGACAGCCCGTGCATTAAGGGCGCACGGGCGCCACTCCCCCATCTCTACCGCCTCCCCACCTGGCGGGGGCGGGAGGAGGTGTTTTTTTTTTGTAAGCACCTGGTTATAGCCCAAGGCTCTAATAGGCTTCAAAATAGGGTGGGATCGGGCGCAGAGAGTGTGCCCCGATCCCAACCAATTGTGTGACTATAGCAAATTCATTTTCACTATTTTCACACTGCCGTTCCTCCCTGCCAATCAGGAGCCAGGTCTCAAAGCATCAAGCGATCCTATTGGACGCCTGGCGCTAAGGACGGGGAGGCACAGGAGAGGAGAAGGATCCACCTCTGCTCTGTCCTACACAGAGGAGGACGGGAAACGGGAACAGAGGACACACAGCTCCAGAGAAGGAGATAGCCCTACACGGAGAAGGACACACAGCCCGGCGGTAAGTGCCGAACCTCTGGCACGGGGAGGGGGGTGCTGTCAGTGAGAGCTGCGTGTGCGGGGAGGGGCGGGGAGTCATGCTGGCAGTCGGGGGTGTGCGTCGGGTGTTGCCAATTGTTCTCCAGAAAAACCCACGAGCCACCACTGCAGTATAAAATGGGCTCAGATCGCACCAAAATAGTGCATGAACCAATTCTGGATCGCATGGCCATTTTTTACCATGTGATCCAGTGCAGGCAAATGCACTGCATTTGAGGTATCATTAACATTGCAGTGACACCTGCAGATCACAAGGGCGTTGCAATTTGAATGCAGTGTGGGAAATACCCACAGATTGCGTGTAGGCAGGTGCAGTCTGCTTTCTCCACTGTAGGTGGCGCACAACCATAGTGGTTCTGCAGCTGGAGATGAAGTCATTGGGAACAGGGTTCCTCTATGGTTTCCCAGGGTCACTGGGGGTGTATTCCGGTTGGATGCTGTCACCCCATGTGGCTCCGGCAGCCATCTTGGGTCAGGCAGAATCTTTTTAAGGCCCTGGCTCCCAAGTTTGGCGTGCTTTATGCAAGTGAATAGCATAGAGAGAGGTACCCTGTTTGCTAGGGACAGCACTAGTGATAGCAAAAGATTCCTGACGAGGAGGAAAAGAGTAGGGTCACAACTCTTCTGGATACCTTCTCGATTGGGCATGAGGCAGCCAGGCCGCATTTTGCCCCTCTCAACAGACACTGTCAGTCCAGCTGAAATCTGATCTTGTCACGTTATTAAAAAACGTGAGTGCACCCGGTTGTGTAGTCTGCCCACCAGGTTTGTTGTGAACTGTTGCTGCATTTCTTCAATACAAGTTTTATATTGCACCTGACTGTGTGACTTATTGCTGCCTCACCAAGCTGCACCCACCTACACTTGGCAGCATTTGGCAAGATATGTCCTTTACAGTGAGTGCAGAAGGAGTATTGGGTTCCAGCATGGCTTTACTCGGATCAGCCTTCGCACTAATCCCAAAGTTCAATGGCTGTAATATTCCTCTGGCACAGGTGAGACTTGAGAGTTCCCTGTGCCTGCACCAGATCCAAGCTGGTGGTGGATCTGGCTGTTAACCCTTTGGCAGCCGATGCCCGCCAACAAGTTATGGCGCTGCCAGAAGATGAACGAGCTTGCTCCTTGTGTTGCTTCTCCCACTCATAGACTGAGCTCTGCAGTACAGGGTTTACAAGAGACTAATCCCCGGTCAAATTCAGGGACTTTGCTTGAACTGAAAAAATACATTTATTTATGTTTTAATGATTTGAATGCAGAGCTGCATCAATTTGTGTATTTTATGTCTTCCTGAAGTTCAGCTTTTTTTAATGACAATAAAGAGTGTGATGAATTGTTCCCTGATCCAGTGCCTGAAAAAGTCCAGTGTGATGAAACGCGTAGGGAGGGAGAGAAGAATGTCATCACCTTCAGATGAATGAAGGATCTGGGTGGCATTTGTTCAGTGCTTAGTGTTTAGTGTATTTTTATAAATGTAAGTACTGCTTTGGTATGTTTGTTGCTTTTAATAGAATGGAATTATGCTATGAGAGTTTCCTTCTTTTTATGTGTTTTAATGTACACCATTGTGTGGAAGTTTAGTATACATTCCTGTGAATATCTGGTGAAAGTACATATTTTGGTGGCAAGTATCAAGCAATCTAAGACCATCCCTTCAGTCAAGTGGTTTTATGTTTCGGTGAGTCCTTTTCCATGTGGTGATGGGGAATATTGTGTCTGATTTGATTGAGTTGTATACATATCTGTCTGTTTAGGATTTAAAGCCCAACTCCAACATAATAAATGTAGGAAAAATCCTTATCCTACTTAAGAGTCTTATGTTTTCCTAAGTCTCACTCCATGTGGTGAATGTTCCCCAGAAAAAGTTCAAATAAATGAGAGAAATACAAAATTGCCTAAAGAATCTGCCTTTGGGAAATAAGTCACAGAGTCTTATCTGTTCACCTGCAGCAAGATTCAACAGGAGCTACAACCGCGAGTAATATGAGGATTCTGTGCTTCTTCTCTAGGAACTACAGGGGGCGATGCTTGGAACCAGATAACCCAATTTAGCAGTATCTATTCTTATCAGTTTTTGGGAACAGACCACTAGCGGGTGGTGGGCGGGGGAGGCCGGTCAGTAATTCCCAATATAATAAGGTGGTTATGGTGGGGAGGGTCCATTCCCTCCCATGGTAAATCTGGCCTGATCCTACAGGCTTGTCGCCAGTTGTAGACAGGACTCTCTGTTAGTGCTAATGCCTTTCTGGTAGGGATGGAGCTGTATTTGTCTCACCAGGGGCTAGGAGGCGCAAGGAGCTCCAGGTGATGTTCCCCTGGGGGGTGGCATCCCAGGGGTGCCAGAAAAACACTATGGATTTTGGACCCCACTGAGTTTCATTGGCGCTAGGCCATGCCATATTGATATTTTGCACACACTTCTTGGGCAGGCCTTCTGACTAGCTCAGAACAATTTTTATATTAGCACATGGCACTTTTTATTTATTATGCATGTATATATCAAGGGAGATGGGGGGTGCAAGTATTTTGGAGGCCTGCCCTGATGTCAGGGAGAGGATCTGTGGCCTTTGGGTCTTTTCCAACTGGGGATCTCTGTTTCGGAGAGCCCTCAATAAATACTTGGAGGGCTAGCTTTGGTAGGTCAATAGGGAGTGGGGTCCACCTGGCTTTGACATAGGTTGACCAGAGTCCTTTGTGCCTGTCAGGAGCCTTGCGGCCCTGGGGGCTCAGGGATTGAGGCCCTTCCTCTTCAGAGGCTGCGTCAGCACTGTACACTTATGCAGTTTTTTGTGTGTTGTGATTTCACGGTTCACTTTTTTTGTTCACAGGGTTTCGACATGCACAATAAACTCGGTAAAGAAGAAAAAATACCCTGGCAATCAATCTCTGCCAATATTAAAATTAAATTGTTTGTTGACAGCTATCTTGGTAGTACACAAGAACCCTGGGGTCATCCTGAAATAAATTTATGAAACAAAGTTTTGACATTTAAATGTACAATAGCTTCCTATTAATTTCAAGGTGTTACAGATGATTGCCGATAAGAGTCTAAATCCCTCAGTAGCAAAGATATTTAAATGCCTGTGTTGCCCTAACCCAAAGATGCATTTTTGAAGGATTAGATTCAAGGGTGTTCGAAATGATAACAGCAACCAACCTTGTTATGCTGGTGGGGTAGCCAGCTGTAGAAGATGAACACCAGGATTAAAGAGTTTCTTACCAACCCAGCCCCTACCTTCTTGCACTCAGCTTCAGCACTCTCCTCCATCGCTCCATTACATCCAATGCAAATACTGGGTACTTCCAAGTATGGGGCCCATCGCCAGGCCTGAACACTATCATCTGATGAGGAGGACCATGTCATCAACCCTGTGTAATCTTCCACATCCTCTCACATTGAGTTTCTTTATTTAAAACATGTGAAAGCTCCACGTGGGAGTTTACGATCAATACAGTACGAACATTATGTAGCGCTTATAAGCAGGAAGCACAACCTGTATATGTATCAAGCATATATAGCTGGCTCTATGCCAATATATCAATAGCAGTTATAACCAGAATCTAGTTTTTCAAAGTACTAAACTACTAATGACTGTAGCTAATTTTGGTCTTGCCTTTTTGCCAGGTTATTGCTCTGCTGACATCTAGGCTGTCTATTGTTTCCTGGATGTCATCCCTTCACCATGTTTTATTTTTCCCACTTTCCCTTTCTTTAATTTTCTCCCTTCCACAATATTGCATAGCTCCTCTCCAGCCAAGTTTCTTGCTATATGGCCACAAAAAATTGGCATTTTCTCCTCTTGTCTCTTCAGTTGTACTTGAGGAAGATCCTACTGAGGAAGTCCTGCCCACGGACGTAACGCATATAGGGGGGCAGAGCCACGTTTGTGATGTCATCCCATAGCTGGAAGGGGATCTGGTGTTATCTGACCTCATTTCATATTTAGAGGTCAATTTGGGAGGTGAGCAGCGTGGTAGAGGCACGTTTGGCACTGTTTGTCTTGTGAAATCTTGAAGATTCAAGGCACTTTATTCACAGTGGTGATTGAAGCTAAAACATGGACTTTATTTGCATTTTTATAACATGAGCTTTATTAGTTTAAGTATTTCATACATAGGTTTTGCTACACTTATTTTCTCTTCAATATTCCTTCCAACAGACATGGTTTGGCTTCATTGACTCTTTGCAGCACCTCTTCATTCATGACCATATCCATCCAGCTGATTTTCAATATCATCCTGCTAATACAGCGGTACAGTAATCAATAAATGCAGCAAGGACCTGAATTTGACAACATTGTTCAGACTGGGAGAGGGAGGATCAGCACTAGAGGGCCAACCAAATGTTTTGCTCACACATAGATTGACAAGAAGCATGCTGACAGTAGGAGAGGAAGTAAGAATACACTGAACATGAGACTTTCAATATACCTCCAAGGGTGTGATGTAAACACAAGATAAATTTATATAAATATATCACTTTATTTCAACATGTAAGAGACATCAAATAAAAACCATGCATGTCACCCACCTGATGTTACTGTATGTATGGCCTTGAGATCAACCTATGAAAGTCAACGTGTTTCGTGGGAACCCTGGCTTCATCAGGCCTGGTATCTGGAATGTAAAAGTGCTCTAACAGTACAAATAGAAATTATTGTTGGAACATTTTATACGAAGTCTCAAAAATACAAAAGGTATAGCATATAACAAAGTGAATAAAAAACAGTTCATCATAGTATATACCAAAGAGGATGGGGGGAGGAGAAATGAACAATATACTTATGTAGAATACTGTTAATTAACAAAATTATTCACCTTCAAAAGCCTGTAGGAGGGTAGCTAGCAGTAGAGTCTGTCAGTCCCAAGGGGAGCAACCAACATCAAATTGCTACACACTGTGACAAAAAAAAAAATATACAGGCGGTCCCCTAGTTATGAACATCCGACTTATGAACGACTCCTACTTACAAACGGAGGGAGACAACAGGAAGTGAGAGGAAATCTCCCCCTAGGAAGGGAAATTCACTCCTGTAAGAGTTATTATGGGAAAAAGGGGTCTCCACTGATGATTTATCACCAATCCTTGTTTCCACAACAACCCAAAATTTTCAAAAAACAATTATCATTGGGACAGGAAGTGAGGTGAAATCTTCTGAACAGAAACATAGACAGCAAAACAAACATCACAGGGGTGTTAACCCTTCCCTATGCTATCCAAAAAGCTTAAAAATATTTGTTTTGGCTGAAGCTGCACTTAAAAAATGTACCTGTTCCGACTTACAAACAAATTCGACTTATGAACAAACCTACAGTCCCTATCTTGTTTGTAACCCGGGGACCGCCTGTATCTATATGTATATAGATATATTTGTGTATAAGATAACATGAATAAAGGGGAGAGGAGGAGGAGAAGACAGAGGGGTAAGCTGCTCCTTCACTGTCCAATCACAGGTTGGGGACAGGGAGCCGACCTCGCTTTATTGATAAACTTCATCACAGAAAAGTCAGGTCAACAGGCTGACTGTGCTATCTGGCAGGGCTTTGTAAATCTCAAAACTGGATGGACAAAAATACAAATCATTTAGCAGGTAAAAATGTTCAGATATGCTGTACAGTGTGTATTTCATCTATTTTCTGACGTTCGGCTTTAACACAAATTGATAATTGTATTGATAATTTTGTCCCATTTGCCTATGACGTTCTTTTAATACATTTAAAGTGAAGTTAATGAAGTTTAAGTATTTTTATGTACAGTATTTTTTTATGTACAGTATTTTATATATTCTGGTTGGTCTTCTGTGGACAATAAAGGCATTTTTTTTTCAAGTTCTTCTACATGGCCTTCGTTGTGTTTTGTTTCATTGCACTGATCGGAATGTCCTAATCTTTCACATTTCAGAAGTGACAATGAAGTCAGTGTAGGAGATTCGGAGAACTTTGGACCGCTGACATTTCTTGATGTTACGCCAATCCGATCTCACATCTAAGTAAGTTTCACTTGCCTCTACACTAAGGCTGAAAACTGACACAAAAAAAACCCTGGCAGGATGTTGTAAAGAGTTGTGAACTTTTGTCAGGGATCTTCACGGGCTTGAACTCTAGTACACTTTGAAATAATAGGCCGCTCAGCGCTTTCCGCATTGAAGCCACACACCAGAATGGACTTGGAGGGTGGCCAGGGTTTGTTGTGAATGAATGAAGTGTGGGAAGAGGAGAAAGGCCTCGGCTATAACACAGTACCTTCCACTTTCCCTCCTTGTCCCAACAAAAGCTTTCTGGGAATAAGCACCTCCATAATGCTCCCTGAATGGAGCTTTTGTTGCCAGTTTAAGCAACTCCAACTGCATTTTCCTCCCTCAGGGGAGATTATTAGCTCGTTCAGACTCAAAGTAGAACTCCACTTTTCTACAAAACCTAATACTAGTTCAATGTGATAATGACTTCTAAATAGTGTCCATTACTGATGTTGTTTTGCAGTGCTTGTGGGACGTGTTAAAGTATTTATTGTGTCCAGTGGTAAGGCTTATGTCATGTAGGAGACATCTGTTGCTGGCCTGGGAGCAATATCTTGCTGGTCCTTTGGGGTTGGTGAATAGTTACATAATTAATCAGGTTGAAAAAATAAACAAGTCCATCTAGTTCAACCAATAGAAAAGATAAGTGAATAGAAAACGCAACATACTCTTTTATGTATTTATTTTCCAGAGTGAAGAACCTCCTTAAAGTGGTTCTAAAGGCAGAACATATTTTACCTTAATGCTGTACCCATCTGCAGAGGAGCTGGTCTCTTTCCCTCTCTTTCCTCACAGAACAGTGAGGCAGCAGCGGAACCAATTGGCTCCTGTTGCTGTCAATCAAAACCTGTGAGCAGGAGGCAGGGCTGAGCCACACTATGTGTGTCAATAAACACACACAGCTCATCTCGGGAGCGAGCCTGCAGGTTTACCATCATAGAAAGCAGCTTGGCTTCCTATGGTGGTACACTGGAAAGTGGAGGAGGCTGGGATGCCAGCAGGGGAACCCCAGAAGAGGTTGCTTGGGGCCACTTTTTTTTTTAAAAAATTGACTTTACAAACGCATCAAGTTTTGAAGAGAAGCTCCAGAGAAATTGCCAATTGTACAGTTGAAACGTTTATACAAACCTTTTTTTTAACTGACAAAAGGCTTAAAGGAGTTTTACAGTCTCAGGGTTTTTCACCTTAATGCATTCTATACATGTAGCCATGCCCCCGTAGGGGTTGCTGAAAGTAGTGGTTCACCTGTCACCCTGCCCAAACAGTCCCACTCTTCTCAGACATCCAGAGTCAGGAATCAATCCAAGTTCTTCGTTTTTCTTGTTTTATTAGGGGATTTAACTTGGATGGGGGTACGGGGTTATGAGATGCCCAGAAGAATTTTTGCAATGATTTATAGCGGGACCTCTCTGTACACTCTTTGTACATGGCTCTTTACAGCCTCTTCCAGCCCAATACTTGCTTGCAGACTGTTATTTGCTTCACCTCCAAGCACACTACTTCCTGCAGACTGTTACTCCTCCTGCCCAACTTTTAGTTACTCTCCTGGACCAGCTAACACTATGGGTTGATAGACCTGGCACTAACTCCACCAGGCCTAAAGCAAATGCCTTTTGCGCACAAGGACCTTGGGCCCCTATGGTGTAGAACAGTTCCAGTGCTAGCTGTCCACTTAGCTTATACTCTCAATAAGCCCTCTTCAGGCCCTGCCAGCCCTCCTGGCTGCAGCTGCCTCTTTCCACTGCCCATGACTCCACAGTCCACTTCTCTGGATCTGAACTCTCTCCTGACTGCGACTCCCAGTCCTCTCAGGTGTGCCTCCCCAGTCCTCTCACTGACTGTGAATGCCATTCACCAGCTCTCTTGGCTGTGACCAGTTGTTCCTCTCCTAGAGATTTTCCCGGCAGTACTCTCTCCCGCTGTCCTTTACTTGCTCTCTCTCTCTCTCCTGTGCCTTTGTTCTAGGATCTCTTCACTCCTCCTGGATGCAACTGAGCCCCTGGCTCACAGTCAACCCCCCCCCCCAGACTGGGGAGCTCCCTCAAGCAACCTTAGTACTCCATCTCCATCTCATCCACCCAAACAACCCCCCCCCCCCGAGCTGATCCTAGGCATTTAAGGAGGCCTGCCCCCTGCCTGTTAGAAGAAGACTATGCTGGGGACTTGTTTGCACTTTGGTGTGCTTTCCTCGCGCTCCCGGAGGAGGCGGCACCGGGCGGCTCTACTTAAACTGTGTGTACCCTGTAGCAGATGCTGTCTGATCTACAGCGTATAGTGTGTGTTTCCTGAGCAACCTGTATCTGATTCTCTGTTCCTGTGACCCGGCTTGCCTGACTTTGCTGATTTCTGCCTGCACCGACTCCTGGACTGCCTACGACCACTCTTCCACCTAACCCTCCTGTACTTTGCCTGCCTGACTGTTGACGACCCTGCCTGTACCCGACCATCCATCTGCCTGCTCCTTTGGTACCACACTGTCAGCCTGTTCTACGACCCGGCCTGTACGACCACTCTACAAGTGCACGAGTGCTTCAATGGACTCCTACCAACACCAGTGGCCCAGTCCGACCCTCGTGCCATCCTGCACTCCCGAGCCACCTGTCTACTCTACCAGGGGTTCCCGAGTCAGGGTCGTAAGGGAGGTTACCTACTGCATAAGTCAGACTCATCCACCAGGTACGTGACACTGCCAATCCAGGTTGGGGATTGGTCAGGGCTCCCCAAACAAACCAGGCAAGCTCCACCTCTCCTCCCCCTCCTTTATCCTTCTAGAACACTCCAGAAGCCTCTGGAAAGAAAGGGGAGGAATCAGTGATGCTGCCTGTGAGTCACCAGCTGCTATTCTAGGCCCCTCCCAGCCCACACAATCAAAACAAACAGGCCTAGGTTCCAGCTAGGCCTGCTTAAATTTACCTGTGCTACAAAAATCCTACCCCTATAGCATCTACCTATGTAGAGGGTGCTACATGCATTAAGGTGAAAAAACTTCTGTGCTGCAGCTGCCCCCAAGAGCAAAACCCTTGCACAGAGCAGGTAAGTATGACATTTTTGCTATATAAAAAAAAAAAAAGAACCTTTACAATGACTTTAGATTATATTCCCACATTTCCAATCAAATTTGAGAAACCCCCGCTTTATGTTTGTTATGTGTTTCTATTTCCGCAGCATTCCTAAAAAATATTTTTGCTTCAATAATTTCTTATCTTTCTAGATATTTGGAGCAGATTTATACAAATGACTCTATAGGCAGCATCTATTGTTTTGAAAAGATGTGAAGACAAGAGACAGAAGAAGGAGCAACTTTTTTTCAAAATTGTATTAATATACAATGTACCACCCAAGCCTTGAGATCCACAACCCTTTGTATGGACAGACAGTGTTCAGATCTATAATACTCAATCACATCATGCGCGGGAAGCCAAAAAATGAATTATCCATGTGAAAAAAATACTAAAACTATTATAAAAATGAAAAGTGTAAATGTAAATCCCATTAATATTGTTGCTGCCCCTTTAAAAATAAATAAACAAACTTTAAACAGTCTGAAAAACTTATATATATAGACCTAAGGTGGCACTTGACTCAAAATTTGCAATATCTTATAAATGTACTCAATCTATACAAATTACAGTTGGCAAAGTGAAATGAAGCAAATAACTTAGAAGAAATTTAGATTAGTCCCAAATAATGAAAGTCCACCACATAAATGTGTATTAAAAGTTCCACAATTAGTGTCCACAGATCATCCACAAGATGTCTTCCACTGTGTAGTGCTCTCCATTGCCACTCTGACTCACCAGAAATCAATGCCCCACATCAAAGATTAATGAAGTAGTCCTAGTTAAGTTGCCATCTCCAGCATGTCCTTCTGTGTGATGTGAACACACTCTTGCAGTTTTGGCATCTATGACCAAGCGTTTTGTCTCTGTCTTGCACCTTGAAAAAGAGGGCCACCATGGTCTCGAAAGGTGGTATAACTTTCTTTGCTGATATGGGACTTCCTTCAGAATTTACTTTTTGGTGTGCTGGCTTTCTATTCACTGGTGGATTTTGTATGGTACCACCATAAAGCCATGCACCCACCCTCCACAAGGGTAGCCTATGAATATCTGTATGATATTTTTACAGAAGGTGGTTCCCTGTCTGGATTGTCCCCTCTATTAGGAGGCACCTCATCCCAAGAAAAAAGATATAGGTGGAGAGAGAGAGGTGTTCCCAGTGGGATTATACGGTGCGAAAAAAACACGAATCTTTTTGCATAAAAAATTCTTTGAGAAATACATAGATCAAAAAATTGTACCATGGGGATTAAGAATACAAATCTTTCCAAATTTACAAAAAATAGATAACTCTCTGAAACATACTTGGGAGCAAAATCTACAAATGCTTGCTATATTGTGCATTCAATATAATTGCGAAATTGAAAGAATTGACCAATTTATTATAAAGTGGTATAGTAATTTCCAATCACTAGCTTCAAGTGAGAACTTTCTCAAGAGGGAGGAATCTGTTAAGAAACATATTGAAAGATATGCAAGTGAGATAATTAAAAATAAAGATACTAAATTTGAGAGAGATCTACATGCATATGATAACGAATATGCATATAGGTGGAACAACCGAAATGAGCCTAAAACTTCTAAGAAACCGACTTCTAAATTTTCAGCACAGGCAGGTAAAGAAATTACTAATCTTTCTTCTTCTTCTTCCTCAGTTTCTTCTAATCAATCTACCACTTACCATGACATATCCGGGGACAGATTCCCAAAGAGACGTAAATCAGACCCAGAACGGTTCACAACGGAATCGCTGCAGCGCCACCTCGGTTCCTCACTTGCACGGCGACCACTAGGTGCACGTCCTAAAACGTCACTAACACGGCCATTGGCCTCCTTTTCCGTTCCAGCGCACTTAGCACTCGGCACCCCTATTCACCACTCCTCCTCGTCACCCATGGCACCTTCGGTCACCCCGGTCTCTATGGATACATTGAATATTCAGGATCCTAAGGTGAGTGAATTTTCTAATAGTGACAACATACCCACCCCAGCACCACATGTAGATCCTAAAATTGCACCCATTTTTTTAGTAAAGGGCCAGGAATCCCCAGCACATCCCAGCCACTAAGTAGTCTTGGTGGCGGGAGTGTTGAGGACCTGGAACTGGAAAT
>BLSH010064946.1:94397-110559 GCA_018402905.1 Glandirana rugosa
AGGGAAAGTCCCACCTGCAGATAAGCCAGGTGCCGACCTACTCTAGTAATTCCTAAAGTGTCCTCCCTTCTCGTGAAAGGAGGGTCTCGGGGCCTCCGCAGGAAGAACCTGTCTGGGGGTAGAGTGTTGAACTCTATCCTGTACCCGGTGGACACCACTACCCGGACCCAACGGTCGGGAATGTGAGCAAGCCACCGGTCTGCAAACCCGAGAAGACGTCCCCCCACCCGAAGCCCGAGTGGGGGCAACCCATCAGGCTGAGGAGGGCTTGTCCTCCGCCTTTTCGGTTTTGCATTGCCACTGCCGTTTTCTGGCCCCTGCAGCGACCTTACCGGGACGGGTCCCTTTTCCTGCTGCTCCCGGGGCACGAAAAAACCTCTTCTGACCCGAGTTAGGGGGCCCCTGTCTACGGCGAAACTCACGCCTCCGGGGCTCTGGGAGGAAAGTGCTCTTCCCTCCTGTGAAATCCTTAATGATCTCATCCAGCCGTGGACCGAATAGACGTCCACCCTGAAAGGGAAGGTCTGCGAGACCTTTTTTGAAAGCATGGTCACCGGGCCAAGAACGCAACCAGAGTACCCGTCTGAGGATAACGGCAAAAACCACTATTCTGGACAACATAGACAGTAAATCCACGGCCGCATCACAAAGGTACTTGAAACCTTGATGCAAAAAATCAGCCCTCTGCGGCGCATCCATCAGGCGGCCGCAGTCCAGATCATTCTGGAGCTCCGCCATACGCTCAGACAGATATTGCGCCGCCATGGCGGACACCAGGGCTGGCCGCAGAGCAGAGCCTGCCACCAGGAAGAGCTATTTCAACAGCACCTCTGTCTTTCTGTCTGCGGGGTCCTTGAAGGAAGGAGCCCCTTCCAGAGGAATGGTTGTCGCCTTATTAAGGCGAGCTATCGGTGGGTCCACCACAGGCGACTCCCACTTTTTCAAA
Source organism: Glandirana rugosa (assembly GCA_018402905.1). Classification (NCBI taxonomy): domain Eukaryota; kingdom Metazoa; phylum Chordata; class Amphibia; order Anura; family Ranidae; genus Glandirana; species Glandirana rugosa. Next base: position 95,344 of record BLSH010064946.1, read on the forward strand.
AAGCTTTCCTCAAAAGGATAGCGAGCAGCGAACCGTTTGGACAGTGAAAAAGAATGCTGCGGGCGCTGCCATTCATGATAAATAAAATGATCAAAAAATTGATCATAGGAGTAAGCCTTGGGGGCCTGGAGGACCCACACACCTAAGCAGATGTCTGCGATTCGCCATCTTGGCTCAGTCGCAGTGTAGAGCGAATTCCAGCGATAATGGCGGAAACCAGCGCTTTTTCACGCACAGCCGCCGCCCCCTGATCCTCTTCTCTGTCCGAGGGGCCCAATTCCCCATCAGATAGGTCCACTGGGGTCCCTGTGACCCCAGAGGCCACTTCCGGATCAGAATCCTCCCCTGAAGAACAAGGGGGAGGAGGACGCTTCTTGGGGGCCTGGTGGGCGACATCCACCCGGGGGAAAAACTCACTAAAGACTGCCCGCAGCTGGTCCAAAAATGCTCCTTGCACAGATTGCGCCGCCGCTGAGTCCTCCTCAGCAGGTTCAGCAGTATAGTCTGCCATCGTTCTCCCCCTCAAATCACCCTTAGTAACACACAGGTGTATACTAAAACTTGAGGCACCCCCACACAGCAGCACACCACTGCCCCGCAGCACACCAGGGAGACCCAGGAGGACTTCACCCGCCGCCACCAGCACCCACAGGAGAGCCCAGCTATACTTGCTGTTTGCTGCCTGTAACTTTTGAGGATCGTCAGAAGAGCCACGCCGTCAGGAGCACACACCGTTCCAAAGAGAAAGCAAAACGTTTTAAACACGTTTCTTGCAGTAGCAGGGGACTCCAATATGGCCGCCGATGAACACTAGAGGGCGAAAACCACCTGCAGGGAACGCGTAGTACCGCAAACGTCCGCTCTGAGCGCCAGAGGGTAAGCTCCATAGGCCCAGCATGTCCTCGGCTACGGCAAAATGGCGGCGGTCCGCCGCAAAATGGCGGCCGATCGCTGCATGGCGGCGAAAATTCAAATGGACGGCGCCAACGATTGGGTGTGGTGCGGGGGAGTGGGGTGGGGGGGGTGGGGAGGGGGTGAAAAGGGGCTCCACGCGCCCCTACCAGGGGCTACCCAGAATTTTTTTTTTTTTTTTTAAGGGTCGTCGGTCCCCCCTCCGCCCCTGAAAAGGGGGGAAGGGAGGAACTCTCACTCACCACTCCTGATGAGCGCAGTGGGTAGCCACCCATTCGCAGACCTTCCGCCCTTGCCTGGACGGGATGCTGCCGGCCAGAAATCGCCCTACCCAAATCGCAATCCGGGATTGGGCTCAGATGGGGGTCACCCCAGGCCACCCGCATGGAACGGGCGCGATGCGGCGGGTCCCCGTACCTCAGGACTGGCTCGCATTGGTCGTCCAGGCCAGGGACAGTGCAGAGCCCATGGACTCTCTATGCCCCGGCCGGCTTCATGATAGCAGATCGATTGCTTGATAGAAGTAGTAAAATAAAAGATAAAAAACAAGAAAAAAATGGTCACAATCAGGACAGTAATTCCCCTAAAGGGAAACCAGGTCAACTCCTTGCAAACTAGGCATTGAAACTGGGCTATGCTATGTGGAGGCTTTATGTGGGAAGAGAGGACGGCCCCATGGGAGGGGCCAGCTGTTCTTTTCCCTGCCTAGTTAACTCCTAGTGGGACAAGCATAAACCCCACAAGTCAATGAAGAGCTGCGTCTGTCAGTGAACGTAGGAAAAAAGAACTGCTCTGTGGAATGCTAATTAGATGTGAACCGTAACTTAATGAAACTTAGTTTGCCAATGCACTGTGTATGCTAAATCATTTTTCTTTTTTCTTTTTTTTTTAATAAAATACTTTTTTTTTGTTTTAACCAGTGTTGGCTGCATGACATTTTATAGGGCAGGTATTCTGTTGGTGACAGCAGTGAACCATGCTTGTTCAATGTGTGCTGAAACAGCCACTTGTAGTCCCTATTGGAAACCTATATGAGAAGAAGACAATGTAAGAGCAATTCGGGAGTCAGGAACTGGGAGGAGTAAGGAGTGATATCACTCTAACAGAAAGGGCCTTAATATGGTCCTTCATGGCAGCCACAAATGAGCTGAACGTACCTGGGATCAGTTCACAGGACGTTCTGAATGTCAGCTGTTGAAGTCATCTGGACATCTTTAACCACTTGCCACCCAAGCAAATTCTTAAACTTCTCTCCTACATGTAAAAATCATAATTTTTTTTGCTAGAAAATTACTTAGAATCCCCAAAGGTTATATACAGTATCCTTTTTAAGCAGAGGCCATAGGGAATAAAATGGTGGGTGTTGCAATTTCTTGTCACACAGTATTTGCACAGTGTTTTTTCAAAGGCATATATTTAAGAAAAAATACACTTTAACCACTCGCCGACGGCTCTATAGCAGTTTTACTGCTACAGGGCAGCCGCGCTGCGCATGGTCATGTATATATGTAATCCGCATTGCCGGGTATCAGGCGCAGCAGGAGCTGATTAGTGGGTCCCACAGACCTGATGTCCGCCGGCACCCACTGATCATTCAGGGCACAGGCAGAATGGTGATCTGTCTATGTAAACAAGGCAGGTGGCCATTCTGTCAGTAAGGAAGGCATTGATCCTGTGTTCCTGCAAAGCAAGCAGGAACACGGATCTATGCCTTCCCCTAGCACAAGCACCTCCCCTACTACAGTAAAACACCAGCTGGGCACACAGTTAACCCCTTGATTGCCCCTGATGTCAGCCCCTTTCCAGCCAGTGTCATTAGTACAGTGACAGTGCTTTTGTTTTAGCACTGATCACTGTATTAATGTCACTGGCCCCCAAAAAAAGTGTCAAAAGTGTCAGTTAGTGTCCAATTTGTCCACCACAATATCACAGTCCCGCTATAAGTCGCTGAGCGCCACCATTACTACTGAAAAATAAAAAAATAAAAATTCCGTAAATATATCTCATAGCTTGTAGACGCTATAACTAGAGTTGAGCGAACCCAAACTGTAAAGTTCGGGTTCGTACCGGACTTTAGGGTGTCCGTGTCCCGAACCTGGACATTTGAGGAAAAATCCGGGTTCGGGGTTTGGGTATTTTTTTGCGCCTTTTGAATAGCTGCAGGGCAGCCAATCAACAAGCGTTTCACTCGTTTGCCCTTAGAAGCCATCACAGCCATGCCTACTAATAGCATGGCTGGGATTGGCCAGTGCATCATGTGACCCAGCCTCTGTATAAGCTGGAGTCATGTAGGGAGAGTGTAGGGAGAGGATGCTGCTGATGGTGTGAGGGACAGATTAGCTTTAGAAAATCATCTCATACTAGTGTAGGGAGAGGATGCTGCTGCTGCTGTGAGGGACAGATTAGCTTTAGAAAATCTGTTAAAAACAGCGATTTATTGGTGGGTGGGTGTTAGAGGAGATTTTTGTTTGCTAGAGTACTTTTTGTTTGCTAAGCAAAGTGCCTCATATAAAACCTAAGCAATTTTTCTGTTTGTTAGGTGGGTGTTTGCAGCCATTTTTGCAAGTGCAGTGCACTTGCAACTGCTTGTGTGTCAGGGACACTACTTTAATCGTGTTCTGTTAGTTCAGTTGGCAACATTTTGGCATATTTAAATACTGCTTTTACATTGCAGTTAGACAAATTAAAACTTTTTTTTTTTTTATGCAAAATATTACATTTGAGTCCAGCGGGGCATTTCTTGCACAAAATTAAAAAGTGTGTCTACATTGCTGGTTTAAAAAAAAAAAAATATTCGAAATACTACATTTTCAGCCAGCGGTGCATTTCTTGCACAAAAATAAAAAGTGCGTCTACTTTGCTGGTTTAAAAAAAAAAATATTCGAAATACTACATTTGTGGCCAGCGGTGCATTTCTTGCACAAAAATAAAAAGTGCGTCTACATTGCTGGTTTAAAAAAAAAAAACTATTCAAAATACTACATTTTCAGCCAGCGGTGCATTTCTTGCACAAAAATAAAAAGTGCGTCTACTTTGCTGGTTTAAAAAAAAAAAATATTCGAAATACTACATTTGTGGCCAGTGGTGCATTTCTTGCACAAAAATAAAAAAGTGTGTCTACATTGCTGGTTTAAAAAAAAAAAATTCTAAATACTACATTTGCGGCCAGCGGTGCATTTCTTGCACAAAAATAAAAAGTGTGTCTACATTGCTGGTTTAAAAAAATAAAATAATAATTTATTATTCTTTTTTATTTTATTATTAATAAATAGAGCTACATAGTACATTTGCACCTTGCTGTGCATTTCTTGCACAAAATTAAAAAGTGCGTCTACATTGCTGGTTTAAAAAAAAAAAAGAATAATAATTTATTATTTTTTTTTTATATTATTAATAAATAGTGCTACATAGTACATTGGCACCTTGCTATGCATTTCTTGCACAAAATTGCACATTGCCGGTTTAAAAAATAATATAAATTTGTGCTAAATAGTACATTTGCGTCCAGAATGAGAAGAACGTCAAATAAGGGACGCGGTCGTGGTGCTGCTGGTGCTGCTGGTGTTGGTGAAGCTCTTGTTGCAAGGAGAGGACGTGGTCGATCTGTGCCAGCTACACGCACAAGTGAAACACCTTCCTCAGGTGTGAGTAGCCGACAGAACCTTCACCAGTATATGTTAGACCCGAATGCCGCTCAACTAATGGTGAGGCCAGAACAAGTACAGGCGATAGTAGATTGGGTGGCTGACAATGCCTCCAGTTCCTTCACATTGTCTCCCTCCCGGTCCCTTGATGAAAGCTCAGAGTTGGCACCTGAACCCCATGGCCATCTGTCTTTCACCTCAGCTACTTGTAAATTAGCCAAGCAGTCTGAGCCCCAAGTCATGCAGCAGTCTCTTATGCTTTTTGATGACTCTGCTGGTGTGCATTCCGTGGGCCATGAGGACATGGAAACACCACCGCAGCACATCTCTGATGATGACGAAACACAGGTGCCAACTGCTGCGGCATCTTTTTTTTTTTTATATGGCTCAATATTTTGGGGGCTACCCCAATTAGAAAAAAAAAACCAAACAAACAAAAAACAGTGTTGGCTACCTCCTCCTCCTCCTCCGCCACCACCGCCACTTTCACCTACACCGCCACGGTCACCGTCCCCTCAACCTCTTACTCCACATCCACCTCCTCCTCCATTTTTTATTTTTTTATGTGATTTTAAATTATTTCCCTATCCACATTTGTTTGCAGGGCACTTGTCCTACTCTTACCCCCATTTTGCTTCCTTTTGCAGCCCTCTAGCCCTTTCCAGGACTTTTTTAGAGCCATTTTAGTGCCCAAAAGTTCGGGTCACCATTGACTTCAATGGGGTTCGGGGTCAAGTTCGGGTCAAGTTCGGGCCCGAACTTGAACTTTTTTGCGAAGTTCGGCCGAACCCGCCGAACCCGAACATCCAGGTGTCCGCTCAACTCTTGTTATAACTTTAGTGCAAACCAATCAATATACGCTTATTGGGATTGTTTTTTTACAAAAACATGTAGCAGAATACATATTGCGCTAAATTGATGAAGAAATTCAATTTTTTACAATTTTTATGGGATATGTTTTATAGCAGAAAGTAAAAAATTTGTTTTTGTTTTTCAAAAATAAAAAACAAACAGGTGATCAAATAGCATCAAAAGAAAGCTCTATTTGTGGGGGGAAAAAAGGACAACATTTTTATTTGGGTACAGTGTAGCATGACTGAGTAATTGTCAGTTAAAGTCACCCAGTGCCATATAGCAAAAAATGGCCTGGTCATGAAGGGGGTAAATCTTCCGGAGCTGAAGTGGTTAATGAACTTTAGTGCACACAAAAATAATATAATACCCAATTTTTTTTCAAAATATAAATGATGATGTCACACCGAGTAAATTGATACCAAACATCTCATGTTTTACAGTTTACCAGTTTAAAATTACACAAGAGGTCTGGTGATGGGACAGGGGAGCCAGGTAAGGAAGGGGCCTGTAGAAGTGGTCAAGTAGCTGTATACCCGCTCAAATCCCTTCTACAATAAAGGGAATTTGGAAACCCCATTTAAAAATGAGGGGGCTCCCAAATCCAATACCTCTGCCCCAAGGGGCTATTGTGCACACTCCACTTATTCGCCAAAAAAATAATGTTTACAGTAAATAAACACACATTTCACACTTTGACAAGCCTTATATTGAAAAAGATTTTAAAAAGTAATTGTCAATTACATTGTCCAACAATACACATCAAATTGGGTTCTGGGGCCCTTTTCTTAAATTCCGGTAGGCCCCACTGCCCGCAGACCCCCACAACCACCAGCCAAGGTTGTGAGGAAAAGGCCCTTGACCCCATCGACATGGGGACAAGGTGCTTTGGGGCAGGTGGGCAATGCAGGTCTAGGCTCTACACATTTAACCCTTTGTTAGGACAGACAGTTTCAAATCTAGCTAGAATTTATCATGAAGATCCCCAGCGCAATACAGGAACAAACAGGGTTCATTATTGCAAACAGAGCTGTCCAGCCCCTTCATAAACAAAGAGAACTAAGTATGATTTTTTTTTTTGCTAGAGGGTCCAGAATAGAGCATCTAAAAATGCTGTAATTTTTAATTATTTTAAGTTATGCTAAGTAAATGAGAACATGCAACACATTTAAAGTAGGTATTAATTATCCTAGAAACACACACAGATTCATAGCTCCTTTCAAGACTGGCATCTCCTGCACATGGACAATCTGGGTGCCTGCCATCACAGTTTGCCTACACTCTTCATTGAAAAAAAAAAAAAAATCAGCCGCACTCCAATTTGCTCTTCTTACAATGTTTTTAATAATTAGTGCATTGACTACATACAGTAATGTCTGTGCCAGGAGTGTGTAGGGCTCCTGTTCCTTGGCAACTGCTGGTCTCATTCCAGCATCCTGGTTTTGGCTGAGCCACATTCTACCTGTCTGACTTTCCATCTGCAGGATGGCTAATGTAGACACAGCCTCTACGTGGAGACCAAACCTGTTTTAACATGTGCAAGCCTCCTGTTTGCCTGCCTTGTCCCCGTGCCTTAACCTTTACCTTCTCCTGATCCCCACCCTGTCATCTAATTTGGATTCCCTTATTATCGACCTCAGATTGGACTTTGGACTATTCTCTGAACGTATCCAGCTTTTTGACCACGGATTTAATCCTGACTACTCTCTGAACGTTGCCTGCCCTGAACTCAGGCTGCCCTTGGACCACTATTCCTTTCTGCCAACCGCAAATACCTGTTTGCTGTGCTTAGCTTGCGCCTGCCCCAGTGTGGTGGCCAGCAGTGGTAGTCGCTCCATAAGGGGCACAGGCGCGCTGCCCCCCTATCCATGCGTCCGGCCCCCTGATCTGATCTACATACAGGGCACCGGATGCATGGATTCCAATGGCGGGGTGTATTTTTTGAAGCACGTGATTAGAGCCAGAGTCTCTAATAGGCGCCCTGATGCCACCCTGTTGTGTGGCACTAGCAAATGAGTTTTGTTCTGCCTCATTCTCCTCCCGGCCAATCGTGGGAGAGTGGGGGGCAATCGCCGCTGCCTGTGTCTTCTGCGGGGGGGTTGTTTTCTGAACACCGCCGCCTCTCGGGGGGGGGGTATGGTGAGTGGTTGCTGATGGATGACCCACCGTCCGTCTCCTATGGGGGAGTGTTGTTGTGCCACCCTCCCAAAAATAGTGAGCACCAGCCGCCACTGGTGGCCAGGCACTATAGCATTGTGTATAAGACATGGAGGCAATTGAGTACTGGTAGGCCTGCTTATCTTATGGGTAAGGGGCTGCTACAGGTGAAGAACCCAGCGACACCTATAGTGTCTGACCATCATTGCTAGGGGTAGACGTGACAGTCCCAACCCAAACCATCCTTTCTTGACGTTTCACTGCTTCTGGCTTACTCACAGGGAGCAAGCCTTGTGAGTAAGCCAGGAGTGTTGAATCGCGTCAAGAAAGGCTGGTTTTGGATTGGAGATACTAGGTATTATCTCAATTTGGCAGAAATACACATTAAAACTGACGTTTACGGGGGCGTGGCTGAGTGATGGTGGCGTGAGGATGTGTGCAGAAGGAGCTCCGTGCCGTTCATAGCGAAGCAAGGGGAACACGCGCACACCAGCCGCCCATTTCATGTACAACCGCCGCCAGCGACAGAGTACATGTAAAAGAGCAACCACGGCAATCATCCAGGCATATTTCACTCCCACAACTAGGAGAACACGATCGGCCTCCAGGGACAACATGGCGCCTCCGTCCACCCAGGGGAAAAGTACGGCTGCAGCGGCTTCCCAGCCTAAGGTAGGACAAGCTTTACCCTGTCCTGTGGCCCCGGATCAAGCTATCTCTCCCACGGCTGCCAGTCTAACAGGGGTCCCAGAGCTACTACGAGAAGGACCGCCTGTTAGCCCTGAGAGTGTCAGTGACTGTGACGGGGGATCTGAGGGGAACTCCGCCATTATAGCACACTTGTGCTCTGTTCTTTCTCCAGCACAAATGTCTGCCATCCTGCTCTCACTTCCTGCCAGACAGTATATGGACAATATTGTTCACAGACTTGAAACCTCTCTGAGGCAGGATTTAACTGAAGTGAAACAAACAGTATCTGTTCTGGAACAGGATGTGGGCACTTTATCTGCTGACAGGGATGCCATGATGCAAAGGATACAATCGCTAGAGACACTCCACAGTCACCAAACAAATGCCCTAAATCGCATACGCATGCAGCAGGACGATTTAGAAAACCGCCATAGGCTACGGCCCCAGCAGATCTCCGGCAGGCGGTCACCAGCATTTTTAATGATCTTTTCGGCAAACCTGTTTCTTCTCCTCTGGAGTTCGACAGGGTGCATTGAGTCAATGCTCCGGGGGGGTCACTGACCGCGCTCAACCCAGGGATGTGCTATGCCGCGTACACTTTTTTAGGGTGAAAGAGGAGATCATGAGGCGTGCCTGGAACAGAGGCCCCATACAATTTGAGGGTGCCACTGTACAACTACTCCAAGATCTCTCCTGCAGAACTCTGTTTATGCGGCGCCAAATTCAGTGCGATGGCAATATGTATGGAACTATCCATTTGGCCTCACTATCCGCCTGGGTAATGAGAGCTTTTCTCTGAGCGACCCAAGCCAGATTTCAGAAGCCTTCAGGTTCCACGACATCGCCCGGTAGTGGTGCCGGACTGGCTGACTGCAGATCCCGGTGCCTATGCATTGCATCTATATCTGCCCGAACCTACATCTTATGCAATGGACCTGGACTTGGTGGAGGTTTTTGTTCCACTAATTTTGATATCAGACTGTTCCCCCCCTCCCCCCTTTTTTTTTTCTCCTCTCCCTCCCCCCCCATGCATAATCTTAGAGCATTTGTTTATGGCTTGAAAGTAATGTGGGCTGGAGCAAGTTTCTTGGACATGGTTCTGACACCTATCTGGCTCTATAGGACCCCTTGTGGCTTTTGTGCTAGGCACCATGGGTATATGGCCATAGCAGGTCTTTTGCAATGAATATCGCAAACAAAAACTGTAAAGATGTCTGGTTAGATGTGCCCACGGCTGTTGATGATAATATATATATGCATGCTTAAGCTTGTATTGTCTTACCTTGATGCCATTCCTATGTCTATAATGCCAACAGACATTTAGGGGGATCCTATCTCTGCTACATGTGGTCTGTGGGGATTCCGGATCATGTATGCCTTTTTTTTTAATTCAATAAGCTTTTATTGAGAAGAAGTTTTCAGGACATGTTCATGTTATTCAACAGTGTTATATATAATGTATATATATACAGTTCAAACATGTACGAATCATTCATTAAAGAACAGGGTAATTTCAAAGAGAGGTTGCCGTTCATCATACAAACATAACTGATTAACCAGGGGTTATTTTGATGGGCTTAAGTCTTGGGTCAGGAGGCCAGCGACTCACCGTGGTTTCGGTGTTGCGTGAGGATTCTGGTGTGCTAGGTTAGGGGGAATTTGGGCTAATTATCGACACCCCTGTCGGGTACTTGCTGTGTCGAGGAATTAGGGCGTGAATCTGGGGGTCGCTGGCTTCCGTAGCACCTGACTGCTCCATTTATTATAAGAAGTGATTGGGTGATGCCGCTGTCAGGTATGAAGTCAAAGGGTGTGGTGGTTAATAGTATACCATTTGGATTTTCTAGGGGCTCGTTTCGTGATAGTATTCGTCTCATGTATGCCTTTATATATGGTAGCATCAACCATGCTGTGGGGATGATGAGGGTAAGGGGGGGGGGGCTCCCCTGTTGCAGCCACATCCCCATTGTATGGCCTAGTAGTATTTTTAGTGTGATGGTGTCCCGCCCCCCGTGGTTACCTCCCTAGCACCAGACCTGAATGTGACTGTGTTGGTATACTACCTAGGTATCATAGGTCAAAGCTAATTTCAGTCCCACGCTGAAGACCTTGGAGTACTCAGTTAATACAGCATATATTGAAGGCGTGTATTTTCATGTTCAGGGGTGGCTTTTTTTTATGTTTTCTGTTTTTTTGTTTTTTTTTGCAGGTAGGGCATTTATATGGTCTTAAGTGACCCAGAGCCTAGAGCAGGTGCTGCTTACTATCTCCCATGGGTATCAGCATTCCTGGCGGCCTGTAGCTCAGACCTTAGTTCAGGGTGATGTATGCTTGCATTTAGTTGTATACACCTAACTACAAACTGTAGCAGGTAACTACCTACCTAGCCCTCCTGGCTCATGTTACAGGTTACTATTTCAGGGCCAAAGGTCCCCTTGCTTTTTTGTTACTTAGGTTTTTGCTCTGATCTCTGTATCATGCATGGTCTCCACTCCAGCAGGATTGAGATCGCTTGGTTTACCCCCACCTAGTGTACAGGAGCTCTGTCTGCTTCCGTGGTATCGGAACAGATGGGTTCTCTGCGGGCTGTTTCAGCCAATTGATATAGTGTACAGTGTGGTGTTGGGACTGCACCTTAACATCTGAAGTACGCTCTGTGTTTTCCTACACCTTTCTGAGGGGAGCGTTCATTCCCTTCCTACTCTGATATCCCTGTCTTTCGCTCTCTTTCTCTCCCCTCCTCATCTCTCTTCCCTTCCCTTCTACCATGGGTGGCTCCCGGACTGAGAATACATTGAAACTTTGCTCGTTTAATGCCCGAGGCTTGAACAAACCATCTAAGAGATCCCAGATATTATACGAATTCCACAAATCTAAGGTAGGAGTTGCATTTTTTCAAGAAACTCATTACCGTACGGATCATATCCCGACCCTGCATAACAAATACTATACCTCATGGTTTCATGGTACTTATGCTCAATCTAAATCTCGGGGGGTATCAATTGCTATCCACAAATTGGTGCCCTACACCCTGTCGGAGGTCTGTGTTGATCCGGGGGGTATAAACCTTTTTGTGAAACTCACCCTGTATGGGAAAGTATACACACTCGCCAATTTCTATGTCCCCAACCAGGATCAAGTCACTCACATACTTCGGTACCTTCATAAACTTCTAGAATTCGCTGAGGGCATCACCTTGTTGGGGGGAGATTTTAATTGCGTCTTGAACCCCGCCTTGGATGCCTCTACGGGTCATAGCTCTGTTTCACATTCGCAAATAAATAAGTTGAAGCATTTTCTAGTACAACACAACCTGGTGGACGTGTGGCAGCTTTCCCACCCTAATGCCAAAGATTACTCGTATTACTCAGTGGCCCATAAGTCGTACATGCGTATTGATTTTTTTCTAATAAGCCAATTCGCACTGTCCTTCAGTCCTCAGAGTACTATTGGAAATATATTGTGGTCGGACCATGCACCAGTGTACTTGTCCCTCTTGATTCCTAATCTTCCCGCACAGGAATGGACGTGGCATTTAAATGAATCCCTTCTGCAGGACGACCTGTGTACTGTTGAAGTTAAACAAACTATAGCCAACTTTATCTGTGACCATCAGAATGATGATACCTCTAACTCAAATCAATGGGAAGCGTTAAAGTGTGTGGTCCGAGGCATGTTTATTAAACATCGTTCTATGCTTAAAAAGGTCCGTCTATCCCAAATCAATGACCTCCTGACACATATCTGGAAATGGTACATAAAAGGAACCAATCCCCAACTACTCTAACGGCACTTTCTGACGCCAGGCTTCGCCTTTTAGATCCGTTGAACCAAAAAACTATGGCTATTAGGGACAAAATACGTAAGCTATATTACATGGAGGCCAACAAACCGGGTAAGTTATTGGCTAGGGCTCTGCGATGCGAAGAATAGTATTACCTCCATTCCAAAACGTAAAAAAACAGACAGCCAGCTAACTCACCTCCCTAAAGAAATAAACGGTTTGTTCCGTTCCTTCTACGATAATTTATATAATCTACCCTCTGACCCAACGGCCATATCCCCAGAGGCTCACCTGTCCAAAATAGCAGACTATGTGGACAAGACTGCCCTCCCCACCATCCCTACGGAGACTATCCAAAACCTGGAGAAACCCTTCACAGAGGAAGAGCTCACGGTTGTGCTGACTTCTCTTAAGAATAATAAAAGCCTGGGCCCGCACGGTTATACCTCCTGTTTTTACAAAACATTTCAGGACCACCCCATTTATGATCAAAGCGTTTAATAAGGTTTCCATGGATTCTCCTTTCCCTCCTCGAGCACTCGAAGCACACATAGTTTTGCCCAAACTAGGTAAAGATCCCACCTTATGCAGCAGCTACCGCCCTATTTCTTTGACCAACATTGACATTCGAATGTACTCTCAACTCATTGCGAATCGGCTCACACCTTTACTCTCTGACGTTATCTACCTTGATCAAGTGGGCTTCACTCCTGGTAGGGAGGCGAGGGATAATACCCTTAAAATGATTACCCTAATAGAATACGCCCAGAAGTGTCGTATCCCAGCATGCCTGATATCGGTGGACGCCGAAAAGGCATTCGACCGAGTCCATTGGTCCTTTCTACAACAAACGCTAAAACAAATTGGTATTGGTCCCAACTTATTGGCTAAAATTATGTCTATACTCAGACCCTTCTGCAAGGATTCGCTCTAATGGTCTCCTCTTAGATACTATATGGGTCCGAAATGGTACACTGGTACACGTCAAGGATGCCCTCTTTCCCCGTTGCTGTATATCCTGACCATGGAACATTTAGCGGTTGCCATACGCCAACATCCAGACATCCAGGGTATCTCTGTAGGCCAACACCAGTATAAAATCTCACTGTACGCAGACGACCTATTAATATATATTACTAACCCTCTTATATCTATCCCATCCTTGATTGGTACATTTGCAGAATTTGGGGAGGTGAGCAATTTTAAGGTGAACTACGATAAGACTGAAGCCCTGAATATTTCATTGCCCCCCTCCGCGGTGACACACCTTCAGCGGAACTTTACATTCAAATGGCAACGGGCGGCAATCAGTTACCTGGGCATCAAAATTCCCACTGTATTACCTACCATGGCGGAATTTAACTTTGCACCACTCCTTCAACTGGTACATAATTGCCTTAAATCGTAGGATAAACCACACATCTCATGGTTTGGACGCATTAGCGCCATCAAAATGGATATTTTGCCAAAGTTGCTGTACACGTTTCAGGCCATACCCATCCTCCCGTCACCAGCGTTTTTTATCTCTCTTAACAAAGCCCTACATACTTTCATGTGGTGCCGTAAAAGGTCCAGAATTCGACACGCTATCCTCTCCCTGCCTAAGAGCAGGGGAGGGGTGGCTCTCCCACATATATCCCTATATGCGCACACAGCCGCTTTGCTCAGAGTAGTAGACTGGTATCATGGTCAGTCCACAAAGCTTTGGACTAAACTAGATAGTGACTTGATCTCCCTGGAACTCACATCCTTACTCTGGTTGGCGTTGAATCATAGGCCCCCAAAAGACATACTACCCCTAACAGTGGGTACTACCCTGCAGGTTTGGGACAGTTACACCCGTAGGAGCTTACTCTCCTCCAAGCTGAGCCCTTTGACTCCACTATTTGGCTTAGCATCTTTCCCCCCTACAGCGACTAGCACTAAATTTCTACGTTGGCATCACACGAAGGGCCCTCTTCTATGCCACACCCTAACTGGACAGTCCTTGGTCCCCCTAGCCCAAATACTTTCTTCCTGCCATAGCTCTTCGCGGGCGTGGTTGGAATACGAACAACTGAAGCATTACATAGACAACCTCCTCTCTACCATCCCCCTGACACGTCCTTGTACTGCTTTTGAATTACTGCTATCCCAATCTTCTAGACCAGACCACACACTTTCGCAAATATACCAATTATTATTGCAGGAAAGGTTTCCAAATCCACCTCCATTTCTTGCAAGATAGGAACAGGAGTTACGCTGCTCAGCAAAGGATATTGAGTGGGACACGATATTGGCTTTGACTCATAAGTTATCTCCATCGTCTTGGGCACAAGACCGCAATTATCGAATTTTATCTAGATGGTACCGCTGCCCTACACTGCTCCATAAAATAGATCCATCTCTTCCAGATGTGTGTTGGCGATGTTTGCAGGAACCCGGTACCATGACACATATTTGGGGCACATGCCCGAAAATTTGCCCATTTTGGGATGCCATCCTACAACTATTTGAGTGTCTGGTACCCAATGAAGCAAGGGTTACAGTCCTGTCCATGGTGCCTGGCTCTTACAGGCAGATCAAAAAGAACTTAGTCAGACACTTTATCAGAGCAGCTCGGTCTGTGATAGCTAGACGCTGGCGCCAGGCTGAGGCTCCATCATTAGCTGAATGGGCCTGCGAAGTGGACAGGATTGAGCTTATGGAACGCATGATCGCATGGGATATGGAAAAGATGGAATTGCATAAACTTATGTGGACAGTTTGGTCGCATTTTATCCACCGTCAGGGAATGTCGCCCATGGCCCCCCCCTTCCCCCTCTTCTATCCCCCCCCCCCTGTTTGTTTCCTTTCTCTTCTTCCTCTCTTTTTCTGTTTTTTTTTTCTTATACATTAATACTCACCATTGTTTGTCTCTCTCAAGAATCAAAATAGAACGCTTAAATATTTTGATCAAAGTTGGGATTCTGGATGACAATGCTGAATATCTGGGCTTATCACTGACATATCCCGATCACGACACTACCTGCCTGGAGTTTGCATGTTCTCCCTGTGCCTGCGTGGGTTTCCTCCGGGTACTCCGGTTTCCTCCCACACTCCAAAGACATGCTGTGAGGTTAATTAGATCCTGTCTAAATTGGCCCTAGTATATGTATGAATGTGAGTTAGGGACCTTAGATTGTAAGCTCCTTGAGG